>PVHY01000840.1:14695-146158 GCA_004024945.1 Uropsilus gracilis
TTTTTTTTTTTTTTTTTTTTTTTTTTTTTTTTTTTTTTTTTTTTTTTTTTTTTTTTTTTTTTTTTTTTTTTTTTTTTTCCTAATGTAGTCTACAGGTCAAAGCATCAGGGACATAAAATTGCCCTTAGTTCCAACAATTAAGGAAAAGAAGAAGCAATAAACTGCCATCTTCATTAATCACACCTAAACCTCCAATTAGAAAATAAGAATTATCAGAAAGCAATCATCAGTTTAATAGTTGAAGAATTTTAATTTCTTTTAATATCAAGCACCAGAAGCTTGGTGGAAACATATTTGTTGGAGGCAAATATGTTAATTAATATTAAGTGACTGTCAGTCACTAATTTTTGTACAGAAGATGTGTTCGCATTCAAATCAAGGTCATATTCAATATGGCACTGTGCCTACAGTGAGCACTGGAAAGGATATGAGATAGAATTATAACATACAAAGAGAAATTCATTCTGACAAATCTTGTGTGTGTGTCTTTTTTTTAATAAGTGCCAAAAATTCATTCAGACAACCATCAAAATGTGTAACAGATGAAAATTAAAAAGGACTCAAAATGTTTAAAGATGTTAACACTGAATTTGAGCAAAGTCCTACCTCAAGATTCCCAGAGGGGAGGAGTATGTGATTCTGATTCCTTTCTTATGAAAGGAATGTTCAATAACACTAATGCAATACTGATACTTTCCTAACTGCTTATTAATGATTTCAGTTCCTAAAACTCATCCTATATTTATAAAGATGCTTAGACTTTCCAGACTCAAGGAAAGGAAATGACATTTTAAATGTTCTATTTATCATTTACATGATAGGGAAAAATCAGGCAAAATACAAAACTCCTTTATAAAGCAAATAACATGTATATAAGGGTAACAGACTAGAAGCACAGAACCTGGATTGAAAGTCAGTTCAAAATTTATCTTTATATGGAAACTTGACCAGCTACTGTACATTTATTTCTTCAGCTTTAAAATGGGAATAATACTTAGATAACATTGCTGCCTCCAAGAAATATGATTGTGGCCTTAAAATTGTTTTATGCACTACACTAGGGATCATTATCTTACTTACATAGATTTCTTCTCTGTCTTTAGAACCCCAAACTGAGATTTTAATGACTACTAAGATATTGAGCACAAGTTTGATTATTTACATCAATTATTAGTGGTTCAAAATTTATCATTCATGTTTTTCTATGACTTTCCTAAACTTCATTCAAAGTTGAAAACATACACAACCATATGTTTCATACTAAACACTATGTTACTTCATCTTATATTTAGCCTTAGTTGTCACCCCAGAAAAGAGGCATGGAAATAGTTTTTATTTCTAAGGATTACGTGAAAAACTGTTTCATTCATGTTGTTTTTACTTACGATAACATACGTCTTGTATAAGAAGAGTCATTGAATGATAGATGATATTGTAATCTATCAAGCATCTTCTGTTGTTTGTATTTGGTTTCTACAGCTCTAAAATTTAATCAAGCTAAACATTTTTCATTACTTATGAAATCAATATGAGTCAAGATCAAAGCTAAATATTCACACATTCATACAGAAATATTCTGTAAAATATGCTGCCTTCACTTTTATAAATAAATGTACATAGTGTAACAGGAAAAATTATCAGAGAAAAATTCTACTATCGAATCTCTGGAGCTGAATTTACAATTCTGGAGAAAATTGTGTTATTGAAATGTATGCAAAACTTATCTTTACATCAAAAATTGTAAATTGCTTGACAATCAAGTAGATTTTGATTTAGAAAAAATATTTTAAAAGATACTTTATTCTATTGTCACATTTTTATTTTCTAAAATTGACAACTTTAAAGATTAAGCTATGAAGTGAGTTGATATACATTTTTTTAGGAAATACTTGAGACAATATTTACATTTATTTTTATTATAGATGCTTAAGTATAAATTGACAATGACTATTTTCACAATGAAAAGCACCCTTTGTTCTACTTGATCCTGTTAATATTTGGAGACATGGGTAAAATAATATAGTTAGATAGTAAATATCACATATAATACAAAGTAGTAACAAACATTTCTTTCCCTTTTTATGAATTATATTTTATAAATTTAAATGTATGCATTTCATAAATTTTATTTGGTTGCCTTAATGGCAAATAATCATTGCATATGTATATTTACATACACATTTCTATAGATGTGTGCATGCAATGCATACATCAGCATGAGAAAAACAAAGAAATTCTACCATTAGCCAGTGGTATTTGAGGGCATAATATTAAAATAAAATAAATCAGAGAAAAACATAAATACTATATGTTGTTTTTATATGTGGAATATGAAAAAACCGAACTCAAAAGCAGACACACAAATCCTGGTTACAGAACACTTGGGCTAAAGAAAACAGAGAGACATGGACCAAGATTCTGTAGTTTTAAGAAAAATTAGTTCTAGGAGTCTCACATACAGAATAGTAACTATAGTTAACAATACTGTCTGCAATGCCTGGAAACTGCTGAGTGTGCATATTAATTAATCTCACGAAAAAAGAAAATAAAAGTTATGTGACAAGATACTAATGTTATTTAAAGTTATGGTAATGAGAATTTTGCAATCCATAAATATGTCAAATAAACATGTATAAAAATGTACCAAATAAACATAAATATACCAAACTAACTTCTAATATGATGTGTTGTGTCATTATGTATTAAAACTAGGAAAAAAACCAAAAACAAAAAATCAAGTAACATAATTATAACTTTTATATGATTTTGAAAACTGAACATTATATTTTGTTAACTTGAATTCGAAAGTTTTCACATGATATTATATCAGATATTTAGAGATTTGAATGTATCTTATATGTCATGGCTTGTTTTGGTTTAATCGATGACATTGCTTCTTCCAATCATAATGATATATGCAATAATGCTATGTGTTATCAACAGTGGTAATAATATTAGATAAAAATACATTATAATACTCAGTAGGAAGTGTCATCACTATATTGAATACATTGATCCCAGATAGCTCATAAATAACTGCTGAATGAATTTCAACTACTAGGAGAGTAGTTAAAATAAGTAACAATGACTTGAAAATGTTTTTGCTATCAATTCTTTCATAATAATAACCAGAAAAAGTAAAAACAAAGTAGTTTCTTTTTTAAACCAGTGAATCAAGAAAATAAGGTATAATACAGTACATAAAGAGCTCAGGGATGCTTGTATATGCGATGAATTACATAGAAGTGATGAAAGCCATTACCTTCATTATTCTTCCATGAATATATAGAAGATGTGATGTTCTAGAACTATTAATCTATCACCACTAATGGGCATTAAATCCCAGTTTGACTCACAAACAGCTATGTTGCAATCATCAAAAATTAATACACCATGGACTGTTTATCCTCAAATGATATAAGTGGAAAAAGCTTTTGTCATGTTTTTCACTTACATAGATGATTCTTTTGAAAATTCTCTCATGAATCAGAATTGTAGCTCATTTAGCCCAGAACCTTCAAATAAGCGACAGTGCATATTATCCTTCTTTGTCATTTTTGTTACTATGGCTTTCATCCTTGTGACTTTATAATAAAAGAGTTTGACATGTAAGTAGGTGGGGGGATAAAGAGGGAGTTTGGGTCTCTGAGCTCTTCTATTCCAAGTAAAATCAGTAAAAGGCATGAAGTAAAACCATGATCCATTCTGCCTATAATTGAAGTTGTGAATACACCATTAAAAATTGTAGTCATGTAAGTCACGGCTAAGAGCCAGATTCAGCCATGCCACAGTTGATAATAGATATCCTTTTACTTTTATATTACATTATTTAAAGTAAATGATGAAGCAAAGCTTACTCTTCTGTAACTACAAGTACTTAACATAGTCATGCACTCATTATGTGCAACATGCTGCTTCAAATATTTAATAATAACCCAATATGAATAATTCTATAAAATGGATAGCATTAAAACACTGTTCATGTAGTTTACAGAAAGCAAAATGATGTACAAACTGGTGAAGTAATTTTCCCCCTGGGGTCCCAGCTAAAGAATAACAGTTTTTCATAAACAAATGATTGAACCGTGAGTCTATTTTCTTACCAACCATGCTATATATATATATATATATATATATATATAATATATATATTATATATATATTTAAATATATATATATTTTGTTTTGTTTTGTTTCTTTGGTTAAATTTAAAAGTTGAAAAGTAATTGCTACTTCTTTGCAAATGTGAAGATACCCAAATCAATGACTATACATTAACAAATACAAGGTTATAGAATTATTTTAAAATATTCTTGTTAAAGATATACATAAGTTGAATATCTTGTTAGTGCATAATTTTTCCATATGGTGATAATTATTTAAAATCATTGTAGTGAAAAGTAGAGTGATATATTGCTGGATGTTGTCAGACATTAAATCTTTGGGTACCAGCCAATGAGAGTTTTCATTCATAGGTTTGCATTGAGTGTTTGGTGATATGAATAATTCTACCATGGCCTCAGCTTGTATCTTTCATGTTATAATGCCTCTAAGAAAATTTGTAAATTATATTGGCTTACAGATTTTGACCAAATGATAGTAGAGTCTTGGATTAAATATGCAGATTTTGGTAGAACAAAAATAATATTCAAGAATATGGTATAGAAAAGGAGGTAAAGAGAGGCAAGTGATTGGAGATTGTAGGTTAAGTACATATCTCTGTCTAACTATCTAGCTAGATATCTAAAGTTATTTTCTTATTGAGATGAGGTGACATTATGATCCCCTAGCAAGTCTCACTGCCTTAGGTTTTCCACCATTGAGCCACCCATAGACCACAATCACAGCCTGTTGCACTAGCTTCCTTTTTGCTCCTACCCTTCCCTTCCTCTCTCCCTTTGGAAGCTTCAGTGCTATCGTCAGCTTTCAAGTGTTAGGTTTTAAACTGGTCTTTTTATAATGTTCAGTTTGATTTTTTATGTTGCATATATTGATGATACCAAACAGGATTTATCTTTCTCGTTCTGATTTATTTCACTTAGCATTTTCAGGGAAGTTTTAACATAAAGTGCATTACACATTGAATACAACCTGGAAGAAACAACTAATCACACAAATTAAAGATTAAAGGAAGTGTGGCTGGGCAATAGTTAATATCAGATGCAAACAGGGCAGAAGCCTCCAGTCAACAAACTAAAAGAAAAATCAGCACTTTCAAAATGCAGATTTTGCTGTCCAGATTCTTCCAGAATCATAATGCAATTTAAACAACAGGGGTTTTACGAACAAGAGAACTAACAAGGGAAACAAAAAGTCAAACAAAAAGTCCTTAATGCCACAAATGGCCAGTAATTTTATCCCAATTACTGTTTAGTTCCAAAGTCCCAAACACATATCTATGATGATCTTTTCCAAATCTGAGGCAGATAACTTGCAAAACTGCAGTTTTTCTTTATTGTCTTCTCTTTAGTATTCATTTCACACTGTTCAGTTTCTCCAAGGTTGTTCAAACTTTGCAACAAATATGGTTGCAAAATCAACTTTCCAAATCCCCGGCTTTCTCCAGGTATCAGCTTTCCACACCAACTTGCTACGGTGCCACACACTTCCTTCTCCAGGTCCACCTTTGGCAACATCTAGCCACATTTACCAGGCCTGCCCTCAGTAGCCTCTGGTCATCCCCACCCTGCCTTTCTGGCATCTGACTCCACAGTGGCTACTTCTCTGCTGGTTATTCTCCAAACATGGCTTCTGCCACCACAAGCTCACTCTTCCAGGGGGCTTCCACCTGACCTGACACCAGCTCCTCTTTACCAGACTGCCATTATTGCACCTTTTGTGTGTCCTTTTTGTGCTTCTCATTTCTTCTCGCGGGTCTTTCTCAGACCCTGCACATCAAGAGAGTATGGCGTCCAATACAATTTTCAACTACATCACTACCAGAGGCCCTGGCTGCCCATCCAGCCAAGTTATCCCAGATCAGAATCTATTTGGGGAATGTAAAAATAATGGAAAAGTTCTTTCCATCATTTATAAAGGTTTGTATTTTAATGAAGTTACCCCTTTTTAACAGAATATATCTACCCTGAGTAGTGACAAGTATCCAAAGAAGCTAGAGATCTAGTCAGTCAATTTTGAGATTAAATTAATTCTATACATTTGTGTAGAAATGGAAATGCATGCTTGTTTGGAAGAAAGGGAAATATATAGAGATGAAAATAAAAATGTGTTCTTTCAATGGAAAATTGAGGTGATAGAGATAAATTATAAAACACCTAACTTCAAATCCATGAAGCAACTTCAGATACCAGTATTTGTAAGCTCAACATAAATTCATATTATCCTGTGAGCATTTTCATGTCATGGTTTATTTGCAGAATATTTGATTTCAAATTGTGCATTTATTCTGCATAACTCTCTCTTTTAATAACAATTATTTAATCCTCACCCTTTTGTACTATGTCACCTAGTTTACCTATTCTGAATGATAAAATTACCCTCATTCAATTTATGATAGCTAAATCAAACAGTTCTATTGCTATTATTGTTTATGATGTTCTGTTAAGCATTCATGTTTTAGGATTAAATTAGAAGAACTCTGCAACAGGTACACAATTTTTTTATATGCCATAGTGAAGTAGGAAAGAGCACCAACAACAAGAGTGAAAGAAGAAATGGAAGGTGGAAGACTGTGTGTGTATCTTAAAAATGTAGTCATATGTTGTTTTTGTCATCATTGCTATTGTTATATTTCTCTCTATACTTTGATTTTTTTTTATAATTTACAGTTTGTAATGACATCAATCTTTTTCTACAGATATGCAATATTATGACATACCAACAGAAACATGTAAATCTAATATTATCAATAACTCATGAATTAGAGGAAAAATACACAGACATATTTGATATTTTGGTATTTGATTTTTTTTTAATATAACTTTAAGACCAAATTTGATCTTGCATAATGTGCTTGGGAAAAATACTGTCAAGCAACTAAAAAAACTATGTTTTAAATGATGGAAGGAAAAAAATCACATTTTACTGGATGAAACAAACATCTATTTTTATGAAATTATCTTGGAAGGTCTGCTTATGAATTTTAAATGTGGCTGATATAAAAGTTCAAACAAGCATGCTTATATTAATATAAATGTATTTAGGTACCTAAACTCACAATCTAAAATTCCAAGTAAAATGTGGGATATTTTACTTATATCCCTACATAGTTAAAATAATGCTTGCATCATAATTTTATTTCAATTTGAGAAAAGCAAATAACTTTGCTTGACACACAGGATAGAGAAAGAAGAACATTAGGGAATCCAGTAAGTAAAAAGTTAAACATTTTAAATATATAAAATTATCATAGACAAGACACAGAGATCATGGTCTGAACTGCATGCTGTGATACATAAATATATGCTGATGCAAAATGATATCTTTTATTATATGCTATTTTTCTTCAGTTCATTATTATGCACTCGGTTTAAGTTTTGAGTTTTTGAAAAGTTCTTAAGTTAAATACCAAAATGGGATTTACTTGCATTTTTTTCCAAATCACTGTAGGGCTATGTTTCTCCCTTAGAGGTCTGGTATATCCTTCAGGCAAAAAAAGAAGTAAGTAAGTAAATAAATAAATAAGTAGCTATCTTGACTCTGCAGCTTTGGCATTATTGACCTTGTCAAATACGTGAAGGATGACAGAAGAGAACACAGATTTTTCAGGTTATAAGCTGATTATATTCAGTAAAGCTGACATTTAAGGATCATTTCTAATCACATTTAGAGTTGAGTCTCATGCTACTCTTGGTAAAGTCTTTTGGAATCTTAGAGGTTTTTAAATTTGAGAAGGAACTGTCTGAACCTGGAGAAAAATGCTTCGCAGTTAGGAAAAATGGACACAGATGAAGGGATAGACCATAACTTCAAATGTAAGCAGAGAAGAGAAAAAAAAAAAAACACTGAAACTATGGGATAGCTGAATTTTTACTTTAATACAAAAGGACTTTAATTTACCACAAAAGAGGTAATCAATGATTGGGCATATATCATTTTCTCAATTGACTTTTAACAAAATACAGATTACTCCTTTCTAGTTCTGTTTTTATAATTTGTATACAATGGGTTTTCATCTTTATGAATTACATTCTAAAGTAAAAATGTCAGAGGAGAAATTACTCATTTATCTTTTTAATTCTAAGACTTCATTCTGCTTACTGTGCAGAAAGTCTTTTAATTTCCAAAACATGGAACTACAGATTTTAAAAAGAATCTGCATGTTTTTTATGACTTTTCTCCTCTGAAATAATAGAGGTCAAAGTTTTGTTTGAACTAGAAATTACTTTTTATTTTTTCCTTTAAAAAGTCCATCACCTTTCTTCTTCCCTCCACTTCTATATCTACTATTATGTCACAGCCATGATTTTTCAAGCAAGCAGGGTAATTTGTATAAGATGTTATTCCATTTTACTTAAATGGATGGAGCTAATAGATTTCAAAGTTATAGCTCAATGTTTTTTAACAAATATGTTGTTGCAATTTGCTTGAGAAGGAAATATATGTATATGTATATAGGTGTTGCCAGATATTTTTCCAGTATCTAAACTTGAGAAAGATGGTATCAGTGGTACACTGGATACTGAGTTCTAATTTTTGTTCTACCAACACTTATCATCAAATTCAACTTCTGAATTGTTCATCTAACTCTCTAGTAGCTACTAGCTATAATAAAAGGTGTTGGCTAAAAGCTATTGACTCTTTTCTTTTTCAGTCAAATATTTACTAATGTTCCTTTTCCCATGTACATGCTGTGACTTTAGCTCTTGCAATGAGAGACTGAATGACTTATACAGATCACATCATCCTTTCTATTATGACTTAGCTAAGTAAAACTAAACAAAGCAATTGTGATCAACGCAATATATATATATATATATATATATATATATATATATATATATATATATATAACTTTAGCATCAGTGCAGGAGTTTGTAGCATATAAAAATAGGTCCCAATTAAAATAAACATTTCCAGAAAATAATGTATTTCATATAAACTAAATCATAATTGGCAGGTATACAGTCCCTATACAACTTCAAAACAGTCAAAAATACAAAGTAAATATTTTCCAACCATTGCTGCAATTGAATTTTTTTGTCTCATCACATTTTAACTGACTACATGATCTGAAATTCACCTGTGAGTAAACACATTGACTGTAAATATATTTGATTTCAGCTCAAAAGTAATGCTCAAGAAATGTTGGCAAAAAATATTCCTCTTGTAGAGTTCAGGTTAAATTATTTAAAATCTGAATAATTGAAAAGGAGTAGTTACAAGAGTAAGGTGATACACCAGAGCAAAATAATTGGAAATCCGGTTACCTAAAATAATAATGATAATAAAATACATTAATAAGTACTAAAAAAAATAAATAAAAGTTCAGAGAATATGAAACCTTGGCAGTTAATGTGCTTGAAATTCCCTCCTCTCTAACTTCAGCAATCTGTTGGAAAATATCCTCTACTTGATCTTTCATGGACATTTTCATTCAGATTTCAAAGAAGATTGTAAATAGCTAATTTTTCTGGTTCACCATGTTTGGCAAAGTAGATTAGAAAAACTAAATCCAATTTGTATTAGGCTTGTTATTTGTGCATTCTACTCAAGTCTATATAATAAATTAGCATATTTTTAAACAAAAAAAATTGTTTGGTAGCATGTGGCCAAATCTCTCAAAGTACAGTTTTTTTTTTGTTAAAATACTAGAATAAGAGTTGTAGTATTTTTACCTGTCAGCACAGTTAATTGTGTACCAGAATAGACTAGTTGCAAAAATTAAAGTACTTATCATGAAATAAATGTAATGTTTCATTGTATTTACATCCTATCCAATATGGTCTGCTTACCAGATGAATAATTGTTTGACCACATTTGGATTTCTAGAGTTTTAACTTCCACTAACTAAAAAGTTTTCTCTTAGAACATAAGCCAACTGCATAGATGAATCACAATATAAATTATTGAGGAGATGCTACATTACAATAATATGAGAATACAATTGAAAGGGCAACAAAAATGTGGCAATGTAACAAGTGCCTATGCTAAAATGAGAAGGAGTGTGCAGAGATTTTCTGGAGAGTTCCTCCAATCTGTACAGGCACAGAGAGGGGAGTTTCTACTTCCCAGGAACTCTCACCAACCCTGAACAAAGTTTCAGGATTATGGCCCTGGGATTCATATGCAACTCAAATTGTTTCAAGTTTGGTATCTACATTTGTATCACTATTCAAAGGTCTTTTATCAAGACCACCTATTTTGATAGCACAACCAGGTTTTCTTTAATCTTTGACTTTTGCATATAGGTTTTTCAGTATTTTCATAAACAAATGGCTGCTTTTTAATTGAATTTTTAATTTTCTCTGTCTCAATAGTCCTCACCTATCAGCTGGGGTCGTGACATAGTGGTGGAATTGGAAATCTTCAGTCTTAGATAAGAAATCAGTTCACAAGATTTCATTGGAAATCTTCAGTCTTACATAAGAAATCGCTCAATAGGTTTTAACTATTGCTCTTTTACAGGTGCTGGTGTTTCTAAGTACATTAAAGAAATTGCTATACTTCTACACTCTAACACTCTAAATGAAAGACATTTCTACATCTTCAAATTGAAATCAGGCCAAAAGGGGCAGAAGTCTCTAACCAACAAGCCACAGCTTTGCCTTACCCACATGTAGCAGTTGTCAGACAAGAATAGTTTAAACAGCAGGGTTTTATTAACAAGGGAAATTTAACCAGGAAGACAAAAAGTTCTTAAAGCCACAAGTGGAAGTTATCTTACCCCAGTCACCATTTTCTGTCCCAAAGGTCCCAAAGACACATGTCCAAGATGGTACACCTTTACCTTTACCCCTCCAAAATGAGGCAAGTGCTGCAAAGTCTAGGTTTCCCCAGCATCTTCTTTTTGCTTCTTCTCCAGTGTTCCAAGCTGCTCCACTTTTCCAAGCCTTTTCAAATTTCTTCCACAATTTCTGATACCCAAATCAGCTTTCCACCTCCCTGGCCTTCTCCAGCTACCAGCTCACTACTCCAACTTGCTTTGGTGCCACACTCTCCACATCAACTACTCTGGCTCCTTGCTACCACTAACTCTCTCTTGCAGGGGGCTTGCCCTGACCAAGCCACATGGTCCTGTTCTCTTAGTTCACCATTCTCATATCCATCCTTTTCACCTTCCTTCCTTGTTCCTTCCTTTTAGCCCCCTTTTTCCCACTTTCCATTTTCTCTCATAGAGTCTTTCAGATTCCACCTACCAGGATATTTTGGCACCAGTACAACTTTTAATTGTGTCACTACCTTGTATCAAAATCAACAGGCTCTGACTCATTTTAATGTCAAGATGCCAAGGTATGGTTTTTCTTTTGTTTTTCTAAACTGACTAGTATCTCCCAAAAAATAAATAGGAGCAGTGGGACAAAAAAACTTACTTATCAAGAAACAACACATGTTGGACTTCATTCCCTATACAGCTCCAATAAGACCCATTGTTCTACCAGTGTCTCAGGAACATAGATAATATGTTAATTACCTTCCTACTTCTATAGATCAGCCTCAGACAAAGATGCACAGTAGAGGCTTTGCTTGTGATTGCGATTTAATGAAATGTGGTTGTACAATGTCTTATTTAGTTTTAGAAATTATTAAGGTCTACTTATAAGATGATATCAATTTCTTTGTGTGCATATTCTACAGAAATACCAAATAAGGCACATTCTCTAAAAATTTCTTAATGAAAGCATGTAAAATAAAAATGAGCTAATGCATGTTTTGCAATGTCATTTATTTAGGTATGTATTCAGTGAGATATAATATAAATTCATTTCTAAAGTAGGGAAAATAGGAGTCATTTTCTTCCTCTTATTTCATCAAGTGAAAAATTCATGACACAAATGATTTCAGACATTCTTTAGCATATCCATACAAGATAACAATTCACATATTAAATTTTAAAATCTGCATTAAAATACTCCTGAATACTGTACTTTAAGATATTTTTCAGAATTGTAAAATGAGTCTAAACAATGACCATTGATAGTGAAATAACTATTTTTAGAGAAAAATATTCATATGCCGGAAACTATTGGATAAGTAGTTAAATGGACATGTTTAATAATACAAGTATGTTTTAAATGAAATTTGCTAAAAAGGTCTGTCACATTCAGCTTTGAAGTAGATGGTGAATTCAGCTGGATGTAATAAAAGCTAAAAAGGAGAATCAATATTTTTAAAACATGTTTATCAAGTCCTTACTCCTCTGTCACATTTGGAAAGCCATTTTAAAGGCAAAACTTACTCAATGGATTCTGTTCAGAATCAAGTGTATCTCTAATGCATGCACCAATCCAGGGTTTTAACCTCATCTATCTAGTGATTCTGCTATTGGAATATTCTGCTAGAGGAATATTTGTTTTTTGAATTCTGAAAACTTACTCGGAATCTGAAAGATATTTCATTTATATGAGTTATGGTTATTGATATTTACCATTAGAAATTACCATTAGTGTGGCCAGGCACGGTGGCTCATGCCTGTAAGCTTCAGCCTATGAAGCGGCCGGGGCTAGGAATCACAGTTCGAGTCCCACCTGGGGCCCGTAGCAAGACCTAGTTTCAAAAAAAAATATCTGGGCGTGGTGGTGCACGCTTGTAATCCCAGCTACCTGGGAAGCTGAGGCTGGGGATTGCTTGAGTCTGTGGTACACCGGGCAATGAGAGCCTGCGGTTCCTTCCTTGTTCCTTCCTTTTAGCCCCCTTTTTCCCACTTTCCATTTTCTCTCATAGAGTCTTTCAGATTCCACCTACCAGGATATTTTGGCAAAAATAGCAACACCTAGTCTCAAAATAAATAAATAGATAAATAGATAGATAAATAGATAAATAAATAAATAAAAATTTAAAAAAAGAAAATAAAAAGAAATTACCATTAGTAATCTAAATAGAATTTTAGAGATTTCATTTTTCAAAAAATATAATGGTAATAAGCCTATATATAATAATATAACATGAGCAATTTTATGAAAAATATACATTTAAAACAAAGAAAACAGTTAATCTGTTAATCTAATGATGGACATACTGGTCACTTCCAAGTTTAGGTAATTGTGAATAAAGTGCTATAAACAATAAAGATTTTTCTATGGACTAAGTTTCTAGTTCCTGTTGATAAAATTCAATAGCACAGTTCCTGGATCTCATGACATGTGTAAGTTTGTTTAGTCTTCCAACAAACTGCCAAACTGTCTTTCCAAAGTGACTGCACCATTTTAGTAGAGAACTAACATAATTTCTTCCTTAAATGTTTGGAAAAATTCACTAGTGCTTCTATTAAGGATAATTGTCATTGAAGACTTTTCAATATATATAAACTTACTTACAGTTGTACTTTTTGCATGTTTTTGGCAGATAATGCCTTTCAAGAAAATGGTCCATTTCATTTTTGTGAACTTATTTTATATTTATTTTAATGGTGATTGGATATATAGCAATATCCTCTTTTAATTTCTTGTAGTACAAACATATTTCTCTGATTTCACTGCTGGCATAGCAGTAGGTTGATTCATATTATTGATCTTTTCAAATAATCAGTTTTTAGGTTTATTGATTTTCTCTACTGTTTTCCATTTCTTTGATTTTTGTGTATATTGTACTATTACTTTTATCCTGCTTCCTTTTTATTTACTTTTCTCTTGTCCTAGTTTCTTAAAATGGAAGATTAGATTAATGATTTTATATCTTATATTTGAATGTATGTATTCATACATGCCTGAAATTTCCTCTTCAATACTTCTTTCCTGGTAAACTTCAAATGTTTGGTAAAGTGTGTTTTCATTTTCATTTATTTTAGAATATATTTTAAATTATCTTAAGACTTATTTTTGATGTGTGTACTATTTAGAAGTATGGGTTTTTTTTTTTTAATGTAGTTAGTTAACATTGGGTTAAGTCTGTCAATGTTATTAATCTATTCAAAGCACCAACTCTTTAAGCTTGTTGAATTTCTCAAATATTTTCCAGTTGACTATTTGAGCTTTATTGATTTGTGTTTACTATTTCTTTATGTTTATGTTTCAGACTTTGATTGCAAGTCTTCTAGTTTCTTAAAGTAGACATTTAAAGTTATTATTTGAGGTATCTATGTGTATATAAAATCACTGATTGTGTACAATTTCAACTAAATTTTATTTTTACCGTGTCATGAACATTTTGATAAAAAATCATATTTCATTTTCATCAGCTCACACATTTTTAATTTTTCTTGAAATTCTTAGGTCCATATATTTATTTTAACATTGTTTTTTAATTTCCAAGTAAACTTGGTTATTTTCCAGTTATTTTTTCTATAAATTTAATTCCTAGATAACTTAAGGACAATTTATATGAGTCTTACCTTTAAAATCTGTTATTATATGTTTTATGTTTAGAAATGTAGTATTTCCCTTACAGATTCAATGTGAGTTTGAGAAAATATATCTGCTGTTATTGAATGAACTAGGCCCTGAATGGCAATTAGATTATGCTTCAGCTTATCTACAAACTGTTTTGTTTTTGTTTTGTTTTGTTTTTTGTTTTTGTCAGAACTATCAATTGCTGAATGAGATTGTTGATTTCTCCAGGTTTATTAGTGTATTTCAGTTTCTACTTTCAGTTTTCTCACTATTGCCTCAGGTGACTTGTTAGGCACAGGAGCATTAAGGTTTTTATATTTTGCGTGAGATTTTTTTTTTTTCTGAATAGTAATTTTGTTATCTGTGTTATATTCCTTGGTCTTAAGTATATTTCTCTCTGAAAATGACATAACTATACTAGTTATATTTTGATTGATGTTACTAGGGTTCCTTCACTTTTTAAAGTGAAAAGTTAAGAAATAAACCATCTGCATCTTTAAATTAAATGTATACTTCTGAATGCAATACACAATTTGTCCCGATTTTCCGATTTATATTGACAGTTTTTGTACTTTAAGGGTTTATCTTAATTATATAGCAGAATCAAAATTGCCATATTGGACCCAGGGAGAGACAACTTGGCAGTGAAGAGCTCACAACCCAGAAACCTGCTGGGGCTCAGGTGAGAGCTCTAGCCAACACCAGACTATTTCCAGTTGCCAAGGTAATGCACCTGGGAGATAGGGTGGAGCCCATGAGTTTTGCAACTGAATGGACCTTTTGCTATTCAGTCTAGGCTCAGACTGAGTATTACTAGCCCAGGGAAAGACAACTTGGCGGCAAAGAGCCTGCACTCCAGCAGCCCAGAAGTGGCACAGGTGCAGTCTAGAGAAACAAGGACACTCCTTACCCAAGAGCATCAAGACACTTAAGTCAAAAAGGTTTATACACCAACCCATAAATGCTTGGAGACACTAAAATTATTTAAGACCCATGAATCCAAAAGAAGAGAATCAATGAAAAGACAGACAATACAACAGAAACCACAGCTTGTCACACATCCACTCTCTAAAAAGGAACTTGTCCCCAACAATAGTCAACAGAAACAAGATATAATCACCACAGCAGCAAAAGCACAAAGGCAGAATTCACTACATCTAGATAGGCTTGACATGCCATCTAATACTAGAGCAAGTCAGAAAAGAAATCACAGCGAGGAGGAAGAATACAAATATTCAAGAATGCCCTAAGGAAAATAACTCACAACCAAAGGATAAACAATTGGCAGAAACCAACATGGATGACATGGAAGAAATGCTTCATATGTCAGACAATGAATGCAGAATCAATGTGAGAAAAGCACACAAAGAATTTAAGGAAGAGGGGGAGGAAGGGGGAAAACAAGAGGTTAGGAGCTTTCAATGAACTAAAAGAAATAGCAGAAAAATATAGAAAAGAATGCAGCAAAATGAGCAATATATTGATGAACAGAAAAATGAATTGAAGCCCTAAATAAGAAGATGCAGGAGATACATTGTATAAGAGGAGTAATAGAAGAGCTCTAACATGCAGGGAAAAGCCAGGAAAGCAGATTAGAAGAAATAAAAGAATGAATCAGCACACTAGAGGATACAGAAGTACAGAGGATGAAGAAAGAGAGAAAAACAAAGTAAGAAGACAAAAGAAAGAAATCAGAGATCTATCAGATACCCTAAAGAAAACAAATATAAGAGTAATTGGAATCCCAGAAGGAAAAGAGAAAGACATAGGATCTGAAAGTTTTTTCAATGAAATAATGGAGAATTTCCCAAACCAGAAAAATGAAATGAAAATAGACATACAGGAAGCAAAAAAGACACCAAAATACTTTAATGAAAGAAGAAAGACACCAAAATACTTTAATGAAAGAAATTCTCTCCTTCAAGCAAGGAGAGAATGGGACTACATCTTCAAAACAATCCAAGACAAAAAAAGTGCCAACCAAGAATACTCTACCTAGAAAAACAGTCCTTCCTTTTGAAGGAAAAATTAGAAACTTCTCAGACAAACAAAGTTTCCAGAAATTTACTACCACCAAACCCCCACTCCAAGAACTGCAAGAAGCCCTCAGGCCAAAGCCTACAGAAGAATGAAAAGAACAAATAATGCAAGTAAAGAAAGAAGAAACTAAAACTGAACCCCAAATGACCACCAGGAACCCATTATTAGAACCTCAAACATCAATAATTACTCTAAATGTCAATGGGTTAAACTTACCAATCGAAAGACACAGAGTTGCGGCCTGGATTAAGACAGAACCCAACATTCTGCTGCCTCCATGAAACACATCTGATCCCAAAAGACATAGATAGAAAGTAAAAGGATTGGAAACAATTCTCCAAGCAAATAGCCCCTCCAAAAAAAAGTCAAGGGTAGCCATTCTTATAGCAGACAAAGCAGATTTCAAAATAAAAAAAAAATAACAAAGGATAAAGAAGGTCACTACCTAATTGTTCAAGGGTCAACCAAGCAAAAAGACATAACAGTTATCAATATATACTCAACAAATGTGAGTGCACCAAGATTCATAAGACAGCTACTAAGAAAACTGAAAACAAATATTGATGAAAACACATATGTAGTAGGAGACTTCAACACCCCACTCTTAACAAGGACAGATCAAAAAACAAAAGCACACAAGGACATAAAAGCTTTAAAAGAAGACCTAGACAAAATGGACCAAATAGATATCTACAGGACACTAACCCACAAGGAAAAGAATACACCCTCTTCTCAAATGTACATGGATCATCCTCTAAAATTTACCACATACTAGACAAATTTACCACATACTAGGCAAATTTACCACATACTAGACAAATTTACCACATACTAGGCAAATTTAAATAAATATACAAAGATTAAAATAATGCCAACTTTTTTCTCAGATCATAAAGGTATCAAATTAGAAATCAACAATGAAAAGAAAGCAAGAAGAACATCAAACACTAGGAGACTGAACAACACGCTACTAAATGAAGAATGGGTAATTGAAAAAACTAAAGTAGAAATTAAAACTTACTTTGAAAAAGAATGACAAAGAAGAAATAACATTCCAAAATGTCTGGGAAGCAGCGAAAGCATATCTAAGAGGAAGGTTCATAGCAATACAGGCCCATATCAAAAACCAAGAAACTAACCAAAAAAACCCTAATCTACCAACTCAAAGAATTAGAAAAAGAGCAACAAAAAACCTAAAACCCAGAAGACAAGAAATAACAGAAATAAAATAAGAAATATATTACCTAGAAACCAAAAAGAATACCCAGATTATTAACAAAACCAACAGTTGCTTTTTTGGAAAAATAAATAAAATTGATAAGCCCCTTGCAAAACTCCCAAGGAAAGAGAGAAAATTCAAATAAACAGTATCACAAATGAAACAGGATAAATTGCAACAGATACAAAGGATAATAAGAGATTACTATGAACAACTTTATGGAAATAAATACAACAACCTGGATGAGATGGACAGATTCTTAGAAAGATATAACTCCCCAAAATTAAACAAGGAAGATATAGAGAATTTAATAAACCAATTACAAGCAGCAAAATTGAAGTAGTTATCAAAACTTTGCCTAAAAAAATGTGCCCAAGACCTAATGGCTTTACAAATGAATTCTACCAGACATTCAAAGAGGAAATAATGCATGCACTACTAAAGCTTTTCCAAAAAATTGAGAAAGAAGGAAAACTTCCAAACACATTCTATGAAGTAAATATCACACCCATATCAAAACCAAATAAGGACAGCACAAAGAAAACCAAAGAACAATTTCCCTAGTGAACACTGATGCAAAAATTTTGAACAAAGTCCTGACTAATTGAATCCAATGATGCGTAAAAAGCATTATTCTTCATGACCAAGTGGGATTTATCCTAGGGGCACAAGGATGGTTCAACATTTTGTAATCAAGTAATATAATACACCACATCAACAAAGAGAAAAACAAAAACCAAATGCTAATATCAATAGATGCAGAGAAAGCATTTGACAAAGCCCAGTGTCCATTAATGATAAAAGTCCTTGAAAAATTAGGGGTTAAAGGAACTTACCTCAACGTAATAAAAGTCATCTATGACAAACCTAAATGGGGAGAAACTAAAATCATTCCAATTAAGATCTGGAGCTAGGCAATGATGCCCACTCTCCCCACTACTCTTTAAGATTGTACTAGAAGTTCTAGCTAGGGCAATAAGGCAAGGGAAAGACATAAAAGGGATAAAAATAGGTAAAGAGGAACTGAAGTTATCATTATATGTTGATGACATGATTCTCTATATAGATAACACCAAAAATACACACAAAAATTGTTTGAAATAATAAACGAGTTCAGTAAGTAGCTGGATACAAAATCAACACACAGAACTTGGTAGCTATTTTCTATGCAAAAAGTCAAATAGAAGAAGAAATCAGAAAAACCATCCCATTTACCATTGCACCCCCCCCAAAAAAAATAAATAAATATCTGAGAATAAACCTAGCAAAACACATGAAAGAACTATACAAAATTTTTTTTAGAATGCTGCTAAAAGAAATAAAAGAAGACATGAGGAAATGGAAAGACAGTCCCTGATCATGGATTGGAAGAATTAAATCATCAAATGGCCAGCCTACCAAAAGCAATCTATAGATTCAATGCAATCCTGATAAAAGTCCCAATGATATATTTAAATACATATAACAAAAATTACTGAAATTCATATGGTATAACAAAAGATCTCAAATATCAAAAAGCCTCCTGATCAGAAAAAAAGAGAACAAAGGTATTACAATTACAAACCAAACTATACTACAAAACTATAAAAATTAAAACAGCTTGGTACTGGTACCAGTAGGGACAATCAGACAAATGGATCAGAATTGAGTCCCTGGAAATAAAACCACACACATATAGTCAACTAATCTTTGACAAAGGAGTAAAAAACTTACATTGGAACAAAGATAGCCTCTTCAATAAATGGTGCTGGGAAAATTGGACTAAGACATGCAAAAAAAATAGACCAAGGCAACTCCCTCACACCATGTACAAAAATCAATTCAAAATGGATAAAAGACTTAGATGTCAGACCTGAAACCATAACATACACAGAGGAAAATTTGGGCAAAACCCTCCATGAATTAAAATTCAGATATCCCTTCTGGACACATCTACAGACGGCAAAAAGATGAAGGAAAACATAAATAGATGGGGCTATATCAAAATAAAAAGCTTTTGTACAGCAAAAGAGACAACAGAAAAAGCAAAAAGAAGCCCAACTGAATGGGGAAAAATATATGTCCTCCACTAGAGTGATAAGAGTTTGTGGATAACAAAGATCCACAAAGAACTCACACAACTAACAAAAGCAAAACAAGAAGCCCAATCAAAAAAATGGGGAGAAGAACTAAAAAGACACTTCTCCAAAGAGGAAATACGAATGGTCAACAGGCGGTTGATAAATTGCTCAATGTAACTAGCAATAAGGGAAATGCAAATCAAAACCACAATGATATATCACCTTACACCAGTAAAAATGGCCCACATCCAAAGAATGACAATAAGTTCTGGTGAGGATGTGGAAAGGAGTACTCTTACACTGGTGGGGGAATACAAACTGTTCCAATCACTATAGAAAGCTGTGTGGAGGACCCTCAAATTAATGAAAATGGAACTATCATTTGAACCAGCAATTGTTCTCTTGGGATTCTATTCAAAAGAGATCTCACTGTGGGTATAAAGGGACACCTGTACTCAGATGTTCACTGCAGCACTATTTATAATAGCAATTTATAATAGCTATTTATAATAGCAAGGACTTGGAAGCAACCTAAATGCCCCAAAACAGAGGACCAGATGAAAAAAAATAGTGTATATATACATGATGGAATATTATGCATCAATTAAAAATGATAGATTTGATGATTTTATGATAACATGGATGTACTTGGAAGAAATCACATTAGCAGAAGCAAATCAAAAAGAAAAAAGACAGAAACCAAATGGCTTAATTAACATATGGGATATAGGAAAAATTAAATAAAGCCATGAGATAAAGTCAAAACAATCTAACCAGCAAACTGATACACACAACTTGGGGCAAGGGAGAAAGGGGGGGGACAGTGGAGAGGATGGGGGGACAATCCCTGGTTTTACAAAGATGTGAAATTTATGTATAAATACATTTTAAAAATTAAAAAACAGGATTCCACCTGCACAAGGGGTCTTTGTTCCCCGCTATACCCCCAGTGCTGTAAATGTCTCCCAACATATAATCACAGATCAATAAATATTATGAAATTATAAAAAAATATCATATTGTTTTAAATTTGAATTAGCTGTTTATCACCTATGTTTCTATTTATCTGGTTTAATTTACCATTTTATATAATTGCATTTCATGTCCTTTATTAGCATATTGATATCTTTTATAAAAAACATAGATCTTCATAATATTAAAAATGGATTTACCATATGAAGCAGCAATCTAACTTCAAGCTTTAAACTTGAAAAATACAAAAGCACCTATTCAAAGTAATGTATGCATTCCTATATTCTTTGCAGCATTACTTGCAATGCTCAAATTATGTAAACAATTTAAGTACCCAAAGACAAAAGACACATGTGTATATATATATATATATATATATATATATATATATATATATATATATATATATATATATGTTTGTATATATCTATGTATGTGTATATCTAAATTGTAGTCAGAGCTAAAAAGAAGAAGAAAGCTTATCATTTGTGACAAGAATGGGGCTGGAGATTATGCTAAGTAATCCATTGAAGTAAGGCAAATATCACATGGTTCATGCAGAATATAGAGGAAGAAAACAAAGGGTTAATCAAACCTAAACAATAACGCCTAGAGGATGTCTTCCAAAAGGGAAGGATGGGAGTGGGGTGAGCAGGTGTTTCCTTAGATTATGGTGGGGGACTAGGATGCCTCAGTGGTGAGAGTGGCATGGTAAGATATATCTGAAGAGGGAAGAAAACAGAATGAACTACGATGGTGGACTGTGGATGACATGGTGATGGTTGTAACATGGAGGTTCTACCTGATTGGAGTGGTACTAATGTTACAGCGATTAAAAAATTATTTGATAATATCTGAAAAGAAAAATTAAATTGAAGACCTTCTTTATATAGTGGCCACAAACTGAATACCAAGACAATACTATTATAGAGTAATAATTTGAGCAAGGTAAGTATATTATGGATGAAGAAATAATCTTGGCAGAGACAGGAATCACTGTGCAAGGTTAGGGACAGTCAATAAGCTGATCTGATAGAGAACGTTTGAATGTAGCCTAGTAAGATGAGAATTAAAATTCTTTGACAGTCATCTAGTACATAGATATTTAAAATTTTAACCCTCTGAGAAAAGTATAGATACGAGTTTAAGCTGACAAAATAATTGCCTAAGATTCTTAAATCATGCCATTGTTCAAATGACAATTTGAACAATTTCATTTCAATGAACTGAAATGAAAGTCCTAAACTACAGATATTAAGTATTAATGGCAGTTTGTCAACAAGAGAATGAGAAATTTTTGGCTAGTGAACAAAAAGTACAAGTGAAATTATTTTCTATTAAGTAGTAGACTGTTAATATTTGTCTGTAGGGTATGAAATGGGGAAAGAATATTATTATAAAACATATACTGTATAGTTATAAAATATCCATACAATGAAATTAGCTACTTTGTTCCCTCAAAGGTAATTCTCTGATTTTTATGGAATAGGAATTGGTAGCTCAGGTTTTATAGCAACTAAAAGTTCACCAATGTTATGGTAGAGTCTGATAACTATAATATCAAGAGCACTATGCTTCTCACTTAGTTCAAGTTTCTTCTAAAGCATAGTTTATATAGAGAAACAGCTAAAAGAATGAAATAATGGTAGATCTTAAAATTCAAAGAAGAAATGAAATTTTATAGCTCATCTTCAGTCAGGTCAACTAAAAAAATCGAAAGAAGGAAAAGTAAAGATTGCTAAAGAATAGCAATAGCAATGCTTAGAAGTTTATTGTGAAAGTAACTAAAAATTTGTAGCAAAATTGGGTAACAAACAGGAATATTTTCAAAGCCATAAATGATCACGGTGTCATATGCATGCATATAATCAATTCTGTATAGAAAGCATGGGTGTATATAAACAAATATAAGAGGGTGTTATAAGCAAATAGAAAAGGGTGAGATAATGAGATATGAATAAACTAGTCATTTTGGGGGGTGGTTTTTAATAGAAAAGGAAAGACAATTCAGAGACAACACAAAGAAATGAAAAATTAGTCCATCTTATTCAAGACAAAAAGTTACTTGTGTGAGTTCTCTACTTCCTAGAAGCTGGAGCTTATGCCTTGTATGAATAATTAGAATAAGAACATAGTAAGTCATGGTGAAGAGAGTAAACTTTGAAATTAAACTTTTCACTCAACTTTGAGATAAGGTTTAAAAGGTGAAGTATCAATAAAGAAATGATGATGGGAAAAGGAAATCTATACAAAATAAAACTTCCTGTGTCTAAGTGTCCATCTGTCCATACCTAATTATGTTGACTTGAGAGTTGAATCCTCCAGAGATATAAAACAAATTAAAAATAGTATCTTCACTGCTAAGAATGAATAAAACTGTAGAAATATTAGAAAAGACCCCTGATAATTAAATTTATTTGGGGGCTATCATTTTAACATTTTTAAAAATATTTTACTTTCTTCAGGACTGCTAGTCAGATTTCAGTCTTAAGAGTCAACTGGAGCACAACATCACATTAGATATTAATCTTTTAAGTTAATGTTAGGTTTTGGATAGCTCTAAAAATTAAAAGTTTAAACTATAAGAATGATATTCTAAAGTCTATCTTAGTTCTTGTGTACACTTGCAAAAGATTTAATAATGTTATGCTTTCCATGCATAACTGAAACATATTACATTACTAGAAGGTAGCTATCCATGAAATGGTTAAAAAATATACCTGATCAGAGATATTGATATTTTATATAGACCTGGAGTCTAAATTGATTAACTGATAATAATATTCTTCTATTTTTTTAAGAATATGGGCAGAAATATCTAATAATAATGGCTGTAATTATTGCTGTGTATATGTATACTTGTTCTTCATTGTTGGAATAATAATATTATATAGTTTTTAATGAAAGTTTTAAAATACTAAGTTTTAACTTTTTGTTATACTTTGACTTGCTGAGGGAATATACTTTTAAAATATCTCATGAACTTCCTCTGAAAAGCATAAATTAAAAAAACATATTATGAAAGAGCTCACTTTATTAAACCTTATGAGTCTCTCTGTAGGTATACAATCTGATTGAACAATGAATTGGCAATCGAATTACCCAAGAAAACATGATGGTTTCTCTGAAAAATGCAATGCCTACTTTACTAAAGAAATGGACACTGATGATTTGCAGAATGAAGAAAATAATAAAAGAAAGAATATTAAACAATGGAATTTTGACAATATAAGAGCAGGAGGTTAGAAAGTCATACATATCCTGTTTATTAATATATCAAAGAATAGAAGATAAAAATACAATCAAAGAATAAGAAAGTCTGACTCAGAATAATAGTACTGAGTTTCAGCTTCAGAACATGGAAGAATAAGGGTTTTCTTAGACTCATTCCACAGAGATAAATATATCTTCACTGAATCAAAATAATAAATTTGTATGTGTAAAGCAGAAAAGGTGTAGATCAATTGTAGATCTTGTATTTCAGTGTGTGACCTTATAGTAAATAAGAATTGTCACCCTTGAAATGCTATTTCTCTACTGCAAGATATAGAGCAGCAAGGATAAAGGTAACAATTAGAGAGCAAATGTTTTGCTTACATAGGTTCCAAAGCTTTAGAATTGGTAAGATATATATAGTTGTTCTATACAGTTGTACAATAATCAAGCAGGCTTTTTTTTTTTTTAATTGTGATAGGAAGGAAATTATAATGGAGAAACCTACCTCTATTTACTGGTCTTTAATCTCCATTATCTATATTATGGCAAGGAAAGTTGAATTTTATGAAGCACCTTTCTTATGCCTACTACAAATATATTTTCCTGGAGGAAAGTTTTGCTGATTTTACTACTGCTTTTCATCTATCTTAAGTCTTAAAAACAAATAAAGCAAATAAGAACTTGCCTGAGGTAATATTGGATAATGAGTAGTAAGTTCCTTTATTGCATTTGTTTTTTGTGCCTTCCATTCCACAAAATATGAGTGTATTAAGCTTTGTCTCATACCTTATGTGTTAAAATGATTTTCTCAATTTGTGTGCAGGTAAGGAATCTTCAATCCCTATATTAAAAACGATACTATGTTATTATCATTATAGGCTCCAGTCTCAAACATTCTTGTTTGTGAATGGAGAGATAAGTCTTTCCAGATTGTCTTACAATGATTTGAATAACAAATAGGGCATTAATTTAGGGGACATAAGGAAACTATCACAAAACCATGGGGTTATTACTAGTTTATAAAACATGTGCTTAAACTCAGGTAAGAATTTCACTGTATACAAATATGTATGAAAAAAATCAATAGTTATTTCTCTAGTCAGTTTCAAAATGTTTTAAGGGCTTTAATTCTAAATGTTTGGGATTTCTCTTGCAAAAATCTTTGTGGCATGTACAGTAACAGAAACAAGGGAGTGTATATTTCACTTTACTTGTAGGACATATATGTTTTTTTCTTTTGCCTTTCCATATATCCATATTAGAAGGGGAGAGTGTATTAGAAGGACTTCTTATGTGTTTTTCTTTTCTTTACAATAGATGTGTTAGGGTTGTATTTTACATTATGAGGTTACTTGACATCTGATATTCAATAATCCCTAATACCCACTGAACACAGCGAATCCCATTTCAAATTTATCATTGCCTATGTTCATATCTGAACCACAAAGGAGGATAATCAGAGGGCTATTCAAAGAAATAAGTACTTACTTAATAATGGCAACAAAGACAATATATAGCTTCTGAGTCTTTACATGGAGAATGATTGGGTATTGGGCATGTATGTTACACATGGTAAGTCCATTTCAATAGAAGAAAAAAATATATATGGTTTATACTCCACTCCTTTTGACTCCATCCACCTCATCACACTGTGGAAGTGTTGGTATCTCACTTCATTTAAAGGTAGGTACATCTAAGTCAAGTTTTATTCAGCCAACTAATTGATTAGAGTTACTGCTAGCTGTTTGACTCTTTTACTAGGTGCAAGAACTAAATTAGTCATATTCATATTAACATCTGAAAGAACTGTTAAGTCAATTTAAAAAAAGTAATAAACATTAAGAATAATTTTTTGAGGTATGTTTTCTTGACAGACATTTTTATTAGTTTTCAGAACATATAGCTGAGAGATCATCTGAGTAAACAAAAATATGTAGATAGATAGAAATTAAAAACTTTGTAGTTTTATTTTTAAAATAAAACTGAAAAAATATGAAAAATAAAAATTTCTTTTGTTCTAAAGAATTAATGACCAATAATTGATCATCAGCTCTTGTGTAAAGGAACATAAAATTATTTTATGCATTGTAAATTTACCTGTTTTTAGAGTTTTATATCATCATATAGCATTTATATAGCGTAAGAAAACTTTTTAAAAAAATAATAATTTATTATATTTAAAAACTAAAATTAAGTCAACATATTGCCATTATAAAGCATTTTTAAGAAACACTACATGTGATAGTAAGCAAACATCTATAATTTTACTCAAAAGGCAATTTAGTAAAAAATAACACATTGTCTCATTAATATTGTTGATCAGATATGGACTGAAAATTTCCTATGAACTTCTTATCTTACTATTTACTATGATCTTTATGTGATGTTCTTCATCTATGAAACATGACTGAGATTTCCTCAAATAATTTTTTAATGCTTTTTGTTTTGCATGAAAGTGAGCTGATATGAAAAACATTTTTGAATGAAACCCCTACAAAAAGATGAACTTAAATTGACTTCCCTTTGAACCAATGGTGTTCTGTCTAAAGTGAAAGATATCTTGTAGACCTGCTATAGATACCATGTGTTAAATATTTACCTTGACCTAGAACTCTGTAAGAGTAGGTGACACATAAACAGAATTTCAGTATGTCAAAACACAAGATTTTTACCCATTGCTAGTTAACTTTCAGGTCCATTCTTTTCATGGAAGAGTAGACATCTGGACACTTGCCTATGAAGTACAACCAGGATAAACCCTGTATACGATAGTTTAAGCATGACTACTTTGCATGAATGTTATCTGGCACACCTCCTCTTCTTGGTGTCATATTCTCTCCTGATCCAACTTGCTATATTTACCTATCTTGCAATATCCACAATCCAATTTTATTGTGATTTCTTAATTTCTCCTTTAATTCTATCTAAATGTTAATGCAGTCAAAATTATAAAGTATTCACTATATCATCATTTTAATTGAATAAATACAAGTTCTCCAATATTAATGAATCAACTCACCTTTTTAATAATTGAAATTCAAAGAAATATAAATAACATTAAGCTTGTTCAATTCTTCCACTTTATGTGAAATCATTTGCAGTCTACTTTGGGTTATATGGAAACATCTTTGATCAGACATAATATTTGACTGTAAAGAAATTCATATAGTTGAATAACTAAGTTTCTACTATATAGCAAACTGGATTAACCTTTATACAATGGATTATATATTTTTAATAAAATAACATTTAGCTTATACTTAAAATTTAAACAGAAACATGTTCAATCTCATATACAAGAAATTTATTACTAATGAGTGAAAAGTAGATTCTGTGACAGTGAGTAACAACTCCCTGGAGTCTAACTAATAATGGAAATCAAAATATAATATCCAGAAAATATGTTAATAGCAGTTGCACTAATAATAAAAAATGTTCCTTAATATCAGAATAACTATTAACAATGTCTTGAAAATTAGAATATTCTTATGGAACTATTTATAGATAAGTAACAAACATATCAAGGTATAAATATATCCAGACAATATACAAATAATATAAACAAAATATTTGTTTCTACATTTATTCTGTGATATTAAAGCTTATTCATATTTTGAGTAGGAAAAAAAAAGGGACAGAAAATTTTAAAATCAAAACAAGAAAAATCAAATCAACAAAAACTCTAAATGAACAGCCTGCTTTATATCCTGCAATCTGGGAAACAATATCTCAGAAGTACCACATACTAGTTGATAATTACAGAAATGGTGGTTATTTGCTCTTCTATTGTCTCTAAACAGATTCAAAGCACTCTCAATAGTTTCACTCAGGTAGATGAAAACAGAAGCACTGTCCACAGATCCCAGTATTTTTGCTCAGACTGGTTTGGGAAAAGAATGCTTGGTCTTGAATTATTGTTTTTTACTTTTTGTTTCTTGTTCTGTGAAAACCAATCACTTCATTGAAATGAAAAAAGAAAAAAAAGGAAATGTTTGTTGTTTTCCCTTTGAGATTAATAGCAAGATTTAAAATACTCCCTTAAGAGCCAAGTCTTTTTTTTTTTTTTCTAATAATATACATTTTTATTGAGTCAGCTTTTTTTACAATTGCCATTTGGGTGTTCCTTCCCCTTCATCCATCCTATCCCCCTGGTCTCTCCATGTCTTCTTTCACTGCCTTTGATTGTTTATTTTTTAATTCCTTGGGTTCTTCCTCTTCTTTCTTGTAGCAATGTTCTTTTGTACAGTGTGGAGATAATTTCCTGGGACACAGTGGTCTGTGCTTAGTTTTCCAAGTGCCTTTTTGCTGCTTAAATGCCTTCTTTATTTTGGTTTCCTCTCTCTAGCATTTCATTTATTCTAGGTATCCTCTACTTTCATTTTTCAGAAAATATATAGAGATATCTGAATTTAAACATAGCAAGCAAGAAATACTGTGTGACAATATTTTCAATCACATAAAGTAAAAAGAAAATGATTGGGCTGGGTAATTAGTAGATAATGTAAAGAGTGAAATTTTCAGGAAAATAAAAAGTCATATGTCTTGATGAGAAATGAAAGCAAACAGAAAGCAAACAAAATATAAGGCAAGGGTACTAGAAAATATAAAAACATTAATGTGATTTTATAATTAATCATATATTTCACCATTTTATGGCATTAGCTCTTGCCAAACAACAAGCATATAAAGAAAATATTCTCATTAGAATTAATTTATTGCCAACAAAAATAAATGAATAGCATGAGTTTATATGCATCAATACCTGAAGTTTACAATACAGTATGCTATTGACTATCCTTCTTAATTTTGGAGATATTGAGGTCTGATAGCTATAAAAGTAAATAGCTGGAAATACAAAGAATGTAACTTATTTGACCTGACAGAAAACCAGCTGGTTGTAACTTTTCTGTTCAGTTTAATGCATTCATTGTCAAGAAATGCAGAGCAATATGTAATTAAAACATCTGGATATCATACCAATGCGAGACACTAAAACTTTTATGAATCAATATCTTTCCTTTTTGCAGTGAACTTGAATTGATTGAACTGTCAATCCAAAATGGAAAACTTCTGCCACAGCCCCCAACTTTAGTGACTTGTTTGTGCTGTCTTGCTCTACAGGTCTGAAAGAAAACAACAGAAAATAATTCAAGGATTGGACTAAAAAAAGAGAAAAGTACACAGATAACATAACTAAATAGTGATAACTGTATTATGTAACTAAATATGGGCAGATTTATATCAGAGCAACCACAAACTGAATATGACTTTGAATGGAGATGTGGACATAGTATTGAAGAGATTTTAAAGCAATAACTCAGTTAAAGCATTAACTGATATGCAGTTGGGGTCAGAGTTAAGACTATAAATATTTTGAAGTTGGGGGTGGTATAGTGGTATATATCTGAAGCTGAAAACCTTTTCCTTGAATTATGTACAGTGTTGTAAATCAATGTAACCTCAGAAAAAAGAATGTATGCATTAGGAGGAATTTTTCAAAAAAATAAGTATTAACTCCCTAATACTATGAAATGTATGTTTTATTAGACAATGTGCATTTACATAACTACAAATTGGTTATTTACTGAACTTCAGTTTTTTATATTTAGTCTCATTTTCACTTAGTTTTTAAAAGCAAACTTCTTTTCATAATGAAAATATTTTGAGGGTCTTTAAAAATTCAAGATATTTATTCAAAGTCTACTAACCTATGTCTTCTACCTATCTTGAAGATATGTTTGATTTTACTATATTCTTCTGTTTTCCACAATATACTCCTATGAGTTCAACTGAACTTTTCCAGTCATAAACTTAAAGAAGAGCGTAGATACTTATAATAAGTTCTATTGAAATACCAAATAAATTTCCTTTCTATCAAAGACTCTTCTATGGTTTCTCTCCTATATAGTTCTACACTCTTGTACTTCTGGTGGGAATGCAAACTGCTCCAGCCACTATGAAAAGCTGCGTGGGTCACCCTCAAATACTTAAAATGGAGCTACCGCTTGATCAAGGAATCTGTCTTTTGAAAATCACACAAAGGATACAAAAACACTAATTCAAGAGGACACCTGTACTCATATATTTATAGCACCACGATTTACAATAGCCAGGATTTGGAAACAACCCAAATGTCCCAAAACCAATGAGTGGATGAAAAGGTTATGGTATATATTCACAATGCAATGACTATTCAGAAATCAAAAAAAGATAAATATGAGTCATTTTTGATAACATGGATGGAACTAGAAGGAATCATCCTAGTGGAAATAATCTAGAAAGTAAAACACAAAAAAACAGATGATCTCACTTATAAATGTGAAAACATGCAAAAGAGCAAGAAAAAGTCAAAAATATTGAGATGATAACAGATCTAAAGCAAACAGGTAGGGAGGGGGAGCCGGGAGAGCAAAGTCAAAGAATGGATGAACACAAAAGATCAAGACAGTGGTTCACAGGTCATCTGGTGGTGGAATAATCTTAGGGAATAAATGATGTAAAATATATATTAATAAAAAGGAATAGTAATAAAAATAATAAAAATGTATATATTTCCAAATTGCACTTCAAAATGTTTTTGACAGTCTGTACCCCTCTTCCACCTGTATTAAAAAAAAATCCCAGTGTTATTTTTTAGATGAACAGTAATGTCAGCCTTTATGAAACTTTCCTCCCTTGACAGGTATGGTATGCTATTCTTTACTGTGTTTCCTTTTCCTAATTACATGTGAGATTGAGCAATTTTTTATAAATTTATTGACTATTGTCAGTTTAGTCTAGCCTATTTCCTACTGTTTTTTCCTTCAGTATATTGCATTTTTAAGATGCAAAATTAGTATGTTTTTTTGCATTACAAATATATACTAATATTTGTTGTTGTTTTTTTTTAGTTCATGCCTCATTCCTTTTCTCCAGACTTTTGCAAATAAGTGCACTGTTGATTATAATCTCCATGAAATAATTTAGCTGTAAGCATATTAGTCAATATATCATTATTTTATTATGGTTTGGATCTAAATATATTAATTTCTGGCATGATAACACTAAAACAATGTGTTACCAGAAATACACTTAATTTGTTTTTCAAGTATGTATATTGATTTTCTTTTATTCTCTTATTTATTTTTCATTTCTAATTTAATATTCCTGTGGCCAGAAACTGTGCTCTGAATCACAACAAAAGTTGATATTGTTGAGTCATCCTCAGTGGTCTTGTAAAAATTTTAGACTACTGAAAATGTTCTATATGTACTTAGAAGGGCTTTCTTTTATTTTATTAGTGTAAAGTTAGAACTACTGTCATGGAGGAAAACCTTTACTCTGTTATACTGTTTGAATCAGAGAATTGAGATTGTCTTAGTTGAGGATTGAAATAAACCTGTAGATTTATTTAATATTTCACATAGCATGAAACTCTGATAGGGAAAAGCAGACACAAAGAAGGAGCAAAACAAATGTTTATACAGTGGCTTGAACAAAATAGGCAAATTTGTGAAATTAACTAAATTAAATGAAAACGCTAAAGACAAAATAGATATATCTTAACAAATCAATTTGAACAGAGTTCTTTTGATTCCTCTTCAAAGAATGTTTCTTCTGTTACAGGGAAAGCAAATATCACATGGAAGAATTTTTTGTTTTTTTTATATTAGGTTAGTTTATTTTTTAGTAAGCAGGAAGTAATTATAAATTCTGGGCAAGGTAACTTAAACTCAACATTAATAGCATGTACGAATAACAGCAGGTTTCTACACACTTCGCACTGACAACAGCCCCCTTCTTCCCTGTGCAACTTGGAAGGTAGAACCTCCCACTTCTGATCCAAAAATCATTTTTCAGCCCTCTTCATGTTTCTCTCTCTTCCATTATCTTAACTTTAGTTTTAAGGATGACCCTTTAGAATTTAATTAATGGTAACACAAGTCTTTGGTGTTCTTTCTGCAAATATTTCCTGTTCTTATAGTTTCTTAATATTTACTGTCTTTTGGTCCATTAATATTTGATCAACACATATTTTCAAGTGAGATTGTTGGAAATGATTTTTTTAGAGGTATCTTTAAATATAAACTTATTATCTGGTGCATTCATTAAAATTTGTTTTTAATAAACACAGTGCTTTTATTGAAACACTAACAAAAGGTATTCAACAATATTTGATATCTTCATGAGCAAGCATAATTTGTCTTATAAATGTGAGGGTGATTTAGCATTGAAGTTGTAATTTTTTTTAACAAAATTAACAAATAAAAATTATACATATGGCTTATCTTGAATAACTAATTTTCCTCCAATATGTGGTTCCTTTTTCTTATATAAAGAATTGTTTAAGCTGGTCATAAGCTTCCCAATGTACAATATTCATCCCATCTAACCATGCAGCTAGATATACCTATGAGATTAATATTTGACTATTGAATAATATGTCAAGAGGATGTTTGCTATGCAAAGGGCTAACAATGGGAATGCGTATATGATCTTGTTCCTTCTTTTCTCTGCGAGATGTGGAACAGACAACTCTTTATAGAAAGAGGTCATTTTGAGAATGTCACCCACACCTGATTCTTACTAACAGCAAGGAAAAATTCCCTAGTATGATAATGAGTAGTTTCTAGAAGGCTTATATTAAGTAGTGGGAAAATATTGGAAGTTGTCATTTTCAAAACTAGATCAGACAATGATACATCAACATTCAAATTAGAATTGATATTTGGTGCAAAGAGTCAACTGGTAAACTATAAAAGGAAAAGTACACTATCATTATTAGGAATCACATGACCATCAAAAAAGCCAAGTTAATTTAACTGAAATTAAAAACACTCAATAAGATTCAAGATTGAAGGTCAAAGTACAGAAATGAATAACTTTCTCTACACCAGTAAATCTAACTGGAAGATGTAGTAGACCATCACATGAAAAGTTCATCTCCTATTTTCAGAAAGGCAGGAAAGATGAGAATGTTCCTCTATCATCTGCTGTTTTCCAAAGGCAAAGTCAAAAATATCTTATACCAATATAGTCTATTTTGAGGTAGCATATTTTACCCCTTCTTTTGTCTTATTTTCCATCTTTCCTTGTGGCTATTTTAAATATTTGATATTCAGATTCTCTCCTCTCTCTATTTTTTTTAATATGTATCATAAATAATTTTTTGAAACCACTTAAATTTCTGAGAATGACTTCAATTTTGTGCTTTCTTCTACCAGTATACTCAGATTGTTAGATTATGCCCAAGTATATAAACATGAAAGAACTTATAATAATACTGATAACTGCTGATTGAGTTACATGGCCAACAGGTGGGAAAAACAAGAAACCAATGCTTAATAACTGCAATTTCTTTATCCTTGACCCAAAGTAACTTACAAAGTTATATTTAGATGAAGTATAATGGTTTCATATCTTTAGCCTACATTTGTAAATGACCAAGAACCAACCTTACTCTGGTGCCAGACAGAAATGCAAACCCTATTACCCCATTATACTTCAGAGCACAACCTGTTGCTATTTACTTTAGTATCTAAAGTTAGCATGACTATTTTACCTAAACTCACCCTCAGCTCTACATTTTTCCTTTGGCTTTCTGTGGAAATTTTACACTATCTCATTTTTTTTTCTAGGATTTTCTTGCTTTATCCTTTAATCATCACTAAAATGTCTTTTAATCAGAGTATGTGCTAAAAAAAAACCAAAAGACTCATCTTCAATGGAAATCCTTAATTTTGTAACAATTTCAATTATATTTGACAGCCCCTTCTGCTCTTCATTGGCAACAGAACCTAAATTTCTTCAGGGAGAATGAATTAATGTTTTCATACCTCACTATAGCTATTTTATTTTATTTTTTGTAATCTATATAGAATTATATTCAGAGAGTAAAAATTAGTTGTGACAATTAAAGTACACTAAAAAACAGATATTGGAAGAACAAATAGTGTAGAAATGATTAGGCCTGTCACTGAGACTGGGCTTATCATTATCTAGGTAATCTACGGAAGCACTGCAGACCTATAAATAAATACTAATGACTCTGATACATTTTTGTGGTATTTCTAGTCAAACACCTCCACTTTTCACAGATATTTAGTTTTGACAATTACCCAATATTTATGTCTACAAATTCAAACAGAATAAAAGCTTCTTATGAAGAAATCTACCATAATTGCCCTAGTGGCTAGAATTTTAATTCTCTGCATTGATTTATTCTCATTAAAGCATTATTTTCTATCAAAATGCAAATGAGACTTAAATTTAATTATATTATATCTTGCCATTCAGGTGCAAAGGAAAGTGTAGATTTTACAGCAATAGTTTTGGTGTCATTCTAGACAGGATTATTGGTAAAGGAGAAAGATGAGTATACAAAATTACATGCCATGGAGTAAAGCAGAATACCTGGAATACTTGTCAAACTTTAAGAGCCATCATTGAAAACTAAAATTAGTAAAATTAAATACTGCTGTCTAAGCAGGCAAACACTTTTAATATGTTCTGACCTATAGAGGGATTGAAAAAGATTGCTTAATTTATAAATGAGTCTACCTATTGTCTACAAACCACCAAAGAAGAGTTTGTATTCAATTGCACTAAAAAAAAAAAAAAAAAAGAAAAGAAAGGAGCACCTAAATAAATGGGATAAAGACAAGAGCAAAGGATCTATCTATGCAAATAAATAAATAGATAGATAAATAAATAAATAAATAAATACTTAAATTGAATGTTACATGAAGCTAGATAAAGAGAGCAAAAGACTTGATGTGTGAGTGAGTTGATATTAGAACAGATTCAGATTTAAAAATTGGAGAAAGGATATTCTAAAGAGTCTGCTTTGAACATAAAATACATCCACATTAATATGCTTTGAGAAAAGCAAATAAAGGTTTGATTCCTTTTCAATTAGTGGTTGGTGTTAAGTTATGCCTTATTAAGTGAAACTCATAGTGTAGTTTGAATGTCATAGGGCCGTAGCTTTCATCCAAGCCAACTGTCAATAACTTTAGTTAATGCACAGCAAAAATATAAACCCTGACTTGAAAGTGAAGTAAGAGAAAAAAAATTGTCATGCTCATTTATTTTATTTTTATTCACAAAACATTAAAAGAAGAAAGTCACATACAGAAATTTTTAAAAAGCTGAAATTGGAATGTGTTTTAAATTCTCCTTGTTAAACAATAGCTTAAATGTAAAACTATGATAAATTTTTGTAGTGTTTCCATTTACTATTGTGTCTTCTCTAGGAAACATAACTATGTAGTAACTTTTCCACAGCACTATCTTAGAGAATGTGGTTTGAAACAAGAACTGATTTTAAAAGTACGATCAAGTTTATTTAGAAGACACATAAAAATGTGTAATTGTGTTGGAATTTAATTAGAAATATCTAAAAGTTAGCAGACAAATGACTCATTTTTTCTCACATTTAAGGATAAAAAATACTTTTGTCTTTATTTCACTGTTAATATTAGGAATATTAAACCAAATTAGAAGTAGTCTATATTTGAACATAAATATTAACTTTTGCTATAATATATAGCTTGAATCTACTCACTCTTGAAAACAGAAATATTCTCAAAAATGTTCCACTATTAATATGGACCTTTATATTCTAAAGAAAATAATTATTAATTATAATGCTCTCCTAGTGAATAATTTATTTTCAAAATTGATATAAATCTGAGTTCTAAAATGTACATCTATTTCTAAAATATCATCTAGATAGAACCATTAGAAATATTATAGTGTGAGATATAAAATATATTTAGCCTTATTGTATCATGGTTCTCTAAAATTAATGTGATGTAAATATGTTAAATTTTGAAATGAATATTTTATAATAATCGCTTTTAAGATATTTGACCAAATTTAAGTTTATAAAGTTGTAAATTTGCTGTAATTTTATGCTATAAGTATTTGAGATGTTTTCTTTTGTAAGGAAATTTTGAAATCAAATTAATCTATGTGAATAAATAGGAATTTATTTGGCAAGTTATTTGATGATCTTAAATTTTTCTCTGGATATTTGTTACTAAGGAAAATTAGATTTAATGAATCTTTAACAAAGGACACAACATTTCTTATTATGAAAGGTTCATTTTTCCACATATGATTTTGTAAAATTCACTTTGTTAAATTCAACAAAAAATTGATTCCTTGACTCAAAGATGTGCATATATTTTGCTGATTCTTTGTTCTTACCATTTAAATATAATGCAATAATATAAAAATATATTCTTTTGTGTTTCACAATTCCAAATATATTTCTATAAGATTTAATATCTGCAAACTAGATAAAATACATTTAAACCAACCATTCATCCTGAAATGGTTCTTCCTTACAAAGCTTGAATTTAATAGTAAATATAAAGATGTATTTGAACTTGATCAGTGCTCAATATCTTAAAAATATATTTACTGATTCATTAGAGCATAGTTATTTTCAATACTATTCACAGTAAAAATGCAAATAAATGTGCTAAGGATCTGTATCTGGGGGAAACACATTTATACTTTAGTATAAAAATGTCAATCACCAATGTTTTGTTGAAAAGAAATACTACAAATTTTATGTACCTCCCTTTAGTGAAAACTCAGAAATAAAAAATTTAACTCCTTTTCCAGCAGACATAAGAAAGTATACATTTCATGAACTGTGACAATAAGACTATTTTATTCACATATATACCATGTTTTAATTAGAAATGATTCAATACCTGGTAATATAACCTTGACCTCTACTGTAGATGTTCCTTAAGTTTTGTAATTGAAAAAAGTATATTCTATTGAAATTACAACTAAAAAAAAGACTAATGGTAAAGTGTCATTTTTAAATAATAACATTTTATGTCTGTTCACTGTACACTGTATTGTATATCAGAATATTAATACTTCTATAATTATCTTCATATAGATCACTATTTGATTTTAAAAGTCTGTATTCACTCTTAGGAGAATGTAAGTTGAGGAAAAAATAAAATTAGAGACTTGTATGAATGTTCCAGATGTCTCTTATTGTATTAGGCAATATTTTTAATACAATTGTTGTTTAATATATGCCTCCACAATGTTAAATCTTAACTTCACAACTCAGTAGTTTTCTTCAAATACATATATGTAGTTAAACTGACACAAAGATTTCACAGACAACAGTGGCATAAATTATAATTAATCTAATATATACATTTTGATTTATCCAAAAATCACAACAGGAAAATAAAACAAAATTCTTAAATTATCAAGGATGTTCAAATTCTTTGAAAGTATATTTTAATGATTTGATATTACATCATATTATGATGATTTGCTTTTGAGAAGTATAACAATTCTTTTAAAATTATAAGAGTATATGAATTTAAATATTTTAGGAAAAATATTTTAGGATACAAATGTTGTTAAGTTGATGTGATACTTTATCACACTTCATACAATTATAATTGGTTGTCATGTTGATAACCAGACATTTTGTTCAGATGCATACATACATACACTACTTAATGAGAAAAGCTTTATTTCTAATTTATAAATTTCATAGCTATTGTCAAAGATAATTTTCTGCTATGCATCCTCCTTAAAAATATGGTAGCCAGCGTATAACCAAAAGTATTTGTCTTTGATCTTTCTTTTACTATGAATAACCATGAATTTCGTGTTGCAGGCAAGATTAATTCTTTAATTCTTCTAATTCTCAAAACAGTCATTTTTTGCTCTTACCACATTCAATTGTAGAATGTTTTCAGCTACTAACATAGCTATTTTAACGGTTATTAATCTAGCTATTTTTTCTATGACGTCAAAATCTTTTCTTAAGTTACACTAATCAATTTAAATCAATATGCTGGCAATAATTTATTTTTAAAGTTTAATTTGTATAACTAAATTCAATCTTCTTTTATGGACCTCTCCTTGGGTTGATTAATTAATGTCAGGCATTCAAAGGAACATGTTGCTTCACCTAGCTCTGCTGGAGAAGATTCTTTGACCTGTCTGCTCTCAAATCCTGTAAAATCTGTTGGAAAATTTTAGTGCCTTATACAAAATTTTAGCACACTAATTGTATTGGAGAGAAGCTATAGAACTCAACATTCTACATTTGTATTAGACCAACTTTATCACTACCTCTATAATAGGGATTTGAGTTTCTTTATTCTATTTCATTATGTGATTCTCTTCATAAGTCTACTGCCTGCTTTATTTAAAGAAATATGCAAAATGCATACCATGTTTTTTGAAAACTTCCCACAGTAGTTAGCTTTCGTGGGTTTTTAAGCTCTATCTTGGAATTAAAATCATTCAGAGTAGAAAGATACTGGTGAAGGGGTGAAAACAAACAGGGAAGAGATCACAAATTGCTAGGTGTCAATAGATGATTTGGCAGTGGAAGCACTATGGTGGTAATACTTTAGAGAGGGCATCCTATACTTCCAGAATACCAATAATAATTGAGATGATGTTTCTTTAATTAAAAATAAATATAAAATTCAAAAGAAATTTGAAAATGTAAAAATTAGCCAAAGAAGTAAAAGAAGATTTCTCACTATTCACATAGTTGTTCTTCAGTGAAACCAGAGTGATGCCATATATGCACTGAGTCTCAATGTCAGTGACATAAATAGCTAATTTACTTGCAAGAAATTTAGAAAAAAATGTGAGGGAATTTGATAATATTTTACTTAAAGATATATTTAGATCATATGCAGTGAGACCAAGCTATCATATATATTATGATCTATTGATTTGATGCAATGAAATCACTGCCTATAGTTTTATTTTGACTTTCAAAGTGTGATCATTTGTGTTCTGTACAGCTAAATGTATTTATTAAATATATGTTTCTGAGAGATTAATAAATTTTTCCCAAATGGAATAGCCTACATGTAAACTCCAAATTCCAAAAAACAAAAACAAAACTAAAATAGGATGTTTCAAATAAGCAGCAAACCATCATCTAATGTGCTTTAGGTTTTGTAAGCATCTTATACTTTGCTTCTTGATTACTACACATGATAATTTTGCTAATATGCAAATACTTTGCACACCAAGTATCTTATTTTTAGTGTATTGAACTTACTCATTTTCCTCATTTGTCTTAATTTTCCTTTAAAATTTTTGACATGAGATAGATTTGTGGTAAAATCAATCAAATACAAAATCAAAACAAATATACTATATAAGATGTCCAGAGCATTAAGACAGTATAATTATTCAAACAGAATTCACGACTGCTTGAACCTGTGAAACACAGAAGCAGTATCCAAGACTGCTCATCATCTTTGTTAACACCTGTAATATGTTTTCAATATCCATACATTTGATTGTGAGGTAAATGTTTAACAATCAAAGCTGTTTACACATAAACTTTCTGAAATTTTGAGAATGTAAATATAAAATTTACTTCTATAAACACTGCCCCCAAAATCATTTTCTGAAATACTTGTGAATGAGGGCTAAACTACAAATAAGATATGAAAATTAGAAAAAAATCAGGGAATTACTCTGCTAATAGTTTTAAAAAGAATGTTGGAGTTCACTCAATATATTCAGTTTAGAACCATAGTAGTGCAGATTCAGGAAAATTGAGACATGACTTGAAGAAATTCAGCTTTAAATTAACAAAACTCAAATTGATGTGGTACTGGAAAACGTGTTAAAAAATTGGCTCCCACACAAGTCGTGGAGCACTCAGTCTGCAAACTGAATCAAACAATGGGGTATAGTTTGCCAAAGTCAGACAAATTTAAATTTTTCTTTAATCTACATTTAGGAATATTTGTACATTCATTAAATAAGCATATAGATTGCATCATTTTCATACTTGGAACAGTACTGGTAATAACCTAAAAGTAAAATATCCAAAGATTTTAGAAACACCATTTATTAACCTTAATACCAGCGGTCATTAAAAATGTACCAAATGTGTGTATCTTCTAAGAGTAATGATAGAGTTATAATTAAAACAGAAAGTTAAAAAGGCAAGATTCAGAGCATTTAGCATAGCATACCATAATTTGTATACCAAGTATTTTATCATTTAGTAAAAATGTATTATCTTTATGTAGATGGTAGACTATGCATGGTTTATTTATGGAAGACTGAAAACAGATACAAACATTTATCAATGAAAAAGTGGGTTCTGAATTACCAAGAAAAATTGAATAAAGGTGATAAATATTTCATTTAATGTGCATATCTATGTAAAATGTTTCATGTTTTGAAAATATATTCCCAACACAGCTTCAACTTAATCATGTCTATTATTGCATTTTCTAAAAGTGAAGTCAAGACACTCTATTAAACAATGTCTATGAAATTCAAAAGATGAGTTGGATGAATAAAATTCTTATTCACTTTTTCAGCATGTGACTAAATAAAATTTAAATTGACCTTTATTTGGGAACTATACTTAAAATCTTATCATTCTCAACATATGCTTATTCAACTGAGTAAATTGTGTTAGCTTATACTGTGTAATCATATATTCTCTATTTGTGTAGCAAGACCTATGTCTTAATTGCTGTAGACTCAACGTGTTCAAGAAAACTTGAATATGAAATCCTATGATCCCATGAGTTTACCCAAGTTGACTAGTAACAGAGAATGAAACCTGCCTACCTCTTTGAAAATACATGAATAATCAAAAAATATATCTGCGTGAATGTAAATACCACATGCTTTAGTATAATTTCACAAGATTTAATAATACCTGAAATGTTGATTGTGAATTATGTAAATGGATAAGTAAAATTCTAAAGAAATGAGAAATTATATAAGGAGACAAAATCCTATTGTTTATTTAATAAGGAGAAAATTTAAATATATTCCTAAGATTGTTTATTAGAGTTGAGGTATATTTGATTTGACTAGTTAAGGAGATCCATTAATCATCCTTCTCTGACCCAGTTTTACATTTTACAACCTAGAAAATATCCCGTTATGATTAAGACCCCTGGACTGTGCCTTTCAGTTATGAATCCTGTAGTGTCGAGAACTTTATACCTCTGGTCTCAGGTAACTAGGATTTATTCCTTTGGAGAAGGTAATAAGTATGTAGTTAGTGGAGATTTTTGCCCTCATAAATTCTTCATAGCATCGTTCATTGCTGTAAAACTCATAAAAATAGTGGGGGCGGATGGTGATATATGCCCAGATTCAGCACAAAAGTAGTATGAGGACTGGGATTCAAATATACAGCACATGGTAGCATGTCAGTTTCAAAGAAACATGCATAGTGATGTGATTGCTCTTTATTTTTTTTCAATCTGAAATACTATAAATACCCAGAAGTTGATTCAGTGAGTAAAGTGTCTTCAAGAACAAGTTAGAAATTGAATGCTCGCTCATTTGCAAATAATGCGTTATTGTGTTTTATTTATAAAAATCAAGACAATAAAATTTATCTTAAATTTATTTAAAAGTCCTATGGTAGTTATATTAAAGTATTGAAGTGGAGCACTCATATAGTTCTCATTGCTTTTTTATATCTACAACTGTAGGCTCATTGAAGATTTCGTTTTTGTGATAAGTCTGCAAAAAGAAAGAGTTCTAGACATAATTCAAAATAACTCTAACTTTCAAAAAATATCTACTCCATCATGTACAACTTTTTTTCCTGGGCTGATAGTATTAAAATCTGAAAGTGTGAAAATGTGCTTCAAAAATTCAGAAAGCATTTGGTGATGAGACTAGTCTTGGAAGAAAAGGAACATCGTTAATTATCATTTATTGTATTTTGAATCCTCCTCTACAGAACAAAATACTTTATTGTGGAATGCCTTTCACAGACCAGACTGGCTCCTGTGGTTGAGATGGAGCAAACTCCATCTTGCCTTAATTGCCTCCGGCAAACTGGAGACAAACTCTAGCATTGAGATCCTCTGAAGATGTGATGGCACCACTGCTCCTCCAAAAAATGTTTACCTATGGAAATTCCCCTTAACAGAGTCATCTCCTTGTGCCCCCAATTACCTCTCAGGAATTAATATGTTAGCTAATTTTATTACCCCTCACCATTCCCCTCCCTTTAAAATGAATCCTGAATTGTACCTACCTGATCCACTTTTTTCCTTTGTCAGACACCTTTATAAGGTGGGAGTCATTAAAATTTGTTGAATGATGCATACTTTCATTCAGCCCCAGCTTCTATGGTTGTGTCCATCTCTCTCATCTGTCCTCTCTTGTACTGTATGTTCAGCTCTCAACATTTTATAACCATTATTTTCTCATTTGTTGATAGTCTCAAGTAGGATATATGTGCCTTAGGAAATACACAAGATGAGAAAATCATCAGAACATCTATTGAAAATTTAACCCACCTTTTTCAAATTGATATACCTTACATTTTCACTATCCATGTGTGTATAGTCAATTATGACTATCTTTCCCTTTATTATTGAATTTTGTGAAAATGGAAGGAGTGTTTCATAAAATATATGAACATTGCAGAATGGAGTAATTACAAGGTATCTTAAAACAGAAAAGTCAGCAAACATGAAAATTAGATTTTCAATGAACAATTCTTAATTAGAGGTAAGCAGAAAAGTATACAAGAGGTATTATTTACCCTTTTAGACTTCATGGGTTCTTTTCACCATTCTCAGCCTTCTCAACCAAAATACCAAGTCAAAGGAAGACTATCAGTGCAGACTAATTTTTTCTAACAAAGTGATTTCCCAATTACTGCAAAAGAAACATGTAAGTGCAACTCCAATTACTTTAACATTGTCCAAAACCTTTCTCAACATTGTCCAAAGTCCTTCCTCAGATTGCCTAAAATCCTCAGTCTCTCAGTCTTAATCATCTCACCAATGTCCAGCAAGTCAGAGTTCATCTCCAGATGCTAGAAGACATCTTTCTATGGTGTGTTCCTTCTCCTCCATGCTGTCTTCTCCTTGTCATCCTCCTCCAGGTAGCAGAAGAAACTTTACCGTACTGGACCCAGTAAAGTTCACTTTCTTTTTCAGGCCTGATTTTTGCATGGCCTCTCCCAGACACAAGTTAAACTCAGCAAAACAAACTCCATCATGGAGTTCAAACCTGCAAACTTCTTAACTGCCTTTAGCACACATGCAGCTAGCCCGGGACAGTCAAAGGCTGCAGGCCCCAGACCTTGGTTACATGGCCAAGCTCACATGGTTCACATTTTCCTTCCACAAAATGGTAGAAACCAAACCTGAATCTGAATCTCAATTCCTATTTTTTCCTCCTCTCTTTGTTTCAAACCTCTTTATATATTCTTTCTGTTTTCCTGCCTTCCAGGAAAAGTTCCTGAATTATTGCATTACAAAGAAAAAAAATTGTTTTATTTCTTCCTCCACCTTGTATCTTTCTGAAAGAAGTTCTAACTAAGGTCATTCTCACATTTTAGCATACCTTCCTTGAAATCTGCAATCTCAAACAGGAGACAATGACACCCGGAGGGAAAGGGGGGTGGTGCCCCCTAACATTGTCATATGACCTCTTTGTGTTTGCACATACACTTTTGGAGGGAGTCAGTTCTGCTCTTTTTATACAGTTCTATAGGATAAGGATCACATTGATTGTTATTCTTTCTTATATTAATGTGAATTACTCATTTAAGCTTAATTTCTAAAGCTCTATCTGCAACTTTTATCAAACTTGGGGGTTATGATTTCAAAATATGAGTGGTGATGGTGACAGGGATATACAGTAAAACAAATAAGATGCTCAAGATAAAGGATTAAGAAAATCAATGCTGGATTTCTTACCAAAATAATTTGAAACAACCTTCAAGTATAGGAATTGTACGTATTTTCACATTAATATATGAAACAGGTTAAATGAATATATTCACAATATATAGTCATATAGAATATTAAATACTAGAAGTTCTGAAAAAAACTACATTTGAGAAAGTATATATTTGAATACTAAGTTAAATTAAATTACAAAACTTATAATCTACAAAACATTTAAGTAAAAAATTATATTTCTCTTTGCAAAATTTGAGATTAATTTTATGATTAGTATTCTTGTACTTTCAGCAGAGAATGCCCTATTATTTGAAATGAGGAGAACAATAGTTTAAATTACTCCTTAAACACTGAAGATGTTAATTTCCATCTACCATTCTCACCATACCCCTCAGTCATCTGTCAAAAGGAAAAGTGAAAAAACAAAGAGTAACCCAAGGTGGAAGAATCACAGCATTTTTCAATGTTCTGATGTTTGTGATTTTTAACATTCCTGAAATGTATAATTTGACTTTAGCACTGATAAAATATTCTCAATCTACATAAAAAAGTATTTTATGAATCAAAAATCATCTTTCAACAATGATTGGTGTTTTTGATTGTGGAAAAGGAACTGTAATACAAAAAATCTTAAAGGTTTGGAGAAAATAAAGGGGCAATTGATGGGGAATTTTCTAAATGCTCATTTTGCAGCAGATCAAGTGAAATCCCTTCCGTGGAATAAGCTGACTTGACTAAGTAGCAGATGATTTACAAAACTGTCAATTGTTCTGTCTTTCTAACAAATTCCATTGAAGTGATTCATGTATGTAGGGGAAAAAAACAAAACAAAACGAAAACTAAAGCTAATGATTATTATTGCCACTAGAACTGGTCTTGTATTTTGAATTTTGTGTGCTGTTGACACTAAAATATCTCAGATACATTGGATTCTATGACCAGTGTGGTCCATCTATTTTATTCTTACATAGTGATACCTACAAATCTCTAGAGATTTGTTCATGAGAAAAATGATTAGAAATTTATCATACCAGATAAAAACCTACTCAAAAGAATAACTTTATAATAAATCTTATTTGTTGTAAAGGGATTCTCAGTAGAATTAATTAGTTATTATTTCCTACTTAGGGTCTATTGGTACAATACATATTATAGCACTACAGGGTTGAATTATAATTTGTAAATAGTATCTCATGAGTCCTTTTTGTTCTTAAAGTAACAACCATGCACATGCACAGGGATAGATTGTTCAAAAATGTAGCATGTGGCAAAATACACCTGCTATGTAATATTTACAAAATGTAGCAAGAATGTGATGTTTTCTGATTTATATAGCCACTTTCATTTGCAAATTAGAAAATTTTACAGGCTAATGGTAAGCTTTTGTAATACATTTTTAATATTTTGATTATTAAAATATTACAAGCACTAATGCTATTTGATCAGCCCTTTTATACTACTTTGATAGCTAAAATCCTTTCATGTTAAAGTCCCTAAAATAAAGGAGAAAATTTTGCCCTGCCTAAACAAAGACTAAAATCCATGAAAAGTGAGGGATATTTTTGTTTGTTTGTTTTTATTTTGTTAAATAACATCATTTTCTGGGTTTCATTTTTGATCAAATATTGTGCTTTCACAGTGTCCATAAATCATTTTGTTGAAATTATTTTTTAATGGTATAAAAGTGAGTACACTGAAGTCCAGAAAGAAAAGTTTACAAATTAGTCAAGTCTATACAAAGTATAAGACTCTAACCAATGAGTATACTTCTGGTTGGCACAGAAAAATAAAAAATAGACACATGGAAGGTATTTAAAGTTGCAATAACACATTGCGACATGAGGACATTATGTTAAATGAAATAAGCCAGAGGGGAAGTAAAATATAGACACTGTATGATCTTACCTATAAGTACAGTGTAAAAAAAAGGAACTTATAGAAACAGAGACTACAAGGTTATTGTCATAGGATGAGTAATTGGGACAATATTGGTCAAATAGCATATATTTCTAGTTGTAAGACACATAAGTTCTGGCAAGCTAAATTGCAACATGGTCATTATTGCTTATTAATAGCATTGAAAGGTGGTTAATCAAACAGATATTAAATGTTCGTACACAAAAAGGAAATGGTAATAATGTTGTTATGGGGGATAGGGACTACTCTCTTTTAAATTCCTTTTTACTATGGGTTCTTCCTCCTGAGCACAGCAGCTGCTCAGATTTCAGACCTTAGCGACCAGGATAGCTATACAAGAGGTTTATTTCCAGATATGAGAAAAACAAACTGAAAGAGTCCAGACCCTCACAGGTGTTCCAAACGGAATAGGGCCCTACTTCTGCTCCTCAAGGAGCTTCCTGGGGTTTACTTCAGTCTTAGGGAACTTTGGTTGAAAATGCCAGGTAGCGTCCTTGACTCCCCATCCTATCACACCAGTTGGCACCAGATGAATCCAACCAACACAGGTGGGGTTCAGACGGTCTCTCCCAGGCAGGCCTATCCTGTGTCACTGCGGCATCGCACTTCACCAGGGTCACCTCTCCTCCACCTTCACACAGCTCTTGATCCTCAGGAAACTGAGGGCCCCTGAGGTGGGGAAACTCCAAAAGATTCAGCTCTTGGTCCTTCTATTCCTAAGGTCAAAAACCTCCCCTGAGGCCAACTTCCAGTCTCTCACTCTCACTCCTTGCTCCACACACTCCTCTCCAAAATCATATCTATATCTCTCACTCACTCTTTTTTTATCCTTTTCTTTGCTCCCAATTCACAACCACACCCTTGATGGTCAGTTTCTCCCTTTTCCCTCTGGGCCTCCCTTGGGAGTCACCACAGTTGAACCCTGCCATTAGCATAATCCCAAATCTGCCCAGATAATCACTTTATAATAAAAAGGGGAAGTGGCTTTATCTGGCCAACTATTCTGTCCTTGTCTCTGAAATTGTAGACCAGTTACTTTTAGCAAAACTAAAGCTCTTCCTATCAAATATCTGTTCTATAAAATAGTTTGTCTAGAAAATTTATAGTTGAAATTAACTTAATTTTCTGTTTAAAACTTAAAATGTTTTCATTCCTTTGAGAACATTATTAAAAGTCATAGTTTTAGCTTGTAAAACAAATGAAAAGTTTTGGTTAAAAAAGCTAAGTAGAAACTTAATAGCACAGGACAATTGTATTTAGCAGGAAACCACCTCGACAAATAGCTTATGATTATTAGGGTTTCTAGGACTCCCTAAAATGTTTATATAACCAGATTTATCATAAAATTATGAACATTCATATTAAACCACTGCAGAAACAACTGAACAGAAAAATACCAAAAGCATATTCCATGCCATAATCTAAACTGAAGTCATTTCTGTAAGCCTATGAACAGTATATGAAGCCGGGACCCAAAGATGAACCCTGGACCCAAAGATAAACCCAGTTCCTTTCATTGAGAAAGGAATGTGGGCATTGCAGTCATCTGCATCTGAAAGACAGAGACTAAGACTAGCCCGAGGCCAGTTGCCCCTTTTAGAGTAAAGTGATTACCTGGGTAGATTTGGGATTATATAATGTAGGGTCTTGAGGTCAAGACAGGCCCAGAGGGCTAAGGGAGGTAACACAGCAAGGTGGGATGGTGAATGGGAAGCAGGGAGAAGAATAAAAAGAAGGAAGGTGGAGTGGGGAGAGATATACAATTTTGGAGAGGAACGTGAGAGTGGAGTGAGAGTGAGAGCCTGGAGATTGACATCAGTTGCGGAGGTTTGGGGCCTCAGAAGAAGGACCCAGCTGGGTCCTCTGGAGCTTCCTCACCTCCCCAGCACTTGGTTCCTGAGGATCAAGAGCTGTATGAAGGTGGAGGAGAGGTGACCCGGGTGAAGTGCGAAGCCACGGTGACACTCAGACCGTCTGAGTCCCACCTGTGTTGGTTGGATTCATCTGGTACCAACTGGAGCGACAGGATTGGGAGTCAAGGTCCTGGCATTTCCAACCAGAAGTACCCTAAAACTGAGGTAAAAACCACGAAGCTCCTTGAGGAGCAGAAGTGGGGCTCTATTCTTTTTGGAACATCTGTGAGGGTGTAGACTCTTTCAGTTTGTTTGTTTGTTTTTTCCGTATCTGTAAATAAATCTCTTGTCTATCCTGGTTGTTAAGGTTTGATATCTGAGCAGCTGCTGCGCGCAGGCGGGAGAACCCATAGGAAGGAGGAATTTAAACAGGGGTGTCCCTATCCCCCCGATAACATATAGGCCCAAAGCATATAAAATTTGTCAATAAGACATGCCTCATCACAGTCACATTACACAAAAAAAAATAGAATAGTATTCTGAAAATCGAACATTTGCATCCATAATTTCCAGGTGTCCAAATTGTGCTATCTTAAGAAATATTGGTTTACAATATGTAAACATGGATTTTATGAGATTCAGTATCATTTTGTCAACACATTTTCCCTCTTGGCCCAATGTACATTTCTATGAACACAATAATTCTAAAAAAAAAAAGAAAAGAAAAAGAAAAAAGAAAAGAAAATTCATCTCCAGAAAATTCATCTCCCCACTATAATGATAAGAAAGAAGGAAAGCTGACAGTTTTATGATGACTGACAACCTGCCGGTTGTAGAGGCAAATTTATATTGCAAATCAGTAGAAATTATCAAATATATTTTTAGTGCATGTGTTTTGCATGAATTAAGTCTCAATATGAATCAACCAACTTGTACAGATGGATGCCACTCTGACTGGACAGATTGCTGTGTAATATGGAGGATTTTGCAAGACTATAAATCAGCTTTCCTATGTTAGCTCTAAACAAAAGGCAAAATACAAAACACTTCAAAAGTTTCCTCTTTAATCTTGAAAAATTATAGTCTAAATTATTATGAATAAATAAAGTCACTACAAAAGAATATTTAAAGATTCTAAAAGATTTGTACTTTTATAAAAAAAATATTTATACATGTTAATTCTTAAAGAAGCAAACTTGACAATAATATGCTGTTAGTTCAGTAAAATTAATTTACATGCATATGTGTATTTTTGTATTCTGTTAAAAGATTGAATACAAGCAAGTTTGGAGTGCTTACCACATCTCTACATGTGCCAAAAATTCTAATTATCTAATTACCTGATGTTGCTTCTTACACACCTTGATTTTCCAATGCTGTTTGGAGATTACTAATACAGATGGTCCCCATATTTACCTTTCATTTCTTAGTGTAGAGGAGACCTGCTACACCAAAGTGGAGGAATGTGGATGTCTTGGTGGTGGGAATAGTGTGGTAATATAGATCTGAAGAGGGGTAAACCTGTAGCTTCAATCATGCAGCTTTGTATACCAACATCACAGTAATTTAAATTAATATAATAAAGAGTAATGTAATGCTCAGAATTGACATGACCAGTTTTATAGTTTATAAATTTTACTCCTCTAGGAATGCAAAATAGTCAAGCCACTATGAAAATCTCTTGGATCATTCTCAAACTACTGAAACTGGAACTACCATTTGATCCAGCAATTCCACTTCTGGGAATCTGCCCAAAGGGCACCAAAAAATTATTTCAAAAGGACACCCTCATTCAGCTGTACTATTTACAATAACCAGGGCATAGAAACAACCCAAATGCCCCCAAACAGTTGGATAAAAAAGTTGTGGTATATGTACACAGTGGCATATTATTCAAATGTCAAAGACAAATTTGATACATCTGTGTTTACATGGATGGATGTAGAAGGAATCATGCTATTGAAGATAAGCCAGAAAAAGTGAAATATTGGATGATCTCAGTCATACAGGGCATAAAGAAAACAAACAAAAGGACAAGAGAAAGTTATAACTAATAAACTGATAGCAAAACTAAAACATAAAATAAAGTTGGGGAGATCAGGAGAGGGATGGGCATGGGAGATTGGTATGGCAGTTCATGTATGACAGGGTAGTGGGAAAATCTCAGTATATACAATGATGTAAACTATATAAACACATATATGTATATATGTATAATCAATAGAAAAGTTCATAATAAAAAATAATAAATAGATAAATATTGGAATTGAAAAATTAAAATAAATCTCACTCCTCTGATAATATAGTTGAAGAACTATAGTGTATCACTGTAAAAGAGAAGCGAAGAGAGGAACCTGTTAAAATAATGTTGGTAAAATAAGGGGATTGCCAGATAGGAATGAAATATTTTTAACGTGTTAAAAAAACAACTTGGAGGATCGGGTAAGGGTTAAAGTTAGTGAAAGGGAAATAAAAGTTTTGTGTGGCCATTCCCAGTTTTATAGTATGGAAATAAGAATGAATTATATTGATGATAAGGTGTTTGAGTTATAGTGTATATAAACCAGAGCCTCACAGTTCAATTATATGCAATATAAAAGTTTAATATTTTTATTACCTCAGATATTTAAGTAAGATTGATCAAATGAATGTAGCTGCATTTGTTTTCCAATTTAATATAACAAATTTGTTGAGTACTGAAATACTTTTATTTGCTAAAATCTAATAGTGCCAAGTCAAGAATAGCTCATGTATGTATTTCTTTAATCAATTCTTTTAAATAGAACTGTTTGAGCTAATTACCATGCATTGTTATTTCTACAAAGGTTAAAGGAACATAATTTACATAGAGAAATATTTTTGCTTGTTTCTCCAAATAATTGCCAGCTTAAAATCTTTCCATATTTTATTGTCCTTTTCTTTAGAAAATATCAGTTGTGGGTGGAAAAGCTACAGAGATGTGTCATTTCTGTAAATAGATCTTCATAGAATTTTGCAAATCAAGGTTGTTCACTTATTATTCCCCTCATCTTACAGAAATTTTGAAAAGATATTTTGAAAATTACTTTCCCAACAAAAAACTTTAAAACATTAAAGCTCACCATTTTAAATACAATTGCAGAAAAATTAGTGCTAATTTTCTATAAAGATTTGTAAATTTTATTTTGCTGTATTTAAATATTAGATAGCATTTATCTCTAAGCAACTAGCAATGCTAGTTTACACCATCTAATAGGAAATAGATAAAATTTCTCACATGTCTTTAACTTGATGAAATTATTTATTGTAATGAATTATATTTGCAGGTTATTTATAATATAAAGCAATAAAAGTTCATCAAATTACTAATAGGTCTTTGCTATTGTGAGTCCTACTATCCATGACTAGGCTATTACATAAATATGACTCACCTAGAGGAAGGCATTAGTAGAAGAGTTTTCACATTGGTTTTATTTTGGTGATGACTCTTTTTTCGAGGTGCTAGAATAATGAAATAATTTATTGACCAATCTGGGACATATTTGGAAAAGAAGAACTGAGACAAGTTTTGAGATCAGGCTTTGAGAATATCAATTTAAACCATGACAGTTTCAGATAAACCAATACATATTATTACCACATATCTTAATTCCATTATTTTTCATTGTTTCTAGCTCTTTCTTCCAGACTCTTAGGACTTGAATTAACATTCAGTTTTGTCAGCTAGCATGATAAAATAGAATGGGGCAATTATGCTAAGACAACATTTTAAATAGAATAGTTCTTTCTAATGAGGACACTAGAGTAACCCTTTCCCAAAATGCCTATATTAATAGACAAGATTCCAAGATATTCTTACAATTAATTTTTTAAGGTTGCATATTTTATTTTTACTTTCTCAGTTGTATTCAGTTGGTTTTATTTTATAATAAACAGTACCATAACCAGTAGCTTAATACAATCATTTATTTAGCTTACATTTTCTGGGTTAATTTTCCAAGATTTTGCTGACCTGATAACTGTGTAAACTGATCTGGACTGGGTTTACTCATGCATTCTTGTTTTCTGCCAGAACCACTGAGAGCTGACAGGTATAAATTGACTCATCTGGAATCCATGATGACAATCCAAGTTCCAAGTGTTGTCTTACTTCTCCATTGTGGGTTTGCTGATAGGTAATAATGTAAGGGGTACTAAGAGTACAAGTGACTGAGCACAAGACTTCATATACCCCTATCTATTTATGAATTTATTTTCTTGTATAGATAGATGGCTTTCTATAATAGATTTCATAGTTCATTATGGACTAATCATTTGCTTAAATATATCCCATTTTCTTTATTATTATTATTTTTAATCTGGAAAAACAGGATGCATTTCATGTTCCTTTCAGATATCTCTAGAACATAATTCAGAATCCAGAAACAATACCACACTTATGTGGACAACTAATTTAGGACAAAAGAAACAAAAGTATATAACAAAGCAATAGTGTTTGGAAACTACACAGCAAAAGGATTCAACTAAATTATTATCCAACTTCATATGCAAAAATTAAAATGGATTAAAGATTTGAAACCCCAGAATGTATAGAAATATACTTAGGCAATATGTTCCTGGACATTGACTTTAAAAATGTGTTTGGGATTCCAAAAACAAGGGAGACTAATGCAAAAGATAAATAACAGCACATCAAATTAAAGAATATCTATACCAGAAGAGAAGCTTGCATCAAATTAATAATACATCCTGATGAGTAGGAAAAAATATTATCCTATCAAATATTAGACAATGTGTTTTTAACCCAAAATACAAGAAAACACATGTTTAGGACAATTAGCTATTTTTTTCCACACTGGGAAGTGTATGAATTACTAATTTACATTCATGAACATCTCCATTTTAACTATTGCCCCCTAATTCCAGAATTACTATCTCTCTTTAATTCTAGTGTGACATTCACTTTTTATTAGCATTGTTCTCATTACCATTTGAGGAATTTCAGTATACTTAGAGCTGATAGTTTCAGTATGTTTATCTCACCTTTTTTTAATCTTCACAATTTTGTTTCTCAATTTCTCCTATTCATGAAATAAATATATTTAAATTTTCTTTCCTCTAGAAATGTACAACTGATAGGATTTCAAATACTTTTTGATGTAAAAAATAAAATGTTTTGAAAGAATTATATTTGATATACTAGTTTTTATATAAATTTCCTTTAGTCAGACTGTCTTCAATCTCCAGCTGCTAAATAACATCCATAAAATTTTTGACCTAATTCATACGAGACACTTCTTTCAATATGAGAGAGACAATATAATTCCTTCTACTGTTATAAAATTTTCTTACAACTTAAAGTGAGGTTTTTGCTTGACCAAAATATATTCCATTACATTATTTTCTTGAAAAATGGGAATTCTCTCATCATATAATTTTGAGAAACTTTATTAAACACAGAATAACTATTCGTGCTAGGACTGAAAGATTCTATCACACAAATATTCTTGTCCAACCCCTGTGAAGAGACAGAGTAAAGAATGTTTAGAAGGGGGAAGACAGGAGACATGGGATGAATTTGAAACTCAGTTGGGGAAATTTGTGGCAAATACAAAAAAATGGCAAATTACAAAACCATAAGTACAGCCTTGAGTTCAAATGATTATTAGTTTTTTTTTTTAATAATATCCTCTAGGGTTTAAGATAACAACCTTTGTCATCTATTTGCATAATTCCTCATCCATAACAATATGTATACATTAAAGTACTCAATATATACCTTATGAAATGTTTGACTGAAAATTTTATTTTATTGTAGAAAATATATTTGAATTTAAAAAAAATTCTAATCAAACTTTAAAAGCCATTTAAATAATTCAAAATAATGAAATTTTGAAAACTGGACTAATGTAAATATGAATATAAAAATGCAAATTCTTGAGCAGAGATGTAATATGTAGCAACCATTTTGGTTTTTGAAAAAATAATAAGCTAGAGAGTTTCTGCAATAGAGTTTCAAAATGCACAGCTTATAAAAAGAACTGAATCTTTTTCAGTCTTAACCCTGATGCATTTTTCCTTGAGGAGCCATTCCGTGGAAACTTTGTTGCTGGCAAAGTTTATACCATCTTGAAATATGTAAACAGTTCATAAACTTTCTCTAAGCGGACAGCAGTAAACAATCAGTATCTGAAACATTCACTATACCCAAAGAAACTTCCTGATATATAAAATGATATCATCAAAGTTTGGATTCAACATTTATCTAACAGAAATCAGCTTAAAAGTAATATAATCCAGAGAACATATGACATTTATTAAAGCTAGGGAAAATAATGACAGCAATAATTAACTCTGCATGTGATAAAGCAATCTGTAGTTGTAAAACCTGTCAAAAACAAATATATAGACACTATATTTGGCAGTGGCCTTGCAACTACTGGATCTCCAAATCTTGTGGAACTTAATACACATTAGCCAACTTGCTCTTATTTTAATGACTGAATCAAATTCAAAAGGAAATGATGAAAAATAGCAAAATCTGAGAATTAAAGGGACATCCAAATTGAAAAGTATTTTTTGCATTAAAGACAAGCGTTTAATAATGAAGATCCACAAGGAACTCACACAAGTAAACAAAAACAAAACAAAAAGCCCAATCAAAAAATGGGGAGAAGAACTAAAAAGACACGTCTCCAAAGAGGAAATACAAATGGTCAACAGGAACATAAAAAATTGCTCAACGTCGCTAGTAATAAGGGAAATGCAAATCAAAACCACAATGAAATACCGCCTTACACCAGTAAGAATGGCCCACATCCAAAGAATGGACACAAGAATTGCTGGTGAGGATGTGGAGAGAAAGGAACACTACTACACTGTTGGTGGGAATGCAAACTAGTCCAACCACTATGGAAAGCTGTGTGGAGGACCCTCAAGTTAATGAAAATGGAACCATTTGACCCAGCAATTGCTCTCTTGAGAATCTACCCAAAAGAGACCTCAAGGTGGGTACAAAGGGACACCTGTGCTCGGATGTTTACTGCAGCACAATTTATAATTGCAAGGTCATGGAAGCAACCTAAATGCCCCAAAACAGATGACTGAATGAAAAAGTTGTGGTATATATACACAATGGAATATTACCCATCAATTAAAAATGACAAATTCAACAATTTTATAACAGCATGGATGTACTTAGAAGAAATCATGTTAGCAGAAACAAGTCATAAAAAAAAAGACAGAAACCAAATGACTTCACTAATATATGGGATATCATGAAAAATAAGCAAAAGACTTGAGGAAAAGTCAAAACAAGCTAAGCACCAAATTGAAGTGCACAACTTTGAGCAAGAGGGAAAGCGGGGGCGTGGGGGGATAGGATTACAATGTTGTGAAATTTATATATTATATATATATGTATATATATATATATAAAGTTAATGATGCTATAGTGATGCTATTCAGCCTCTATAGTTTCTGTGTTTTAAATATCATATTGTTAAAATTTCTAAAGTCTTTTGACAACAAAGCACAAAATTTGTCAGGAGAGAGTCACATTTTCTAATATACATTTTCTTTTGAACTTAGATATGTTCCTATTTGCTTAGCTTTACTTGGGGCCCAGAATTTATTATTGGCAGGTATTAAAATTTGTCAGTGGTCCTCATTAATTAAGATACTTCAGCATCTCCTGATGGATTTTTTAAAAACCTAGATCCTTCAGCCCCCATTTTAGAGTTTCTAAGTCAGGCAATTTGGGGGATTGAAGTAAGAATTTGTTTTTCCAGCAAACCATCAGGTGATGCTGAGACTGTGTGACTGTGAAATCACATTGAAAACCATTGTTCCAAGAATGCAGACCATACCAGTTAAGATTACTTAGAGACTGTGTGACTGTGAAATCACATTGAAAACCATTGTTCCAAGAATGCAGACCATACCAGTTAAGATTACTTAGAGCTTTATAAAGCTATATGGAACTGATTCAAATATTTACTCTTCCTTAACAACCTTAATGACTTTTACATATTTCACATCTTGACTACATTTCTGTGATATAATCATTTTGTTCTCAAGTTCAACAGCATCCTGTGTGCTCCCTCACGCCTACTTGATGACTCAAAAAGTGCAGAGCATGACTAGCCAATGAAAGCTGTGTCGTGGTACAGCTGTTTCATTGAGTGATTATGGTGTGTGTCTTTCCTCTTGTGTGTATATTATCTATTTCATGTAGGTGCAAGGATTAGTATAAACAATTTGATCCACCAAGCAGAAATAGGAATATACTAGCTAATGAATAACTCTTTGAATTTCTTCAATGGAAAATTAAATATCATAGCACACTAGCAGGTTTTTATTAGTTTCACTACAAAATGGTTCTGATTATCTTTGATGAGGAAACATTCAATTTCACTCATATGGTGGAAGGTATAAATATTTATTTAATGATTTTTTAAGTTTAATGCAAACTACAGCATTTCCTCAGTACCATGATGTCAAAGCAAAACACCTCTCTTTTTTATTCTCGCTCTTGTTCTCAATTTCTCTCTCTTTCCCCACCCCCATCAATCCTCACCCTCCCATGACCTTTACCCTGATATGAGTATCAGGATAATTCACCTCCTTCTAGAGGAAGGAATTTACTTGTAACTTAATATGTCATTTTGTTCATTACATTGTTTTTATTAAGGTAACATTGGATTAAAACTCTTTATAAGACTTATAACTCATTGCTCTTCATATGTATGCTACTACACTCACTTCAAACAACTAATGAACCCCCCCACCACACAATGTTCCCCAGCTGATATTTTTAAGAAGTTCAATTCTTCAGGCAGATTTCTAGACTTTGTTAAAGTTTGGTATTATGCATTCCCTTGTTTTTTATATCCCATGTATGATGAAGTCATCTGGTTTTTTTTTTTAAATCTTTTCTTACTTGTTTTGCTTAATATAAACCCCTCTAATTCCACTTTCTTGTTGAAAATAGCAAGACTGAATCATTCATTTACCTGAATCATATTCCATTCTATGAATATATATATATATATATAATGAACATATGTGTATGCATGTATGTGTTTGTGTATATATATAATATAATTTTCTCTATTCAAAAAGTCTTGGGCATTTGGGTTGTTTTTATATCTTGAATATTTCAATAGAGCTTCAGTGAACATTAGATTATATGTTTTTCTCAAATTAATATTTTTGTAATCTTTGGACAGATATCTCAATGGAGTTTTTGTATCACATGAAAGTTCTATCTTTAATATTTTGAGAAAATTCCAGACTACTTTCCATAGGATTAAGCAAATTTACCAATAGTGTTAAAGAATAATGTCTTATAGATCCAATTTTTTCATGGTCTCACAAACACATAATCTTTCTGATCTTTTTGATTTGGCTTATTCTCAAAAGTGTGAGGTTGTATCTCTTCATTTCTTTGATATGTATTTCCCTAGTTACAATTGATGATAAGAATTTTTTAAATACTACTTTTGACTGTTTGTATGTCTTGCTTGAGGAAGTATCTATTTAGCTCATGCCTAGTTTTGATGGATTGTTTTAGTTTTGTAGACTTGTATGAACTCCTTTTAGTACTTGAATATTATCTGTTTCTTGGTTGTATAATGTAAGAATCATTTCTCTTTATACAGTAATGTGCATTTTTGTTTTAATGAAAATCTTTCATTATAAAGTTTTAGTTTGATGAATTCCCACTTGATTATTTTTGCTTTTGTTTCCCTTGTTGTTGGATTAAGCTCCCAAAGATATCAACGAAGCAAATACCCTGATAATGTATTGCCTACATTAATTTGTATGTGTTCTATGGTTTTAATTTGTATATCCAGTCTTAATTCCATTGAGTTATTTTTTTGTGTATGATATGAAGTATCAGTGAAGTTTCATTCTTTTGTGTGTGACTGACCAGCTTCCCCAACACTATTTATTGCAAAGACTGTCCTTTCTCCATGATATATGTTTGTCTGTTTTGCTACTCTCAATTCCCATATTTTAAAGTCTGTATCAGCTGGGGTTGAAATTAAGTAGTTTTTCCTGTAGATGCATGGTATGGTTTATTTTATTATTGTGTTACTTGTTTGGGGGACTGAGATCCTACCTTATGCAACACAGGTATCCCTCCTCTTTAGTTTTCCAGATTTAAGACTGATGTTTTACGTTATCAGAGTATGAAGTCAGTATCATTCTCAATCTATCATTCTTGAGAATGATAGAGAGTGTGTGTGTGTGGGGGGGGCTAGATAGCTTCTTTCTTCTGCGTACTGTGTGCCTCTTCTATATGGACTGGCCCAAATGCTCGTCTATCTGTTTACCCTCATTCAAGGGTTTGGCCTCCAAATTGTTTCTGCCCTCCTCTCTGTTGCCCCTGCTGAGCTTACAGTCTTGCTGTGTGTATAATCCACTATGGACAGCCACATCCAGTGATTTTCTCCACTATCCCCAGCTCAATAGCACATGAGTTTGTTCAGTGTCTCCTCCAGTGCACTCTGTGCTAGTTTGTGATATCCCAGGGTGTTTCAGTCTCATGCTGAGTTGCAGCGTTCTCTGAGTGTGCAGACCCTTTTTTAACTCTTCGATGTTTCTCTTGGGAGTGATACAGGAGCTTCCTATTGCTATCTCAGATGTTCATTTTGCACATAGTGATATCTCACTATTTTGAAGCAAATGGTAATGTCCAACTTAGGTTCAGTATTTTGATACTATGCAGAATGTCAGCTACCTTGTCAAATAAAGAAAATAGTCACTTAAAATAGGTGTCCCCCCCCCAGTATTTCCTCCCAATACCCCTTTCATATTAAAATCTAAACAGCCATGCAATTGGGTGACATATCCTGCTTTCATCACAGATGCTTTTGAAGAACTCCTTGGTTCAATTATATCTAGTTCCTCTACATCCCCTTCCTGGGGCAATGTCAGACTGCTGAAATGTGAGAAACAAGGTGTGATTTTGTAGGCAGAATATGATGCAGCTTATGTAACCTCTGAAGCTATCTCCTTCCTTAGCTATTTCAGAGAAAGGGAATAAGAAAAGAAAAATAGCAATTTGCTCTCAAAATCACCTAGACACAATGCAATCAGGTGGTGGAGTGCAAGGAGAATGGAAGAGTGAGACTATGCATTTGTCAATTTTAGTAAACGTGACATATTTACACACTGACTTTTGCAGATAAAATTTCTTTTTGCCTTCAATGTTAAAACTTTAAAAAAGTTATTTCTACATTATTACTTTCTTAGCTAATTAGTCTTTCTACTAAGGCTGTTATGTAGTTAAGACTTCTCTGATAAGCTTTTTAAATGTTCAAAATACACAGTCAAGGTGTTTTGTAGTCTTGAATACTGTATATATGTTTAATCAAATTTAGGGTAATTTATTAGAACACATTAAGAATTGTATACTTTTAGATCAGTATATAATACCTGGTTTTGAGACGAGATCGGGCACGTTCAGGGTGATTTACCGTAGACTTACCTGCTTTTCAAAAGTTGTTTAAAACATCTTTCTAATACCACAATATATTTATATTTGTAAATCTATTGTGAAATTGTCACCTGTTTATATTACTGATTGTGTTTTTATTTCTAATGTGATTGATAGGCCAAATGCAAGCTGATGAGATTACCACCAGAACAGCCTCTTCAGTCAAATAAGTAAATATTATTTACTATACATTCTCGCTAATTTTGTCTTCACTTCATCTACTTTTATAAAACAGTGAGTGTGTCCTCTGTGTTATCTGTGATCATAATATTTACATTTGTATTTTGCTAAAAGGTAGTGACTTTAGCACAGTGAGAATACTAAAATAAAAACCAACATACCACCTCAAGCACACATTAAAAAATATTTTTCAATTTACTTTATATTTCAATTTTCTTTTGCAAAATACCTTTCACTCTTTATTTTTGGCACTGTCACATGGATTCCAAGTATTAAGAGGTAACTATTTAACTTACCTATTTATTTTTAAAACATTGCAACATTAAAATAGATCAAGCAGTAGATATTTAAAATATGAAGATGAATAATGAAAAAAGAGCACATTTCCATTGTAATGAACTGATACCTATTACCTTCTCCTGCTATCCAGCAATAAACTAATATGTAGAATTTGGCTTCCCTAATTCACTTGCTTTTTGTAAAAAAAAAAAAAAGTAGAAAAAGAAAGTTCATGTATCTGGCATCCATAAGTATTTATTGCTTATTGTTCCTTGGCTTTATATTTTTAATGGCACCTGGTTATCATATTGTATGTAATAATCTTAAATTATTTTTCTCAATATTATGCTTCATAAAACATTTCATTTCATAATTCATTTGTGCAAACAGCATAATTCACATATCCATTTCAATGGGTATTTCTGTTGCTTCTGGTTTTAAATTTAAATTTATATTTGATATTATGCATAGTATAAAAAATAAATGTATGCATGTCTTTGAATAATTTGTACCAATTTGCAATCTCATTTTTAATTAACAAGAATTATCACATCCTAATTTTTTATCTGTTCTTAATTCCATTAGACTTTTTCATTGCTGTCAATGCATGAGTATAAAAGGGTACATCTTCATGGTCTTAATTTGCATGTGCCACTTTTGCAATAAAACTGAATTTATTTATAGTCACAAGAAGCCCTGAGGGTATATGGAAGGCTTGTTGAGAAAGGACTTATACTACTGAATCATGTCTACTTTTGAGGAAGTAACTGGCTTGCTTCTATCTTTATTCAGCACACTATAACACCAATAAAAATGAGTCACACTTGTACAATCAGATTGCAATTAACATTCTCTTCCTTATTCATCTATCATATTTTTATTGTTTTGCATCTATTCTGCAAAGTTTGAAACTGCTCAATAAGGCACATTTTCCTCTTATTAAGTACATTATATCCTGGAATCAATTTTATGTGTTTGACAATGCAGTGTGAATTTTAAAGTCAGAACTGTGTCAAATTAATACTAAATTACCCACATATACCAGAGCACTTCCCTCACTTCATGCACTTATCAAATTATATGATTGTTACTTTCGTATTGACTTTACATAGAATTCTTTTAGTAATTGTCATTTTTTTATTATTATTTTTATTTGTTTGATTTTACATCATTATCTGCCCCAGGGTTCTCCCATCACCTTATCACCCATGAACCAAGTTTTTAGCCTTTTGTGCCCCTTTTACCCCTGCTTTGCCCTCTCATGTCCCATACTTCCATTTTGTTGAGAGTTAGTTTCACATTTTTCTAGCTCGTTTGCTTGTTTTCCCTTATCCCTCATATAAGTGATATCATCTAAATTTCTCTTTTTCTTTGACTTATTTCTGCTAGCATGATTCATTCTAACTTCACCCATGTTGCCACAAATAACATAAGTTTGACTTTTTTGATTGATGAATAATATTCCAATGTATACATATACCACAGCTTTTTGTATTATCTATTTGGGGGCATTTGGGTTGCTTCCATATCTAGGCTACTGTAAATAGTGCTGCAATAAACATCCAGTACAGGTGCCTTTTTGGATTAGATTTTGTAATATTTGTGTAGATTCATAAGAAGTAGGATTGCTGGATTGATTGGGAGTTCCATTTTCAGTAGTATAAGGATCATCCACACAGTTTCCATAGTGCCTGCATCTATTTGCATTCCCTACAACAGTGTAGAAGTGTCCCTTCCTCTCCACATTCACACCAGCACTTGTTGTTGCCCATTTTTTTGATATGGGACATCTTACTGGTGTAAGATGATATCTTATGGTGAAATTGATTTGCATTTCCCTGATTTTTAGGGATGTTGAGCATTTTTTTCATATGCCTATTGGCCATTTGTATTTCCACTTTGGAGAAGTGTCTTTTCATATCTTCTCCCCATCCTTGACTCAGAAAAACCTAATTTTAATATATACTAACTGAAATACACACAATATTATAAATCACAAATTTAGGGTTACAATAGAAAGAATAAGGAATAAGTAAGCAAAATAATAGAAATGAACTGACATTAAAGCTTCCTTTTAATTGATTTGCATGGATATAGTAATCTAAGAATGAAACTAAATTTATTCTAGAGGAAGAAACAGAAAAATAGCATGACTTGTTCATAAAACATAAATAAGTCTGTGCTTGGACTACAAGATGGATGAAAGAGTGATGGATCATAAAGCTGAAAAAGTAGAATGGATTAACTAAAAGCATTAACTAAAACTTAGAGTAAAATATCATTTTATTCTCATTTTATTTATTAATAAAATGATATTTTATTCTAGGCTTTTAATTGAATTATATAAATATAATTAGTTAGAATCATTTACTATTTTGAGAAAACAATTTTAATATGGATAAAATATTCAGGACTAATTATACTAGAGACCTTATTTTAGCTCCACAATTTGTTTTTTTATCCTTTGATTTTGTGGTGAAATAGTTTCTTATTATATAAAAATTAATCACACAATATTCATAGGCATTTTATTCTCCAGAGTTATCTTTATGCAAGAGATGGAATGACAAGGAAATTCTTGTCTTGTAGCTAATTTCCTATTTACTTTGATTTCCCTGACACATTTACTGATGCAAGAAATAAAATCTGTTCTTGTAGAATTACTACTATCCTGAGGTAGAGCACTATACCATCTCTTAGAGTTTTTTTTTGTAAAAGATATAGACTTAACAACACAAATGAGGATTAAACAATGACCTATGTGAAAATATTTGTCTATTGGAAAGAACAAGTTAAATCAGCATGTGAATTAAATTTGATTTTCTAGATCTGGTTATTATTATGAATAATTTACATCTTGACTTTATTAAGCATGCAAACAGCCTTTGTGGAAATATCAAATAAACTAAAGAAATCATTTATATTAAAACAAAACATGTTTGAAGGCATATTATATTCACTAGTGACCAGCTTTTATCTTTGATCAAAAAGAAAAGATGATTCAAAAAATCTAGATACTGAATAGTATTGATGAAGGATATAAATTTCTTAAGTCTTCAGTATGAAAATTCTCAATACCCAAAATAAATCTCCCTTCATAGATAAACCATCACATTCTATTATTGCATTAGTTCAAACATTTTATTAAGTGCCATAATAATGAGGTCTATATTAACATTAAAGTTATGCCTCATTTATCTTATCTAGTATTTCACTCTTAGCATGATTATATTCAAACCTAAATGTATCTTCCCTAACTCAATTATAACAAATTTCCAAGGAAAGTAAGTAAAGCAAAGATAAATTCAAAAATATAACCTACATATTTAAGCAACACACCAGATTTACAATGTGCAGAACAAGTAAGCACAATGGATTTCTTTCATTTTAAGAGAAATGTCCTTTGGTTGATGCCACCTCTGAAATGATGGACAAAGATGAATTACAAATTTACATACAAAACACCTAAAAATTAGTATAGCAAATTAAGAGGATGAAAATTGAGTGGCAACTTGAAACAAGATAGCTATGCAGACAATATAAATGTGGTTTCTTTTCTTAGCATTTTCAAAAATCACAAGTCTTATCCTTTGAGATGTCACCACAATATATAGAGAATAACTGAAGCTAGCTGATATAAATCCTTTGAGTTAATATTTACAAGTTTGGATTTTATTCTAATTTCAATGATAACCAACTGAAGGGAAATGAATGTAATCTCAATATGTATTTAAAACAATAATCTGCCAGGTCACTGGGGAACAGTTTATAAGCAGAGAACATTGGGACCATCATTTCAAAAGTCAGTTAGTAGTCATTCCCTATGGCTAAGGGGTGAAATATCTATGAAGAAGAAGGATTCTTTTTGTCATAGATGTTTTTAGTTAATTTTCCAAAAGATTAAGGTATTGAGTATACTATTGAAGATGTTGTGGATGAGCACAAATATAGCTTACTCACTGTGGATAATTGAGTTTTAGCTGCTATTATTTAGTACTTTGGAGATAATTAAATGAATTTCTCTTAATGATAACTGATTGTGATAATGCAACTTAAAAGCCTCTGAAATGTATAAAACAAAGGCTTAGCTTTTCCTACAAGCTCAAATGGACCACAATTGCTTAACTACTCATGTTACTACCTATCACAGAGAACTGGAAGCATATCAAAAGCTGTGATGCATAATTTCACTATATATAACTGGACCATAGAGCAGTTAATTAGTTTTCTTATTTATTTTGCATTATTTTATTTTAGTAAAAGCATATTTAAAGGCTCCATGTAAAAATATATATACAGTAGCCTAATAAAACATAAAATAATATTAGAAGTAAGATTTTTCCATAATCACTTTCAGATATTTCTTGTAAAAGACTATTGCTGTCATATAACTTAATCAGTGTACTCTTTCTGATAAACTTGTTTCCCATTTGTGTATAGATAGGAATTTCTGTTAATAATATTCATATATACTTGAAATGAACAATTAAATAATTGATTATCATTTAAAACAGGTTTCTGTTGTACTGAGAGTTCAAAACTAAACAAGTAATGGGATTTAGAATGATCCGTTAGTACCACATTCAACTTGGAGACAATACGAATGTAAATGTAGCTTGACTGTAGACACAGATAGTTACATGCAGAGCTATCTATAGTTTTCCATGCACCCATTAAAAGACAGACATATTTTCCTTGTTTTGGTTGCTGAAATGGCTTTTTAATAAGATCTTACAAGTATCAAGAAGGGTAGATTGTTTTCAGGTCTTATTTTTATTACCAATCTCTAAAAAAAAAAGAACCTGTGATGTTGCTGAAATAGTTGTTTCTTCAATCAAAGAACTATAGAAGATAACCATGGACTATTTTATTGTGCTGGAAGGAAATAAAATCTGGCCCAGCCTTCCCCTACCTCCTACAAACAAGCAAACAAACAAACTAAACACTTATATTGAAAAAGATAAAACAAAGAGAGACAGGATCCAAATGAAATATCCCTTAATGACCACGTTAAGAAAATACAAACAGGAAATAAATGATGTAGTATTAAATTATGGCCTAAAGAATAAAATAAATATCTATGTCTATAGTTATATAGATAAATGATTGAAAGATAAATAAAATATATAGCAACTTTCTTATAGAAGAATACTAATTTAGATAGCTACTGTGTGCCCTGAAGGAGAGAAAATGCTAATCCATGCCCCATCAATGTGGTAGGTGTGTAGACTGCTTTCTAACAAGTACAGAATGGAAAGGGGGGTGTTTTGACAAACATTGTCTAATTTAGTGATCTAGTTCAATATAGACAAAACAAATGTTGACTCCTTGGTATTGTTTGTATACTGCATATTAAATGATGGAAATGGCATGTTACCTCTGGGTATTCTCACAAATACTCATAACCCATGTAAATCATGAGAAAAACAGCACAACAATTCTAATAGAGTCACAACACACTTCAAAATGAATGGAAATGCTCCTCAAAACTCTTAGAGTCATCAGAAGCAAGGACCTTATGGATGCCTATCACCAAATGGAATGTGATTTTCTGAAAGCAACAGAAAAACAGAAAAAAGACCTTAGGCTAGAAATCTAAGAAAAGCATGAACTTTAATTCATAACATTTTATTAATTTCATCTCATTAAGTATAAGAGATCATACAAATGGAAGGTTTTCAAAGAGAAATGAAATCTGGAGTATATGTGAACTCTGCACAATGTTCTTGATTAAAAGCTCTTAAAATAGCTTAAGAAATATATCAAAAGAAAGTAAAAAATTAAATCTTTTATTTTTTAGGATATTTACTCCACAGGATTAGTGAAAAGTATAGTAATCTTTTTATCACATTGTCATCTTTGTGCAAAAAATGTTTATAATTTTACTGCTATGTTAGCTTCCTATTCCTTTCTAGTGATATCCTCAGAAACTAGTGGTTTCACTAGTTTTTCATTTATTACTCTAATGAGTATTTATTGCTCTTCACTCTATGTTCCAGGTCTGTGGATCTTTTGTCCATTCGAATGGTCTCTTGTTCGTCCAATGACAATCAAATAATTACCTTTGCTTGGAAGTCAACTTACTTTCATTCTATGCCATATATTCTCATTTTTCAAAAGACTAGCTTAGTCTCTTGCACATGGCGACATGGCCAGGTTCTTTTAGAGAAAGTGGAAGCATGCTCACACTAGCATATCATTTCTGACATATTGTACTGATAATGACAATCATTAAACCAGTACATACTTGATAGGTAGAAAAACAAAATCTCTTAATTAATGGCACAAGATGCAAAATCACATTAAAAAGGGACATGTTCAGAGGGGAAGAATTGATTGTAGCCATTTGAGAAACAATCAACCACATTCACCCTGGAGAACTAATCCTAGGATTTGAATTTTCATAACTGTTCATGACTTATTTTTTATCATATGTTTTGCTAGATCTACTATCAGAGGGCAGGTACATTGCCTACATTGTTTATTAAAACATTGTATTTATTTGTAATTTAGTAGTTCAGTAAATGTTAAATTCAAGTATCTTCAAATTAAAAAAATTCAAAATTAGGTATATTTTTCTAGTTCTCTCCAAAAATTAAAATTGCAAACATGTTTCACAAAAATATAATACCAATTTAAAGTTGTTGCATTATGAGTCCTTCATTCTTTCATAGAGAGATAAAATCTCTCTCAAAAATATTATATCTGTTTTTATAAGTTTAAATTTATAATAAAATATTATCTAAGTACAGAAAATCCTATATACACTCTCAATAATTTGAATGTAAATGAGTACTATTTAAATGGAGAAACTATTCTGATTTCTCTACAGTGGTGGGCACCTGAATAAATTCTCAGCTTTTCAGTGCTGTGCACATACATGCGACAATTTAAGATGACCTTAGACTTGGTGCCAGGTTCAAATCTTTAAGAAAGAATCTTATAAGTAACAAAACCATTTTAATATCTTAATTACATCCATGACACACTTCTCAGTTATTTTCTATATCAGTTTACAAAGAAATTAAGTGGATTTTAATAACAAGGATATGTGACACTGGGTGTTCTTAAGGAAATGACAGAAAAAAGAGACTGTTTTAACTTTTTTTTTTGACAGAAGATACCTTTGCATTGGTTGATTATAGTCTTTTTAAACTAGTATTACTTTACTAACTCTGCTCCAAGTGATGTGTAGTTGACTAGATTATTAAATACTAGAAAATTCTAAGTTTGTTAACTATAAGTTCTATATATCCAGAGGAGATGTTGTTTAAATACCTGGAAGGCTTAAATAGTTGGTGAAAATGTATGACTAACATTGTGTTATATTTGTCCTAATATTGCTAACTGATAATTCAAAACTGCTTTTGCTGACCAAACTGAGAAACTGTCATTCATATTAAATTAAAATAAATGTTAGAACCCGTTAAAATTGAATTGGCTAGTAAATAAGATTCTGTATGTCTCTCTAATTGTTATGAGTAATTATAATAGAATTTTTGGCACATGGCAGCTTCTTGTAAAATTAGGAATGATTGTTTCTTTTGTCATGTAGGAAGAAAAATTGGCATTACATTAGTTATGATGAAAAAGTAAACATGCTTACTGTTATTTAAAAATATATTGCTTCTTAAGATGACACATGAAGGAACTAAGAAGAACATAAGAAGCCTTCATTTGGATTTAGGAAATAAATACTCCCATTTCAATATATTACCTTATTTAATTTTTTTTTGCATGACCCTATGTCAGAATTTCTAATGCTTCTAATACATGAAATGTCTTGTTTTCAATTAAAAATCCTATATTGTACTAATTTTTATTTTGGTTTGTCATGATGTGTAATAAATTGGATAATGTTGGAATACATTTGTGCCTGTTCAAGGATTATGAAACCTGTAAACCGGTAACAACTAATACAATGGTTTCATCCTATCTCTAAAAGAGTCTTATTGATTTGGTGATCATAAAGGCAGTTTGTTTTTATTTAAGAAAAAGGTGCATTTAGAGAGTAATGCTTGTGTTTAAGTGTAGGAGCTGGTGCACAGCTTACCTGCTGGATGATGTTGGATTAGTTCATTCATTACTGATTCTCAGTATAAAAGTAAAATAGAACTATTAATAATGTTTTCTTGCATAATGTATTCTGTTGAAACTTAAATTTGCTATGGAGAACAAAGGGCTAGAAAGGAAAATATCTTGTAACATCAAAAGGTTAAACAAATAGATTTTTCTATAACTATGTTATTGCTATTTCTAATCTTTATATTCATATAATTTTTCTTCATTTTCACTGATTCATAAAACTATTGAGCTGATACATATATAACATATACTTTATTATTAAAAATGAGAATGAAATTAACCCCCTTTTTTCTTCTTTAACGATTAATAGATTATTGATCCTTATTCATGTGCTAAAAATATATCAAGAATTTTAGAAATTGTGCTTTTATTTTTTTCTGATTGTGATTTTTTCTAAATTTTTTATATGGGTACAATTACCTTTTCTTTTTTTTCTGGTCATTGTTATCTACCTCAGGGTTCTCCCAACACCTTCTACCTTATCGCCTGTGAACCATCCTCTTAATCTTTTGTGCCCCTTCCTCCCCCTTTTACCCTCTACCCCACCCACTCATGATCTGTGCTTCAATTCTGCTGAAAACTAATTTTAGAATTTTCTTGCTGTTGGTCTGTTTCTTTTCCCTTTATTCCTTATAAAGTGAGACCATCCAATATTTCTTTTTCCTCCTGGCTTATTTTCGCAAGCATGATTCCTTCTAGCTCCATCCATGTTGCCACAAGTGACATGTTTGTCTTTTTGATTGGTGAATAACATTCCATTGTGTACATATACCACAGTTTTCTGTATCATTTGTCTATTTTGAGACATTTGGGTCCTGTTTATATTCTGGCTATTGTAAATAATGCTGCAATACACACCTGGGTATAGGTGTCTTTATACATTAGAATTTTTGTCACCTTTGGGTAGATTCTGAGAGTAGAATTAACTGGATCAAACAGGAGTTCCATTTCAGTAGTTTAAACGTCCTCCACACAGCTTTTCATAGTGGCTGGGCCAGTTTGCATTCCCACCAGCAGTGTAAGAGTGTTCCTTTCTCTCCACATCCATGCCTATTTTTGCTGTTGCCTTTTTTTTTTTTTTAATATGGGCCATTCTTACTGATGTGAGATGACATATCACTGTAGTTTTGATTTGTATTTCCATGATTATTAATGATGCTAAGCATTTTTTTCATATGCCTACTGACCATTTGTATTTCTTCTTTCAAGAATTGTCTTTTTAGCTCTTCACCCCTTTTTTTGACTGGACCTTTTGCTGTTTTTGTTAAGTCATATGAATTCCTTGTGGATATTTGTTATCAGACCCTTATCACTTTTATAGAAGGCAAAGCATTTTTTTTCCACTCGGTTATGTTTCTTTTTGTTTTGTTGATTGTCTCTTTTGCTGTACAGAAGCTTGTGAGTTTAATGTAGTCCCAGCTGCTTTTATTTTCCTCTTTTTCTTAATATATGTAAATGTATCTTGAAATAGGTTTCTGAAATGTAAGTTTTGGAGTGTTTTGTTCACATTTTCTTCTATATATTTTATGGTTTCAGGTCATATGATGGCCAATTTGATAATGTTGATTCTTTCAACCCATGAGCAGGGAATATCCATTCTTTGTATCTTCAATTTCTTTTAGCAATATTTTATAGTTTTCTTTATACAGGTCTTTCACATTTTGTTGGTACAATTGTAAATGGAGTAGTTTTCTTAATTTCTTCTTCAGATTGATTTATTGCATATAAAAAAAACAACTGATTTTTGTGTGTTGGTTTTATCACCAACTACCTTACTAAACTGATTTATTATTTTTGTTAGTTTCTTTATAGCATTTCTTAGGGTTTTCTATAAAAATTATCAGGTAATCTATAAGCAGTGATAGCCGTACTTCTTTCCTTACTTAGATTCTTTGTATGTCCTTGTCTTGTCTTATTGCTCTAGTCAAGACTTTCAGTATTTTATTGAAAAGAAGTGGTGAGAGTGGACAGTCTTGCCTTGTGTGCATGCATGTGTGTGTTGCCACTTTATTGTTAATAGGTGATAACCTGTGCCTAGTGGACAATAATTTAAACTATGGTGATATCTGGCAGATTTTGTCAAACTGGGCAAAGGACTAGGTTTTTGTGGGCATGGATCCTGCAAGTGGTGTAAGGTGAGCCCAGAGATGTCCATGGAGAGGGTGTCTTTCAACTCCTAAGACAACAGAAGCTTCTATTCTGTCCTTGAACTAAAAGGGGTAAAATAGAACCCTGGGTCCCGTAGCTACCAGGAGTTAAGTGAGGTGGAAAGAAGCAGGAAAGAGTCCCAGAAGATCCAAAGGGCAGTCAATGGCTTGAATCTCATAACAGAACAGCAGGAACCCAGGATCTCGTGTAGTCACAGGGTGATGCAGAGAGGACAGCTGTTAGCCATCTTTCTTAGGGGGTTTCCATTACTTTGAATGACCTCAAGGAACTCTTTCTCATAAGGGAATCCTCCATTCTTCAGCTCAGAGAGCACCAGCTGTTCATTGATCTCAATCTCAAAGACCCCTATGCACCCAACGTACAACTTGATCTTGATGCCAGGATATTGCTCCTTCACATCACTCAACAGCTCCAGATAGGTCACCTAGAAGCTGCGGGGCTAACTAGGGAAACTATGTATTTGGTTCACATTACTCCACCATGTTATGGACCCCACTGTCCCGTTCGATGTTGCTCATCACCGCCTCTCCAGGAAGTTTCGAATTTACTTTGCCCTGATGTAAAAGAGGAAACATTGTCTATTTCACTGATAATTTTCACACTGATTTTTTTAATTAATAAGAATTGAAAGAATTTAATTAATAAGAATTGAAAGTCAAACTTCTGAGTCCATGTGCTGCAGAACAGGTTTTGTGTCAACAAGCCTGGAGACAAATTTGATCTCTATTCGCATTGGAATTTTTCAATGTTGTCTATGAGTAGTGATATTTTGAGGGGAATATTTTTTTCTGAGTAACAGATCTCAATAATATATTTAAAACCACCCAGTAAAAATGCTATGTAATGATGTGCTATTATCTAGGCTTTACAGTTTCATTTACAGAACAGAGTAGATTTAGCATCACACATCAGGATCGTAGTATTTTCAAAATAGTAAATGAACATTGGCTTCACCTAAAAGTCCCCAGCTGTGTTAATGCCTTACAAGAGAGGCACTGATTGTTTGATATTTTAAAGTCAACGTTTAACTTTCCTCTCTATCTTGAAAATTCTAGATGACATCTTCTTCCAGTAGAAGACCAAGGGGAGAAATCTTATAATGTCAAAACACTGGTAAGAATATAAAACAATGATACTATAATAACAATCAATCAATTGTGAATAAACTGTAACCAAACAGTAAAGCAAATTTATTGTTTAGTATAATCACCTTCATGAATGGTCTTGAATGGACATTTTAGATAACTTTTGGCAACTTCTACATCAGCATTAGTTATTTCACCACACACTTCTATGTTATGGTGATAGTTTCTTAAACCTCATTAAACCTCATGTGCCAGTATCAGTTAAATTCAGACTTTTTTTTTTCTGCAGCCTCCTCACCTTTCTCAACCTCATAGAATTGAAGAAGGTTGAGCTTTGTTCTACATTAGACTATTGCATAAGGAAATACTGGGGTTGATTTGACCTGATATCCACAAACACTAAAATGTATTCTATCTGAGCAATGAGGCTGTTTCACTTTCTTCCATTGGTGTGTACATTGGAGTAGCACTTTTAGTTTGCTTTATTAACTTCTTTTTTGCATTCACAGTCTAAATGTTAAACCTAATAGATCTATCTTTCACCTATCTTAGTTGTCAACATGCTTTCCTATTTAGCCACAATCATTTCCAGCTTTGTGTTTAAAATGAGATGTGCAAACTCTTTCTTTTAATTGAAAACTTAGAGCCCACTTTAGGATTAAAATAAGGTGCAAAAGGGGCAGACACCTCTAACCAACAAGACACAAGAAAAAAGAGGCACTTTTAAAATATGAATTCTGCCACCCAGGTTCCCTCAGGTTCGTACCACCTACATGTAGCAGTTGCCAGTCAAATACAATTCAACAACAGGGTTTTATTTAGAAGGAAAATTAACAAGGAAAACAAAAAGTCCTTAAAGCCACAAGCCCATCATCTTACCCCAGTCATCATTTTTAGTCCCAAAGTTCCCAAAGACACATGTCCATGATGGTGCCCCTTTACCTCTCCAAACTTTGCAGGCACTCTGCAAAGTTCAGTCTTTCTCTAGCATCTTCTCTTTGCTTCTTCTCTTTCAGTGCTCCAAGCTGCTCAGCTTCTCCAAGCCTATTCAAACTTTTTCAACAATTGTTGATGCAAAAATCAGCTTTCTAACTCCCTGGCTATCTCCAGGTACCAGCTTTCCATGCCACCTTGCTGCAATGCCACATTCTCCACAGCGGCTACTCTTCTGCCAACCACTCTCTCACCATGGCTCCTTGCCACCACCAGCTCATTCTTCCAGGGACTCCACCCAGTCTGGTTGCTTGAACTACCGGCCTGTCATTTTCCTGTCCCTCCCCAAAAATCTCTCATCTCCAGTCTCTGCTCCTTTCCATTTTATCTTTATGTTTTTCTCCTCATAACCAAAGGCTTCAATTTCCCTCTACATACCCTGTTGGTGATTCATTTTTCTTCCCTACCTTGAATTTGTAACAAAGTAAAAGTACCCTTATCCTGTTTAGGCCTTCTTTATCTCTGTGTTTCTTCATACACAGCTAAAGGCAATCCCTACATTTTATGAACAAAGACACTACCCATGATCCTGTCATGGCTTCAGTATTAGTAGTTGGCCAATTTCTACAATTGTATCTTAGAGAATAGAGAGACCTGAGGAGAGGGAGAAAGAGATAGGAATGACTGCTTTTTTGAACAGAACAGATGCATGTATTATATCCCCCATTTTATCAATTTTCATTACAGCTTTATCAATTAGATCCCCCATTTTGTAAGGATACTTTCCGTAGCATCCACTAGCAATTACAATAATGACATATAAGATCACTGGTCACAATCACCATAACTAATAGTATAACATAACAAAAAATTATAGTAGTATAAGAATTTTTCAAATGTGACCTACAGATGCAATGTGGATACATGCTGAAAAATATGTCATTGATACAGTTGCTATACATGGAGCTGCCACAGACCTTCATGTAAAAAAAAATTATCTGTGAAAAATAAAGCAAGTTATGTTTGTATTATCTATGTGGTTAATTATTTATTTCTGAGAGAAGGGTAAATTAGAAGCTATCCATCATACGCCTTATATTTTATTTGTTTCCAGTTTGAAAGTTTAAAGACCTGATTTCTTTATTTTTCTTAGGGATAAAAATTGTCTTTAGAGGAAATGACTTCTCTCATTACAACTGATACATAAACTGCCATGAATTGTTCTCATTTTTCTTTTTCTCTTCTAAACACATAAAACAAGTCACAATAATATCTATATCATCTCCATTCTGAAAAAAATATTTCTGACAAACTCAGTGATTTGATTTTTATAAATAATACAAAATTATATGAATATTTACATTTTTATAAAAGATTTGACAAAACATTTTTATCTATTTAGAAAGAAATTTTAAGGCCCATTTTTTTCTGTGTGCATATCTACTATTCTTTTTGTTATTATACTTCTTTCCATGAGCTTTAAATATAATGTTGTTTTTACTTGCACTAAGAAAACAGTAAGAGCTATCAAACTTGAATTCTCTGACAAATACTACAACATTAGAAGTTACCAAACTGTTTTTGAAAAAAGATCACCAAGTTAGTTTTTAATTATCTTTATTTTTACAGATATTTCTATAAGTCAGTTTTATTTTTTCATTATCATAGTCCCAGAACAATTGAGCGATGGACAGTGAAGTTGTAACTACCTTTCTTCATCTTCTGATACATCACTACACACAATTTAGGCAAGGTTCTTCACATTCCTTCTCCAATAAAATCTAAGTTGAACTACTGCCTGCAAAATGCTACTGCTGTAAGGGACCCTGCTCTATGAGAGGCAGACAAGCATGAAACTAAATTATTTCCCAACTTTCATTTATCATTTACTAAGAAAAAATATCCAGAAAAGTAAAATGCATTTTATAATATTCAAATTTTGTTTATCTATTTATCAACAATTTGGGTTGCTTTCTAACTTGACATCTGAGGATTTTTTTATTTAATTTGTTTCAAATTTGTTCAATTACATATAAATACACATATTTATATGCATTTATATAATGTGTTCTAATTATAATACATTGTATTGATCTTCCACATTTGTTACATGAAAACTTCTGTAGCTCAATCTGAAAAACTTTTGCAAAAAAACAGATATCAGGAAAGTACAAAACAATGAATCATACTACCCAATATTTTTTCTATGTACTAGCATGTATAGTTCAAGAGTAACTTGCCTGAAGGAGTCTTACAGTTTAGACTTAGTTTCTAGAAAGTATTCCTTTAGAATTATCTGCCTCATGAGAGTTTCTTTGTCTACCTAGAGGCTTTAGGCCATGTTAGAATGCCTACAGTAACAATATTGTTTAAAAGAAGCAGGAGGGTTGGGGAGGTAGAGCTTCAGGAAATGGTATCAGTACCAATGGAAGGAGTTCAGTTCAAGTTAGTTACATGAGAGCTGAATCATGTCTAATGTGACATGTTCCACATAAAATTCTGCACAAGACTGGCAATATTTGATATATTACTCACATTATTGTCTTGAGAAACATGTGCTAACTCTATTATTCATTAAGAGAGCACAACTAGAATCTTGACACCTTTATGTCCTGGACCCTGCTTTTCTGAATTTAACTTCTTCTTTTCCTTAGCATCTACTTGATTTTGAATATCATGACATTCTTAGTACTCCTAATGAATAACTGAATCTGACCATGAGCTTAGGATTCCCCCAAACTTGTTAATTTAATGCTTAGAATGGCTTGGGGGAAATCTGAAACTTCACAAAGACAATAAACTAAGTACATTTTAAATGTGTAGGCAATACTAGTTTCATTTACCTTAAAATGTTTATGTCTTGGCCCTGAAGATATTTATAATTCAAGGTTATATGTCTTGTCCACTGCTAAATTCCTAATATCTAGTACAATACTTGATTTATCTCAAAAATACCATAAACTGGGCTTCTTAAAAAGTAAATAATTTTCTCCTAGTTCTGGACACTAAGATGTCCAGGATAAAATTCAGAACCAGTCAGTGATTGGTGAAAGCTTTTGTCTACGTATAGGTAGTCAATTTCTCATGGTGCCTTCACATGTTAGGAGTGACTGACAGCTCTCTTGAATGTCTTCTGAAAGTACTGATTCCTTCATGAAGGTTTTATCTTTGTGACCAAGTCACCAACTTCTATTGCAGATTTGCTGAGTATGCCAATGTAAAAAGTATTGCTTTTGTTTTCATTGACTTGTTGATTTTGACTTATAATTACATAATTATAGTAACTTTTTTTGCTATTGCCCATTTAAAATGACTTATTTTTTATGGAAACAGACAGAAAGTAAAAATATTTTAATGCTCATGAGTATTGCACATCTCATTTTACAAAAACTTCAGCATAAATGCAATAAAGAAAATATAGCAAATATCTATTTTTAGTTTACTTCTAGTTTACTAACACTTTTTTATTAAATTAATATTAAAAATAAAAGCAAATGGATTTTCTATGACGCTTAAGTTAAAATTATTTATTATGTGAATGGTGTCTCTAAAGGTAAGTGTGTTAAAATAATAAAATTCTGTATTCTACTAGGAAAAATGAAGAACAAATATAATTATTAAATATACTTATTTTGTGACTCATCAAAGATGTTGATATGTCTCTATTTTTATAAAAATATAGTTTCTACATATTTTTGTTTCATTATTTATATTCCCAAAATAACTATTCACAACCTCTGTTTCAAAGGGAAAAACACACTCCATACAGTCAGCACTGTGATATGTTGTTTGATAATTTCAGTACATGTGAAACTGAAAAATTGGACTCACCCCAGGACTTGCACTCTAGAGGCAGACTTAATTTTTTTTTAAGTTTTATACACCATGAGTTCTAATGAAATAGCAACAGTAGCATGTCTTGAATGTGATTACAAGCAATATTAAAATTTGTAGAAAGAATTTGTAATGTTTCTGTTCATGAGGTTGAATACTAAAATTTTAAACCTTTAGAACACTGATTTTAATCTCTATTCTTATCTAAGGAAGTCATTTTTGTTAACATGTTAATTAGCTTATTTATCATTATTCTTTGAAACAGTAGAGTATTAAAATTAGAAATGAACAGCTTTTAATCCTTACTGATCATAAAGTGGATTTCAAAATGCAGAGATTTTAAGTATAGTATGCCATTAAATTTTCAGATCATTAATGCTCCCAAAAGCTACCTGATACATAAATAAAGGTGCTGGATTTAATTTTCTAGTACTGACTCAATTCTCAATTAGTTACTTGCACTAATTAGATACGACACTTGATTTATTTCTGTTCCTTGTGCATTCATCTGTTTCTTCTCCTTTTAGACTTAACTCTACTGGCGATCTAACAGAAAAAGTCACCTATTTTATCTACTCTTTTTGTCTAAATTTACTTGACTAAGAGACAGAACACCGATTTATTGTAACAAACATCTCTATATTTCTAGCAAGACATCCTGCAATTAGTTCTAAAAGATAAAGACAAAACTCATTTACAAATAAAATGTTATCCATTTCAGACATCTTCCTTATTAATCAACATCTAGACTCTCTCTCTCTCAAGCTTCTATTTTCAATGTCTGTGTCATTTAGTCATTAAAAAAAGAGTGCATCGTTCTCTTCATGGATTTTCTATATTGTCTAAAAGACTCATTACTGGTATTAGGAACTTAAATGCCTCCTTTTCATTCTCTAACTTCCTCTCTCCACCTGACTCACATTCAGCAAAAGTGAGGAGTGGAATGGAAAATACAAATATTTTTTCTCATTATTATTCAATAGTAGACCATCTTGTAGGCTTCAGAAGTCCTTTTTAAGCTCAATGGCAAACTAAGCATGGTTATAACAAAAACTGTTGATTGCTTATATGTGTGTGTATATGCATATATGTGTGTATGTATGTATATGTATATCTATATCTATATCTATATATAGAGAGAGAAAGAGAGAGAGAGAGAGAGAGAGAGAGAGAGAGAGAGAGAGAGAGAGAGAGAGAAAATGAACATTCCTTATTTAACAGTTTATAGTGATGGGACCATGGTTCTTTAGAATGCCATAAAATCAAGACTTATACCAATTCCAGTGGAAATATTTTGTGGGCGATGACTATTTGGATAGTGTGTGTTACTCCCTGAAGCTTTATTTGAATCCCAGAGTTCGAGAAGCTGGTCAAGAAGAGCCACCCTGAAAACTCAGCTAAAACATCCTAACATCGCACATCCAATTGAAAGCATAGTCACAAGGGTTTAACTGCATTGCTCCTCCATATAGGTCAGGCACATATAGATCTGTATAGACTGGCAGGTTAAAAATTACTTCTATAACTGAAGGTAGAAAAGAGATTATAGTGACATTCTTGCAACATCTTCAGCCTATTCACTTTGTCATAAAGGATAATAAATTTAATAATATTAGGTATCAAGTATTGCAAAGGTCTCTTCAGTGGACAACTTATAAGGTTTCCTTTACCTTTGGAAGATGAGATTTTTCTCCCAATCCTTTTCTTCCACTGCCTTCCTTAGGAAGGTTCTCTTAGCTTTGGACTTCCTGGAGTCTTGTTCCAAGTTTAGAAAAACACATTAAAATATCAAAAGTATTGTAATCATAGCAATCATAGCAATATCAGAATTAACATAGTAAGAGAATAATCCTATAGGCTTCTACTTTCTCACTTTGATATTTCATCATAAAACAAGTTTCTCTTTAATTCCATCTACATTTTCTTCTTCCTAAGGATGTCAGAGTCTATATAAGAAAATTGCATCTCACAACTCATCCCTCCACCCCATCATGAAATCCATCTTAGTTGAGATTTGAGAATGCATTTTAACCAGTTGCCTGAAAAGTAGAAAAGAAGTTAGACAGGAAATTAACCAATATCATGAGTAGAAGAAAAAAGGTAAATGGTGGTGATAAGGGTGACTATTAAGATAGGAGTTAATGATGGGTAAACTTAAGAGACTTGTACTTTCATGATCTCAAAGCTTTTGTAAAGCAGGGTTATATTTGTGATTTCTGAGTAATCACCCCAATGGAACTCAAAAATAATTTGAAGCATTTCTTGGTAATCTCCAGCACCTTACTTTTGATCTCATGAAAGCTTCAATGATATTCCTTTTTAAAATATCTCCTTAAATGAACAGTTTAATTTGCAACCTTTTTAGTGCCATTGTTCTAGAAATCACTCTTGCTACAATCTTACCATAGGACTTTAATTATGAATGTATTATCTTATTTACTTTTGCACAAATCAAGGATATCTCCTGCCTGAAAGAAAAGATCTGCCTCTTGCTGAATCTCTGATCTTGAAATGTGCCTCTATTAAAGACATTACTATCTGACCAACACTAGAGATATCACCTCTGCCAGCATTTGCTTGCTGTCTTTTTCCTTCAAGTTGTATAGATGATGACTTCTTAGACCCAGGTCTTGAACGACTCATCCTGGCCCAACATGAATAGCCTATTATGACCATTAAATAACATTCTGATCTCTTAACTTGCTGGGGTGCGGGGGGGAGGAGAATCAAAATAATTTGCCCCTTTCTTACCTTGTTAACTAGTGTCTTTCTGTCTGTACACTGACAGTGAATCTAGTCCTGACGCCTCTGAGAAAGCTTGCATGAACAAAGAAGGAATTATTTTGAATTTAAAGCAGAGGACAAACATGTGTAATGCTGTGCAGAGTTTTACATTAAAATCAGCTAAGACTTTAATTCTTATTTAGTTTATTGATTTATACCTCTACTAAAAAAGAAAATTCAAGAGTGCATACCATGTTCCAGGTACCATGTTAGATCTGAGCTACAGAGTAAAATAATGCAGTTATATACAGTTGTCTCCAAACAATTCTATTGTGATCATGACATATGTGTAACAGATTTAATATACACCTGCCTTATGCATTAAATCCTTTCAATCTATAGACTCATCCATAAAGCAGGCTTTTGTTGAGCAGATGCTGTAAACAAATGATGTAAAGCTAAGTGAGGAAGCACTGACAACGCTTGTGACTTACTGAGCCATTTAAAATGAGCAATGAGCCAAAGCCGGAGTCCTACAGAGAAAGAATCAATAATGAATACATTACCGTGCACATTTTTCTAAGACAGGGGTAATAATCATATGGCATTCACTTATATTGCTAAATAATTTTAAGTAGACTTTGCACCTCCTCTGATGAACTTTAGTATACCTGTTTCTGGTACAAAGTAGAGAGATCTTGACGGCTGTTAATACCATAACTCTGTTATTAGACTTTAGTTTTGCCAGTATATTTTTCAGAATCCATCGGCTCATTAAAACCTTCAGAGGGAAAATGGCAATTGAGCATGAGTTTTACATTAAAGCAATTCTGCACTGACTAGAAGCAATGTGGCATACCACCATTTCATCAACAGTGTTCTAGCCTGAAAACTTACAAAGAATACATAAGTAAATTTATCTTTTCTTCCACCATAATTTCCAGTCTCAAATAGAACAATAACTTTGTCTTTACTACAGCATTAAGAGGATTATTTTCATATCTTTATTAACTACATGTTGAAAATTTTAACATATATATTTATCCGACTATATATCCATATATATCCATATATTTTTTATTATTCACTATTGTCATTCTCCATTGTTTTCTTAATATATTTTCTTTAGTAAGAAAGTTACATGTATTCTGTCAATGGAGAAGTCATATATATTTTTATAATATTCACTACAGAAAAAAATTAAAGGAGAAAGAGTAGAGCAATTTATTCTCACTGTCTTTTTACTCGCAAGTTTTAAATCCCTTTTTGAAATGAAAAGCATAATTCTGCTAGATCTTCAGCCAGGTTCCCGCATGTCTTTTATTCTTTCATAGAATGAGATCAAATCCAGGTAGGAGTGTACACTATTGATAAAAGATATATATGTGTATATTTTAGATTGGCCAATTGTTGAAAATTGTTAAATCTGGATAATGAGTGCTGTAATACTTTATTGTATAATTCCCTGCATTATAATATACACTTGAAATTTTCCTTAATTCAGATTGAAATAAATTCAAGAAAACTTAAAATAAAAATTCATACATATTAGTCTGCCAGAAAATAAATGGTTATTACTAAAAAAAAATAAAATCTGCAGAAACAAAACTATTATATTTGTTCTACATTCTACATGACTAAATCAACTATATTAGTTAGTTACTTCTTGGAGAAAATAAAAATCTATTTTTTTTGTTGTTGTTAAAGGAAATAATAGTTGTGATGATTAGATTTATATGTCACCTTGATTAGGTTGTGGTCTCCAGCGCTTAAAATAGTAAAATGAATGTTGCTGTGGAGGCATTTTTAAGACATGATAAATATCTGTGAGTATTAAGCTTAATAAAAGACATGATGTTAGATGATATGGGGAGGCAAAATGATTCAATCAGTTTGAAAAGCTTTAAGCACAGAACTGAGGCTGTCTTGAAAGAGAAATCATGTCCCCACACACGTCTCAGCTTGTGAGGCAGAGTTCCAACTGTGCTTTTCAAAGGCCTGCCACAATGATTTTGAAGTTAAAAATTATGCAAGCTTGATTACATTTTATAGATTTTATAGAAAATTTAATAATTTATTTCCATTTTTACATAGCTTAGACAATATCTTAGAGCTACAATTTTTGTCTGTACACTGTTCAATATCATGCATTTTTAAGTCATATAATGTACAGGTGCCTTTGTATCCATAAAAAAACTTCCATAGCTAACATGTATGATGAAATTTAAGGATCATAACCTAGAACAGGAGATGACTTTTCAAAAATATTCATCAACAGAAACCATTTCAAACTTTTTTTTTCAAAACATGTTTCCTTTAAGGGAACTTTTATATTTAATAATGGTAGGTGACATATAGAGAATTATATTCAAGATTTGAACCATTATGTTTTAGTATTTCATCTTTCTTAATACATATGAATAATGATTGGTTTAATGAGAAGTATCTTATTGGGGAAGGAAGAGGGATAATTTTTGCTATTACCAATAGAAGATAAAAATATTTATGACCTGAAAGTAACTCTGGATTTAGCTGATGATAAGAAATGGCAAAAAGATCTCATTTTATTCTGACACTTTAATTCCTGAAGGCGGAACTCATTATAGTCCACACTTTTAACAACCAACTTCAAAGGAAAAAACATCACACATTCATGTAGCTATCTCCTCAGCATTAGTAGACATTAAAATAAAATTGAATAAAACTCCCCTTAACACACTGGTAATTGGCATTACTGAGAATCTATAAAACAACACATTTTGTTCTATGAAGTTGGCACCTGGTTATTGTGAACAAAAAGTAAATGTCATTATTTCCTATTGACCATTGGTATTAGTTGATTTCAGCAAATTTCCATCCTTACATCTTGGTCCTTAATCCTCAACATGCCTCCAAATTCTGGACAAGGTGAGAATATGTCACATTATCTTTTATACCTCATTAGCTTTAACAAATACATACTGGCACTTACACAAACACCATCTTACCTGCTGTTCTGTTCCTCACTATATTGCTTTCCTGCTGTTTTTACAGGTGGTGTTTAGGCAATGCTATTCTGAATATATCATCATTGCTACAATATTGTCACATATTGCAGATACAAATCTGGGGATCTAAGTTAATTTGTAAGAAAATACTATCAAAAATCAAAAATCCACCTAGTACAAAATGGAAAAATCAGTATGTATTTAACATCACCATTATCTTTCAAAAATTATTGAAAAGCAACTACTATTTTCTCATTACCCACGTATTATTTTACTCTTGAGAGTTTCATGTGAAACTGAGTACACTTATTAATTCACTGAAGTTTTCTTTTTTTACCTTTTTTCTTTCTAAGGGTAGGTTATGCTATCATCAGTCTTGTAATAGACATTTTGGTCTATGTGACACCATTTTGATGTAGCTCTTTGGACTTCTGCCACTAAGTATTAACCCATAATGCTTATCAATATCTGAACACAAATTTTATGATAGCTCTTTTTATGGGGTCATAATAAAAATATGAAACCAGGAATTTAATTAGAGAAAAAAATGAAGCCAGATGCAAACTTAAATGTAAATCAAACTTTTCTAAAATAAACACCCAACAAAATAATCTCCCTTCTCTTTCCTTTGACTAATGAACAAATTAACAAATGCAAGTATTCAGTAAATTATTATTTCTATTATATCCTGGACTCTGAACAGACAATAATATTAGACAAATAAGACCCATGGCATATGAAACATGCACCTTGAAACTCTGGATTAGACTGTGTAAAAGGGAGATACACGTTGCATTTTTAAGAAAAAGTCAGCAGTAAAAATAAATTGTGCCACAGAGTCCATAAATTTGTTGCTAGGTAGACAACCATCACCCCACAGTTAACTTGAGGGTTAGATTTAGACTCAGGGTCAGGAATCTGACACAGAAATAGACAAGATTGTGAATAGAGGCTGAAGTTCCAAAGAGCTGCCCTTTTTACTGCCCCATCCTTTGTAAATCATTTCCTTTGTGACCCTCTATCATAGCACATAGGGAAAATCTCACTGAAAATCTTGAATGGCCAGCACCATCTCCTAACAGAACTGGTCTCTGCATAGAGATCATTGTCTTTAATTTCTTTCAATAAGCCTACTGGTTTTGATTTTTTTTTTTTGTGGTTATTAAAAAATTTAGATCCTATCTTTTGTATTCTGCTTGGCCTATCATGTACCACATGCTGTTTTTTAATTGGTAAAAAATATGTTTCTTCTTTATTTTAAATGCTTCCTAGACAAGAAAATAAATTACTACAAAAATGATTGAAGCACACCACAAACTTGCTATTGTTAAATTGGCCCAAGTAAAAATCAACAGGATGTGACATGAAAACAACTGGAATCTCATGGCCATATTAAAAATTCTAGATTCTTCATTTCCAATGTTTCCAGGCAAGTCTGCCTGAAGTTAAATTCTAATTTGAGACAAACAAAAGTAGTGCTGTTATTACTAGTTAATGAATGTCATTCTATTCAAGTGAAATTATTTTATATGTTCTCTAGAAATTATTTTTCATTGAGTTGAAATAAAACCAAAGGCCCACATTATTATTTCTATCCTTTTGCCATTGTCACTGCAGTCCACAAGGCCAGTGTCACAATAAACCCTCCCACCATTCTCTCTCTCTCTCTCTCTCTCTCTCTCTCTCTCTCTCTCTCTCTCTCTCTCTCTCTCTCTCTCTCTCTCTCTCTCTCTCTCCCTCTCTCTCTCAAATAAAAAAAAATCAAGCACATGTCTTTTTCCTTTCTGGAAGGAAGCAACATGCCATTTCCAGGCTTGTGAGTTTGTTCTTCCAGAGAGCAATCAATTATTGATTGTGTGAGATTTCATAAATAGAGTCAAATGTAAGCAGGTGATTAATCATTCATTTCTGGTTCACCTTGAGAGAACAGTACAATGATAACAAAAGTGAAACATTGACTGTGTTTCTTATTCATTCTGTGCCAGTTCAACAGATGCATGCTCTATACAATTCATAAGGATTCTTGCACAGTCAGCGAATATATTCATTATGTAAAATTACCCAGACAGAGAAAAACGACATCTCAAGAGCACCTACTATGTATCAATAATATTTTATGAATATATATATATATATTACTGTGATCAATCTTAATATCTTCCTTCTTATTTTCTAAGCTCTGATCCTGATTACCTTATTTACTTGACATGCAATCTTGACAAGATTTTTAAATCTCCAGTTCATTTTCCTCATCTCCAAAAGAGATAATGTAGAAAAATTTTATCATACAAGATCATTGTGAGAATATACAATAAAGAATATTTCATCATTCAAGGGACAATCAGAAAATGAGAACCAGGAGAATATATAAATTCCCATGTATATGTACAATATATAAATATGTATGTAAATTATATATGTAATATATAATATATATTCAGCTATATATGTGTATATATATTACATGCGTATATATATATATATATATATATATGTAACAGCTGTTACATGGAATTGACCTTACATAATTACAGGAGTTAGTTAAGCAGTCCCTGTAAGCTAATATCTTCATCCCTGACTCCAGAGATCAAATTCAATAGGATAGACAAGCAGAAAGGAACAGTTACAATACTCAAGGGCCAAATGGAAACCATAGACTTGCTTCTAGGTTTATTGCCTTCGATTTTAATAATTAGAGTATCCTGTGTATGCGGGGATCAATTGTCTCTGGATAAGCACATACATATATTCCAGGAGTAGGAGAAACTCATGAGTAGTCCTGAGATGGGAGAGCAAACACAGGTTCAGTGCTGTTTCACACCAACAAGGTCAACTAATCACCTATCATGTGCACCTGAGCGACAAAATGACTACTGCTTCCACTCTGCTGTTCGAATCTCTCAACAATGCTCCTTGTAAGTACTCCAAACAAGAAATAAGTAAGAAAGTAAATTCTTGGAAATGCAGTGCATCCCAGTCAAATCAACATGCCACACACATAAAAACATTTACTGCATAAACAAATAATGAACTAGTTACTTGAGTTTTCTGTGACTAACCCAACAATGTTTGTATTATTTTGTTTTAAAATTTACTTATTTTCACATAGGAATTTAGTGAAGTGAAGGTTAGATTTAATGACTGAAATGAAGGGGACTTATCAAATTAAAACAATAAAGTCCCAGAATAAGTATCAATTGACATACATAATTTATAATGGATTTAGGATGTAAAACTAACCTCAGAGTTATCAAAAATTCTTTGAAATTTGAAATTCCAAGGCACTTTCTCTTTCTCTCTCAAGAGAAAGTACCCAACTTTCAGATGTCTTACAGAGAAAGTCTAGGAATATAGCTTTAGCTTTAGCTTCCGTGGACAACACTGATTTTTGCAATCAATTTTCAGGAGAATAGACTATATGGAGAATAGATTATATTTTGAGTTAGAGCTTCATTCTATACATTAATTTCATACAGAACTTTATATACTTGCCAAGGGAATTTTTGCTATTATTCTTGCTATTGGGGATAGAATAAAGTTATTAAGCATTCAATTAAGTTTATTTCCAGTTGAACAAGTATAAATTCAGCTGTTCTATGTGTTGTCATTGGCCTTTGATGGTTGTTAGTTTTACTTTTCAATGAATTGTATTAGTATTAACTTCTGTTCTTTAACAATGATGTAGAGATTATTTATTTAAATTCTTCTGATATATTCTTAAAGTTATAATGCTGCATTTTAATCCATTGTGCCTTGCAGTTTTCATGGGCTTGAAGAAACTTCAGTCAAAAACTCCATATGCTTAGAACATATAATGTTCTAATCCATCCACTATATACATATAGTGTTGATATAGTCTATATATTATCAATCATGCATCAGTGATATATTGTGAAGTTATTCAGATTCTATTGAGGTTAAGGTTAATTATGACATATGTAATTGAGTCCAGGATCTGCATTTTTAATAAACCAGAGACCACTCTTTTATGTTTTTTAGGATGATCTTTGAAAGCATTATTCTAGAAAATAATATGATGTCCTACTGATGCTGCTACAGAGAGAATGATCTATATAGGTATATAGGTACACATAGATGCAACAAATAAAGTGAAAGGGAGTAAATGTGATAACTGTTAAGGATATATCTTTATCAGAAATATTTGCTAAAAACAGCTGACCTACTAATTTAGTGCATTTTGAGTCCCAGATTGAGTTGGTAGTTGACTATTCTTAAATTCTGGGAGGTAGTGACGAACTGTATGTTCCTGAGCAATATTTGCTCCCAGCAATGTACAAGAAATATATTACTGTGAAATAAAGCAAACAATTCTATATTGAATATTCCTGAATGTAATTTCCTCTAGGATATATACTTAAACACCAAAATATTGGGTTCTAGGCTGTCTTACAAAAATGTGCTAAATGATTTTCTAGGAGACCAGATTTTTTTCCTAAGAAATGGGACACTTTTGATGGAAATATTTGATCTAACAACTCTCTGATAACTCAACTTTATCTGAACTCCACCAAAATCTAAGATACTACTTAATCTTCTATTCAGACTTATATCATGTTTGTATTGACTGATGATTCTCTAAACTCCAGATATGTTCAGGAATATTTAATAGAAATTTTTACATTACTTGGGGGTTAAAAAATTAGATGCATTCTCACCAGTGGAAAAATAGAAAGTAAAAACTAGTGGATAAAGGGTACCATATATTAAGAACTGTTAGAAGCAATGAATGAAGTTTATGCATTATGATAAACCAGGTAGATGGAACTCTAAACATAATAATAAATATGAAGAAGATATAAAAGGGGATCTATAAATTATTTACAAGAATAAATACATGCAACATAGGACTTAAGACAGAAGTTACTCAAGTACACATGCAATATTAAATATGTAAAAAATAGGAAAATAGGAATAAAGAATAGAAACAAGAAAGGACAGATAAAGGAAGATGATTTTTCCTCACTAAGAGATCACCTAATAAAATCTTTGTATATTTAATCTTTATGTAGCATCTGCTTCCCAAAAACCTAGACTAAACTGAAGAATGAAGTACTAAAACCATGTGATTTCATCATTAGAAGACAAATAACTGGTGGTTGAAATAAATTATATGTGACTTCAGATGTCAATTTGCTTTATAATTTACAGTTTACATAATCTAAATGATTTAAAAATTAAAAGGGCTACCTCCTTTTATTTTAAACCACTAACATTTTATCTATGTTTATATGGAATTCTAAATCATTCCTCTTATATTCTATTGTTATTATGCTTAGAGTTCTCATATTCAACTGTCATTATCTCACTTGTTCATATTAGAAAGAAAAGTATTTATAGTCACCTTGACCACTGCTGTGATCAGTGTCAGTCTTGAATAATTTGTTTCATATATTGGAGTCAGCTAAAAAGTTGGAGTTAGAAGATAACTAAAATGTAGGAAAGGGCTGGTTTGTTAGCAATTTATTATGTAGTCATTTCATTTTTAGCTGAGCTGCTGTATTCAGTAAATGTATTTCTGTTCTAAGAAAATAATTGTCCTGTGAACTCAATTTACTCTATCCTATATAGATTATTAGAGGATACCAGGAGCGTTGTCCTTTTATTCTATTTTAGATCTTATAGGGCACTCATGAAATTATCTTTCAAGGTCTAATTTAAATAACTCCCCTTGAATCTTCCCTTGGTCTTGTGAGCAAAAAAATAAAGACAATATAATGTAAATAATCAGACCCTAAAAAATCCACTCCTTTTCTTTAGCGTACAGCTTTAGATCAATAAAATTACATATCCTAGGAAAACAGTCATATAATGTCAGAACTACTACAAATTCATTATGCTCAGTACATTATTCATTCACTATATTATATTGATATTTTTATATTTTCTGAACTTATATTTGTTTTTCTATTTCTTTGCTTAACATACATATTGTTTAAAATAGAGACTTTAAGTCAGACAAGGTGGTGCTTGCCTGAATCCCAGCTACCCTGGAGGCTTAGGCTAGGGATCACTTGAGTCCATGGGTTCCAGGGTTCAAGACAACCCTGGGCAATACAGCAGGAACTAGTCTCTGAAAAAAAAATATAGACTTCAGTGTTATAAATAATAGTTGATCTATATGGTGACCTAAATACATGAGCTATCTAGTTTTCTCATGTTTCAAGTCACAGGTGACTATCTAGGGCTTGTTGACAGATACCTTTGTCCTACTTTACATGTGGTCTCCATTTTGAAGTCCAAGATAGCTGTTCAGTCTTTATTATAGCCCATAGAGCTTGCAACTGTGGAGAAATGGCAAGCTGTTTCATTTAGGGTAACCATACAGAAGATGTGTACACCATTTTATCCCATATTTATCTCATATCCTACTTTATCCTGTTGGTTTCATGGTCATAGTCAGATGCCTGACAAATGGACAATTAGAATCTCCTCTAACTGGGTGATTTGTCTTTGATAAAATCAGAAATAATATCATAACAGGAAAGGAGTGATGAATGAAAAGTGACAAATAACTAGCAGTGTCTAATATTTTTATTAAATTGAAGTATCCATGGCTTACAACTCACATTTTAGGAGGACTGGTTTACACTTCTTCAAATACATGTTATCACTACCTACAATGTACTAATATACTGTACTACTTATGCAAGTGAACTAAAATCAATTGTTTTCTTGCAGACCACTGTAAGATTTTTTGGGAAAAAAAAGTGTGTCCTTCATACATCTCCATTAGCATAGAAAATTATATCAGAAATGAATATAATTGCAATAGTTATAGACTGTGTATTGCATACACTGATATTTTAAATTGTGTCTTGTGACCAATATCATCAATTGGCAAACATAAGAAAAATTATCCTTTTAATAATTAAACATATTATATTTCCCTAAAATTTATATTTCTAGTCTACCCTCACTGAATTATACTTTAGTGTTTTCAAGTTACTTACTAATCACCCATTGTAATTTACACACATTTATACAAAATTTGACTTTTTTCTGTGCTTTTTTACTCTATGTATTCAAAATTCAGTTTTTCTTTAAATACCCTGATTGTTAGTATAAGCGATTGATGAGGTTCCTATGCATGTCTATAATTGTTTGCAATTTAAAAGTTGACATTCCTTGCTCATGCATTGGAAGATTCAACATTATCAAAATGGTCATCCTACCAGAAGCATTCTACAGATTCAATGCAATTCCAATAAAATATCAATGATATCTTTTAAAGAAATGGAAAAAATACTATTGAAATTCAATGGTATAGCAAGAGATCATGAATAGTCAAAGCTCTCCTCAACAAATGGAAAGAGAATGGAGGGATTGCACCCCTTGCAATTCATGATCTTTAAATTATACTACAAATTATACTATCTTTAAATTATACTACAAAGCCATAATAAAGACAGCATGGTGTTGTAATAAAAATAGACACACAGACCAATGGAACAGATAAAACCACATATATCTGATCAACTTATCTAAGACAAAGGGGCAAAAAAAATACAGAGGAGCAAGGAGAATCTTTTTGAGAAATGGTTCTGGGAAAACTGGACTGCAGTCTGCAGAAGAATGAATCTAGACTATTCCCTCACACCATGTACAAAAACCAACTCAAAATGCATGAGACTTGGATGCAAGACCTGAAACTATAAAACATGTAGTTTTTAAATAGTTTCTGCTACATGGGTGGTGGCGTTTTTCACCTTAAAAATGATCGGTGAATTAATATCATGTATTGCTCAGTTGAGACATTAAAGAATCAATGTTTACTATTCTTATATTTTGTATATATAAATAATTGCAAAAATTTTAACAAAAAATATCGACAAGGATAGGAAAAATGGTTAAGAAACAATGTCAATTCTTCAGACATCTGAATTATATGACAACAAAATCACCTTTTGATGTAGCATATATTTTATATAATCTATATGAAACATCTGATATACTCTTTCATTTCATTGAAGACAATGAATCTGAACATCTCTTGATATAAAAATTCTTTTATTGCCAGTAACAACTGTCATTCACTTCCTAGAAACAAAATCTAAATTCTTAATCACATTTTTGTTATGACAATTTGCAATTTTGATGTTAAAAAGAGAGGTTAGCATTTATGTTAAAAATAGCTGAGAGAGACTGCATAAGGGAAGAAAGGGCAAAGATACACTGGCTTATTCTTTGGGGGTTATGTTTATGAGAGTATACATCTGGGAATTACAGACCTGGTGATAATTGTTTGCACCCTCAAAAGTCTTCATATTCCCTACAGATCACCCTGATTTGAAGATTATTACTTCACAGTGAATTACTTGGTTACTCTTTGCTAATGATTGACTTCAAAAGTTTTGCCCATAGATACTCTTTTATTCAAAAAAATGCTGTTATTTGATATTTTATATACCCATACAGCAAGTTTAAGCAGGACTTCCCATTAACAAGAGAACTATTTTGTAAAGGGAAAAGTCTAAATAAATTGAAGAGACTGCTGAATCAAATATAGTGATGAGAACATAAAGATTTCAGATATCTTTGTTTTTCTTTGGATGATAAGTATAATTCACTATTATGTCTCTTTTTTTCTTATAATCCAAATAATGTTAAAATGGGAACAGTCATCCCACCCTTGATATGTTACTTGCAATTCTAACCCAAAGCATATTTGATTTATCAGTCATTTTATCCTTTGTGTTGACTAAACAAATGAAAAGTAGTCAGGAGTCATTTTGAACAGCATGTTTTAAACTACTCAAGAACTATAAAATGTACTCCAACCAGAAAACTGGAGATTTGGGGCTAAAATCTATAAACATGTGTTCTTGCTATCAAAAAAATTTTTTTTGAAGCCTTGAGAGTCCTTCCTAGTCTTACCTCGAGTTCAGATGCTAAACCCTTGATAAATGTGCAGGTAAGATAAGAAAAGGTTTCTTGCTCTTTAGACCCAGTTAATTTATCAAGCTCACTGGTATCTTATCTATACTTTACCTGTTGGTTCTCTTGTAACAAGTGTTCTTTTAATTGAAAGTAATGCATCTTCTCTTTAACTGACAGATATATCCACCCACGGGGAGAAGAAGGTAAGGGGGATAAGCATAAGAGAAGAACCTAACAGAAGAAACATAACTGAAGTCCTCTATTGGAGAACTTATTTTATCAGCGTCTAAAGATTTTTTAAAACTTGAGGAAAGAAACATTATTGTGTCTTTTGTTTAGCTATTTGGTTTTGTTGGTAAATTTTCACAATTTATTTCAAATAATCTTATTAACAGACCTTATCAGAAACTAAGAACAAAACATTAGACAAATCAGATAAAATCATTGTCTCATGTAGCATACACTCCAGAGGAAAATTCTCAGTGTGAATTTTCAAAGCTAGCTGAGAACTGACTAGTTCTGTAGATGACAGTCTTGAAATATATATTTATTAAAAGTCAAATATCTTATATATAAAATTGTTTAATGGTAAGGTCCATTTAAAGAAAAGAACAATAAATAAGAGTTATCTAGACATTCTTAATTTCAGATATTTCACTTTTATAAGTAATATATGAGATTAAATCAGATAATTTATTTGAAAAATGTTACATACATAAAATGTAAAGCCAATCCATTATAATATCAGTTCTATATTGATACTTACCTGGTTCCATCATTGTTTGTCTTGTGTGAGTCTTTTCTGAGATTTGTTTTTGTCAGAATGTCAAATTAAAATATGAATTGAATGGTAAATACCATTGTGTCAGTGCAAAATATCCGCCTTAGTAGCACTGGGAATAATGTAGTGTTTTTAAACTATACCTGATACTTTAATTGCTCTCACATGCTTGTATTTTAAGCATCATCTACTTCGGATAACCTTAAAATGGATAAAGAAAAAAAACAGATAAAAAACTGTAAATAGACATTTTAATTTTAAGCTAATTCTTTAACTTATCTATATTTGGAAATTCAATGCATTCTTAAAATACAGAATTTGCTAATGTTAAAATGATAATAATTTGGGCGAAATTGATTCCAAATATTTGTCTCTCTAATATACATTTTTAAATTTAACTATGTTTTTAAATATGATTATATTAATTCACACATATAATTCCTCTAGCAAGGAGGTACTTTTTGGTACCTTACTTTATATCAGAAGAAATACTGATACTACTTTATATCAGAAGAAATATTTAAAATAGGAAATTTCCTTGTCTTAAAGCTAATTTACTTTATTAAATATCTATTTAAGTATCAAAAATAACTGTCCTTATTCCTGAAACATTTTCACAGAAAAACTGACAATTTAAATTATCCAGAAATCATCATGAAAATAGAAACTAGAAATTTGACATAGAAAGTGAATATTTACTCATCCCATCATGGGATGGAATGTGAATCTTTCTAGTACTGTTGGTCTAATAGAAGGTTTCACAAAAAGTGTAATGGCTGACTTTTACCTTTTCCGTAACTTTCCAAAGTTTGATCTGATATGATTGATTCATTCTCATATAGAAAGATACCTATTCATTCAAGATTCACTAACATCAATCAAAAATGGACTAAGTTTGAATACTACTTCAAATTATACATTCTGCAAAGGGTTAACCCATCAAGACTGTTTTGTAAGCCTGAAATGCGACATAATTTATTATATTTACCTTGTCATTCCAAGTCTAACTTATCTTTTTGCTACATTAAAGTTTAAAATAAAATCAATGGAATGTCATCCAAATCTGCTTACTTGTGATAATATATTATTTTATTTTATCAAAGTCAATCATTTAAGTGAAGAGTGTCAGTTTTAATATAACAATATTCAGTCCTAATTTCTTTAATGTCTTCCTCATAGTTTTATTATCAGCATTTCATGTCCACAGTCTCCATTTGCCATATGCCGTTATTTCTTTCACTCATATAAATTGAGATCTTTACTATGTCAGTTAGAGTTTTAAAGAAACAATGATTACTAGATAATCTCCAACATATAAATGGAATGCATTGCAAAAGCATATTTCAAATCAGTTATTTAAACTCAAAACACATTTTCCATAAGGGGAGAAATATTAAAATTGGTAGTAAGGAAACATGATTGAATGCATAATATAGCTGAAATGTACATTTGCTATGAGAGCTAGTGCTGGAAAAACTGCTCACGCAGTCTTAACAAAATATCATAGACTGGGTGACTTAAACAGCAGAAATTTATTTTTCCCCCACTTCTGCAGGCTAGAAGTCCAAGATTAAGAACATAATTGATTTCATTTCTGTGAAGGACTCTTTTCCTGTATTTCACACATTCACTTTCTTGCTATGCTTTCATATGAATCTTTCTTGCATATAGGGATATGTAGAAAAAGCACAAGCTAGTTTCCTGGCATTTCTGCTTTCATGGACACTGATCTTCTGAGATCAGGGTCTGAATATTATGAGTTTCTTTAATTTTTTTTTTCCAAATGCAGGACTTAGAACTTCAACATAATAATTTTGAGTGATTACAAACATTCAGTTCATTAACAAGCAATAAGTAGTATCAATAAAAATATATCTTGCAGCTGGAGTGATGTCTATTCAGTTGCTTTGCAGATACGAGGGCTCCTATTAAAGACTTCTAATACAAAAAAAAATCAAACAGAATTAGATTCATAATAGAAAAATTAACAAGAAATCAGTGTAGCAAATCATGACTTTACTAAATATTAATATATAAAAGTCAGTAAATTCTTGAAAATAAATGATCTAGAAGAGAAAGAAATCAGGTAAGCTAGTCAACTTACAATAGAATCAAAACGAATGACATACATCAGAATTAACATAGCAAAGGAGTTAAAACACCTATACAGTGCAAAACTTTGAGATATTGTTATAAGAAATAAAGGACACAAAAACATGGAAAGATATTTTCTGCTCATGAATTGGAAGAAAACTGTCATCTTACCCAAAGCAGTACATAGATACAATATGATTCTTATCAAAGTTTCAAGTTACCTTCCAAAGAAATTGAATGAAGATTATAGAAATATATATGGAGCTGTGAATATTCATGAATAGTTATGTGATGCTGATCAGAGGTACCCATTTTCAGTTTTCAAACTATTTATAACATTGTATTGATAAAACCAGTTTGATTTTGGAATTAAAATAGACACATAAGCCAGTGTTCTAGAACTGAGAATACAGAAATAAACCCAAACTATATGGGCAAGTAATCTACAATTAAAAAACAAAGAGGAAGACGACAATGAAAAATGGAAAAATCAACTCAAAATCTTTAAGAGACTTAGAGATCAGACCTGAAACCATAGCATACATAGAGGAAAACTTGGGCAAAACTCTCCATGAACTACAGTTCAGAAATCCATTTCTGGAAACATCCACAGATGGCAAAAAAAATGAAAGAAAACATAAACAGATGGGACTACATCAAACTGAAAAGCTTCTGTACAGCAAAAGAGACAACAGAAAAAACTAAAAGATGCCCAACCAAATGGGAAAAAAATCTTTGCTCTCCACATGAGTGATAAGGGTTTAATAAAGAAGATCCACAAGGAACTCACACAACTAAAAAAAAAGCAAAACAAAAAGCCCAATCAAAAAATGGGGAGAAGAACTAAAAAGACATTTCTCCAAAGAGGAAATACAAATGGCCAACAGGCACATGAAAAATTGCTCAACATCACTAGTAATAAGGGAAATGCAAATCAAAACCACAATGAGATACCACCTTACACCATTAAGAATGGCCCACATCCAAAGAACAGGCAACACAAATTGCTGGTGAGGATGTGGAGAGAAAGGAACACTACTACACTGCTGGTGGGAATGTAAACTAGTTCAACCACTATGGAAAGGGGTGTGGAGGACCCTCAAGCTAATGAAAATGGAACTACCATTTGACCCAGCAATTGCTCGTTTGGGAATCTACTCAAAAGAAACCTGAATGTGGGCACAAAAGGACACCTGTGCCGGATGTTTACGGCAGCACAATTTATAATTGCAAGGTCATGGAAGCAACCTAAATGCCCCAAAACAGATGACTGGATGTGCTATATATACATGATGGAATATTACTCATCAATTAAAAACGACAAATTTGATGACTTCATAACAACATGGATGTATTTAGAAGAAATCATATTAGCAGAAACAAACCATAAAGAAAAAGGCAGAAACCAAATGGTTTCACTAATGTATGGGATATAGTGAAAAAAATAAACAAAGCCTTGAGGAAAGTCAAAACAAGCTAAGCACCAAAATGAAGCTCACAACTATGAGCAGGAGGGAAAGGGGGGGTAGGGAGGGGAGGGGGGGACAAACCCTTGAGATTACAATGTTGTGAAATTTATATATAAATAAATTTAAAAATAAAATAAAAATAACTATAGAAATATAAATTAAAAAAGAAAAATGGAAAAATCTCTTCAACAAATGGTACTGACAACGTTGGAAAGTTGTATGCAATAGATAAAACTACACAACACACCATACACAAAAATGATCACAACTGAATTGAAGTCTTGAATCTAAGACTTAAAACCATAAATGCATAGAAAAAAAGAGAGGCAAAATGATCTACAACATTGATTTTAGAGATGCATTTGTTGACTGGACTCCAACAGCAAGTGAAACAAAACCAAGTATAAACAAATCAGATTACATCAAGCAACAAAGTTTCTGAACAACATCATTTCAATAAATAATATATCATTATTACAAGTGTGAGCAGAGGAGGAGCTGGAGGCTAGAGGCCTTGGAGCTATTACTGCCATGTGGAGCAGCAGGGCAGGGAAAGAAGTCACACTGTGGTCTTCCATCCCCAAGTCATGCCAGTGAGGAGCCTGGGGAAGCATGTTGGAGAAACTTGTGACTTGTGTTAGTTGACTTTGAAACATCTTTTAAATTTGAAACAGCAAAGTTTGGGAATTGTATGGAGATGTCATGAGAACTTGCCATGCTGTTGTTTTCATAGTGAGGAGTCTGAAATGGTTACTAGTGTTGCATCAAGTGCTGTTGATTTCAGGCCACTTTAGAGTTGAAGCTGAAAGAATGTTAGAGCTGTGCCTTCTGAACTCCTCCAAAAAGAGTGACGATGACATCCTGGTTTCTTCATTGGATTTGAATCTCCTGCTGCTTTTGAAGAGGGAGTGATGACATTTGGCTTGAAGTGAGTGGAACTGTGTCTTTGAAGGAGTGACAGTGCCATCTTGGTTCCTTCATCTGGCTTGATGGTGAGATGGCCATCATTTTGGGTCACACATATGACTTAGGACTCATGTGCAGTTTCTGGACTAGAGACTGAACTATGTGGTAAGATTATCAAAGGGGTCCCTTGTATCCTCAGTGCATTTTGTTTATTTTATGTTTTTAATGAGTAAATCTGTTTTTTCCTCTTTTTAAGGTTAGTGTTATCTTGCTACTGCTTATATAGACTGGGGTGAACTATATATTTTTTCAAACTTATTTCACTTCCATCTGCTCAACACAATTGAAACAAATATTCTAATCAAAATATGGGCAGAAAAACTAAATGGACATTTCTCCAAGGAAGACATAGAATGGTCAGCAGGCACATGAAAACAAAATGCTTATCTCCACTAATCATCAGGGAAATTCAGTTCAAAATCCCAGTGATCTATAGTTCACACCTGTGAAAATATCCCATATTAAAAATAACAGAAATGAATGTTGGTAATGACATGGAGAAAAACAACCTTTTTATTCTGTTGGTGAGAATGATCCAGCCACTCTTAACCATGGATGCTCCTGAGATATTTTTTCAGAACTAACATACGGTCTGAGTATACCTTTTGCATTCTCTCTATGATTCTAAATGTCCACTTATTGTTGTTATTATATATCTTAAAAAATGTAATTCTTCCAATTTTTTGCTCTTTTAGGACTACATTAGCTATAACAATTATGCTGTCTCAATATAAATATAAATTATTTTTGAAAAAGATCTTTATGGAAATTCTTCTGAGATTGCATTGAGTTGCAGTAACTTACTGACAGATTTGTAGAAATTGACTTTTCAAAAGTATTGAAAAATTCTTGAAAAAATTACTTTTTCATGTACATCTTCTGGAATATCCTATCTCATATCTTTAAAAAAAATCAAATCGTTCATGTTTCACCATTGAATTCTATAGATCTGAGATGGCTTCATTCTTTTAGTATTCCATTTTAATTCTTCTGTTTGCTTGTTCATTTCTACAGAGATAACTTTGTTGACTAATTCTCAAGTTCACTTAATATTTTCCTTGGTTAAGTCTATTGAATAGATTCTTTATTTGTGATATCAAAACTTGTTTATTTTTTTAGACTTTCTTGGTTTTTTTTAACAAATATTTTCTATAGTTCTCCATCATTACCTGCATATTTTCCAACTTTCTACTATTTTCTATAATATAATTATTTGAACATGTCTCTTAGATAATATCACTGTATGGACCACCTTTGCTAGTTATTCATAAATTATGGCCTCCAGCTCCAGATAGACTTTCTATTACCCTGTTTGTTGTACAGTAACTGGAATCTATGCATATTTCCCTTTTTCCAGGTGAAATGATGGTTGGGAAGTTGATCGAATACATTTCACTGTCCTACACAAGCAGCTTTCCTGTAAGCTCTGCTGATGTGGCAGCTGTCTCATTATGTGCTCAGCAACAAAACTGAACAACTTTCTAGAGAATTTCATTGACAACTCAGAAGACAATACTTCCCTATTTCTGTCATACCTTGATAAGCTTTTCTGCCAACCAGAAACGACAGCCATTAAGCTGCCAGTAAACATTAAATATAATCCATGTATGAAGAAACATCTTTAATTTTGTTCTTTAAGTGTTTGACCTCACCTATGTTGATAACAATCTGATCTCATATCTGGTTCTGTTATTCTCTGGAGTTCTATTTATATCTCACTCATTAAGTTCTATTGATTAGCAAATCTTTCTTATATATTCTCGCTATTAAAATGTACTATGTAGCTTCCATTTTTTGACAAAACCTAAGTGTTACAGAATGGGTAGAAATAGTCATTCCCAGGAGACAAGTCCACAGAGATGGGATTAGGGTAGGATGATATTGTTGTATCCTTGGACTTTAAATACTGCTAAATTCCTTGCTAATTAGAATAGAACCTAATAATCAAGGATGTTCAATGGCATCATAATTAATCAAGCTATTATTGGTGTTTGACTGTGATAAGTGTTAAGTAAAGCAAGTTCCTTACAAGTCCAATCTTTTCATTTGATTACTTTGGTGGCACTGGTGATTACAGTGTGAGATATTCTTCGGGGTGAACTGTAGAACTTATAAATGCAAATGACAAGACAGAGTCTCTTAATTTTCAACACAAGTGGCAGTATGAAAAATAGAGCAGTTACCAAAGAGCAAAGTTAGGCTCCACATTGCCAAAATGTCAATATAGAAATGAAAAAATACACAGAAATGTATGGTATGGTATAGTGAGCAGAATTGAAATGTTAAATGAATCATATATTTTCAAATTCTCTGTTAAATTTAGGTTTTCGATTGGGAATGATTAACTTAGAATGGGATTCTCTGGAAAACCTAGATGAAATGAATTATCACCATTACCTATGATATTCTGAACTTCAGTTGGCAATAGTAGATTACCATCATATGTCTGAGGAGACTGGGCTTCTTTTGCTTGCAAATCCTTTGTCTCTAAAATGAGATCAGTACCAGCTTTACTTACGATATTATTACAATTACTTCCTGTTACCATTGATATATCACAGTCATTTCCTATTACCATTAGACCCATAATTATTAGCTATAATAGTGTTTCAGAAGAAAAGCTATATACTATGATCAAGAAAAGAATATATCAAAACACCAAAAAATATTGCCTATTATGGGACAGGTTTGATGGCTAAAGAAGAAAGTAGCTATTATTTATAGAAGCAAACAGTAGCAGTTATAATTCAGTCCATTACCTTGTGCACTGTGGTGACGCATGTGACTTATATTTAGTTGACAGAAACTTGGACTCATTGTGATCTACTTGGTCTACTTTTAATGAACTTAACATGCTAGAACATACTTGGTATGATATTTAGGTGGGAATCCAAATAATATTAAGAATTGATTTATGATATATGATGAGCATACCCATTATGTAAAGGAACAGGAGATATTTCTAGCAACAATGAATTAAAATATTTATAGTCAAGTTAAAACTTGCTCTAATGAAATTATGTTATTCTTTGTAAAGTAGATATAACTATATTGGCTTTTGGCTATTTGAGATATTAGGTATTTGGGATGTTGGCTCAAAAAGGTTTCCATAGTCTAATTTTTATCATGGGTCACTATATGGGAACTCTTAAATCCCAAATTCATATTGGCCTTATCTAGTGTAGGAGTTTATTGGCAATAAAAATACTGTAAGGATATTTACAGTAACTAATCACTGTATTAATAGTAATGAATTAGATGAAATCAGGCATGTTCAGTGTGGTATGAATCTAGACAATAGCAATGGGTAGGTAATATTCCAGCACATGTGTGTGTGCATAACAATAATTCCTGTTCAATTAAAACATAATCTCTATGTTGTTTTCAGCACAAATATGGTTGATATCCTGTGTATATGAACATTAAATTTGGAAATCATGCCCTCAAGAATTTTATATTGTATTTAAAAAAGTAATTCTAACCAATTATGTACAATGATTACATATATATTGTATACATATTTTACACACATGTGCATGTACATTATATATTGCATGCATAAGCAAACATTATCATTACATCTATGCTATATGATCATTACATTCATGCTATGTATATGAATAATGTAGCCACACAACACATGCATGACTATTTCTGTGTGTACTTTTAGCCCTATTATAATCTTGTATTAAATTGACAAAATATAGAGAAGTTGTCGCCTAAGGAGAAAGGAGGGAAACAAAGTTGATAGTAGAATGAAACAGAACAAAAAGCTAAAAAACAATATTTTAAATAACCATACATTGAAATTAAAATTTGAAAATGTTTTTATTATTAACTTAATGTTAGAAATGTATCATCTCCTGATTACATGAAACATTGAATCAGTTCAATTGCTATCTGGAATAATCAGTGACTATTTTATTATTCACTGTAGCCAAATTTATGTAGATATGTTTTTTGAAGAAAATAAAATTGTTAAGCTATCTACAATTTTAAAACCCTAACTTTGATTATATGCTATTTCAAAGGTATCATATAGTTTAAGAAACAATTAATTTTGCTTTTTTTTTTTTTTTGGTTATATGTAATAGTGGAAACTATATTTCTTAAATATTTGCTTAGTGTAATAGCATTTCGTATAGGAATCTGTTTTAGACACATTCAGAATATATTCTTTATTTATTAGAAAATGAATTGGATATCCTAACTCTCTTTGGGGATTTAAAATTATCCAAGGTGTTTTTATGGAAATTAAGGAAGCTCTATTTTTAAGTATAAAATATTAAGTGGTAATAATTACTTTTGAACTTCACAGTAAGTGTAAGGAGCAAACTCAAGCATTATATAGGTTATTGTCATGCTTTATAGAAGGTTTCTCATTGTGGGGACTTTTATTTTACTTGAGATTGGTAAAGTGAATGAATATATGAATATAAACAATCTCATATATAATATAAAGTACTAGCTTTTACAGAAACAAAGTTTGAAGTAATTCTTTCTTAAATGGCATCATGTGTGATCTTTGAAATTTGCTCATTTTCCGAAAGAACTCTTTAAGACCTAAGGTTTTCTCTGAAGTAATTCAGTGAAGTGACCAAATACCCCTCATTTTAATGGACTGTATCAGCCTCCTAGGAATTTTTATTGGAACATTAACTCCTCTCTTTATAGTCCTATTCTCAAATAGCAGTTCTTATACTGTTTCAAAAAGTCAGCAATTGTGAAAGCATTTTCTTATTAGGAGTTTCCCTCAGATTTTGGAGACATTATTTTTAAAGTCATATTCATTCTTTTCAGGTATTTAATTTGTTGAGATTCAACAAAAGACTTTTAATATAGCTTACATCTAACATTTCCATGAGTAGATATTAAAATATTTCCCCAATAGTTTATTTTTTGTAATTAATACTTTTGCAAATATTTATTAACTATGTGATAGTTTCAGTATGTTTGATACTGATATTGTGAAGATAGATTAAAATAAATATTTTGATAATGCAAATTAAAACAGAATATATTGTAAATTAAAAAGTGTAGAATATTTGCTGCTGAATGAAGAAAAAATAGCTGTGAAAATTGACATAGAATCACAGAAATATGAGAAGAGATATCTGAAATTTTAAAAGATGAGTGACAATCATGAGTGCACAAAAGGAAAGAGAACCATAATCAGGACATGGCTAACATCTAAGTATTAAACAAGACTCAAAGACAAACCAGAGAGAGACCCAGGTCACAAATCAAATACAGAGTCACTTGAGAGAGGAAAATCAAGACAACAATATATTACATAAAATTGATAAAAGAAGAAATTGAAATTCTCTTGACTGCAAGTAACAGAAAACCCCCACTCAACCTGTTTTTAAAATCTATACATTTATTTTTGCAATGCATTATTGTATAACTATATTCATTTTTGAAAGTAAGACTATGTCTTTAGCATCACTATTACCATCAGGAACAATAGCATATGGTGACTCTTTGCCACCTTGCGAGGGAGCCTATACTGTATCTTAAATACCTACTCTAAGATTAATGTTTACTTACTATTTCTGATGTCATCTGTCTTTAATACAGCATCTATAAGATTGCACACTGAAAACATCTAGTTTACAGACTTACCTCCAGCCATACACAACAAAACAAATGTAAAAAAAAAGCCAAAACTCCTGAGGGGAAAATGATTATTAACTTACATATAAAAGCATTCTTCTTTTTTTTTTTTTTTTAATTTTAATATGAACAATTTTATTTTGTTCTTTGGGTTACAACCTCTCTGTTACTTATTTTTCCCCCTCCCTCCTCCCTTCGGTGCTCCCTCCATTCTCTCACACCCCACTCTTTGTTATTAGCTGTGCTGAGTTCATTAGTCTCTTTCCTATATTAGTCTTTTCTCTGGGTGAGGGACTGCGTTGTTGGGCCCAGGCGAGCCTTGTTGTTAGATTTTTAGTCTTAAGTTTGCGTTGGGTGGCCAGGTTATATTCGTTTGTGATCTGTCCGTGTTTTCTTGCTACAGGCCGTCCTCTGCAATCTATTCCCATCTCCATTGCTTTGCTGCTTTTCCTTATGACTCTGGTGTCAGGCTTTGGGGGTCTTACCTCCTGCCAGTGTTGGTCAAGAAATTTCTCTGAGTTCAAGCTTTGAGAGTAGGTCTTGCTATATTTGCCGATGGAACCGCAGGCTCTTGTTGCCCAGGGTACCACAGACTCAAGCAATTCCCGGCCTCAGCTTCCCAGCTACCTGGGATTACAGGCGCGCGCCACTACGCCCATCTATTGTTTGGAACTAGGTCTCGCTACGGGCCCCAGGTGGGACTCGAACCGCGATCCCTAGCCCCGGCCGTTTCATAGGCTGAAGCTTACAGGCACGAGCCACCGTGCCTGGCCCATGAGTTCAGGCTTCTGCGAGTGGCCTCTGAAGGTTATCTCCTCTGCTTCCTTTTGCAATTTTGGTGTGGGGCCCATTATGCCCTCTTTGGTCATCCTCTCCTCTCCCTTAATGAGGGGAAGGCGTGATGCTCTCCTTGAATATATCTCCAAATTAAAGTGCCGGGTTTGGGCCCAGACAGTGTAGAAGTGCGCATGGTGACATCGTGTCTCTATGGTTGTTTTTCTGGTCTTACTTGTACTGGTTCACTTGGTTGTCCATCTGCTGTGTCCAGCTCCAGTCTGTGGGCTGGACTTTTGCCAGGTCCCTTACCCGTTCTATGTTGGGGTTGCTGTTGCATCTTTTCTGGTTTAGCTGGAGTAAGAAGTAAGAGAGAGATGGTGTGGCCCTCCCACTCTCCCACTCCCACCCCCCTTGCCCTCCGCCGGAAGGTCCTGGCGTGGGGGTGGGCCAACCGGAGGACCGCTCACCCGTCCATGCTCCCCAGCTTCTGGGGGCTGGGGGCTTCACGGTGCCGCCCAGGCCTGCTTGTAAGAGGCCGTGGCCACTTACTGGCGGGTGAGGATTCCCACCCCTTTCCCCCACGGGGGAACTTACCCAGGAGGCCTGACACCCTTAGCTCCCTGCTGGCAAGGGAGCTCCGAACGAAAAGCATCCTTCTATCTGAAGGGGGTAAGACAAATTCTAAGGGAACATTGTTTAGAAATGATGATGAGTCAGTAAAACCCAAGAAGGAGAAACAGCTACATTGCAGAGCCCCCTACAGTTATTAACCAAGGACACTCTAACATCAGCTTCTTAATACATGGCCTTACTGAATACAATAGTGTAGGAGTGGGCACCCCAGACCAAAATTGAATTGCTGGAGTGTGACTATGTTAGGGACACAGAACAATACTGAATATGAGGTGCATGACACAGATAACTATACCTTGAATTGGGTCCAGTACCAAATCCAGGTAAAACACCCAAACATCTGCCATCCACTGAGGCTGGAATACCAACAAAGAAATGTTTTACAATAGGAAGTTCAAATTCCCAAGGCTGCTGGAGGTGACATGGTTGTTATTCAAACCTACTACTGTTCCTCACTCTTACCAGTCTTGACTTCTCCAGCAGGTACAAAATTGATAACTGAAACACTATCCCTACTAAAGCCCATCAAAGTTAGACATGAGGAGAAGGAATGCAATATAAAAGTCAAAACAACAACAAAAATACGTAAAGAATCTCTGTATCAGTAGAGTTGATCAGTGTGACCGAAGGGAAATCAGTTCTAAGGATATCGATTGAACTTTTAAAAGTAACAGAGGACACAGAACAACATCAGTCAAAGATCATGAAACTATGAGGCAGCTACATTCAGAAATAATGGAGTTAATGAAAACTATAGCTGATTTTAAAAACATAATGGAGGGCTGCAGTAGCAGGCAAACAGCCATAATTGGGTGAATTATAGAGCTTGAAATTGCAATATTGGAGAACACAAAAATATACTTAGAAGAGTAAAATAATTTAAATATATATATTTAAGCACATATATAATATTATAATATATATTTAATATATATATGTTTATTATATATATATATATTTATTATATATATATTTTATATATATCTATTTAAGCATATATATATATATATTAAGGAAGAGATCTCTGGGACATGAAAAATAATATGTGCATGCCTAAAGAAGGGAAAGGAAGAGACATAGAAAACCTATCAGTCTGAAAAATGAACCATAAGTTTTAATCCAAGAGGCCCAAAGTGTTCCAAAGCTATGATAGCAGAATGGATTATGTAAAAAGACAGGTTTCATCTTATTTTTTAACCAGGTTTACAGTTTCATTTTAGTTAATTTTTCAGAAGTCTCTTTATGAATTGTTTTCAAATTTATTACATTACATGTTGATGTATTTTATTGGCATATCACATCTTCACAGGATGTTTGAATATTTAAAACTATTTTAGTCATTCTTACCTTAAACAAAATATAAGCAATAAATGAGCTATTTAATTTTTAAAATTCTGTAGTAGTATTTAAATTAAAAAAGGAAGGCTAGACTTCCCTAGCCTAGTCTCCTAAAAACCTACTAATTTATCTTTCTAAAAATTAAGTGAAATATAAAGAAATAGTTATAGAAATTCATGAGTCTATTTCTATTTATTAGCAAAATTCCTAAGTTATTCCCAACAGAAACGTTTCTAAAATTTTCTGAGAGAATTCTCAATACAGTCTTTTCTTGGAATTAACATAGAAGAGTTTTCAAAAAATTCAACTCCATGCAGTAGAACAGGATACACAAGTGTAGGCAAATGAAAATTGAGATCTGCATGAGCTGTTCACACTTTTATCTATCCCCTTCACTGATTTTCACATAAAACTAGTGCATATGACATAAAATTTGGTTCAGATACATTAAAACAAAATCCAAAGAACAGTATATGCGAGATAAGTTTCTTTGTCACTGAGGAACCATAAATGTGAGGGTCAGTCCAAGTTACAGAAAAGACATATTCATGCAACTAGTATATGCACATACATAGCACATGCATTACAGTAGGATGATAATTTTTCCCCTTAATTTCCTCATCTATAGTACGGCAATAGTAGTATAAGAAATAAGTTAGTATCTATAAGGCTTTCAACATAGTTATTAGCTAATAGTATACTTATAGGTAATATTAGCTATGACTATTGTAGATACAGATATCCTTTTAAATGAGGCATTCTTTTAATAAGTTGTTGCAACTTGCATTTGATTTTTTATTGTTTTCTTGTAGAAATATTAATATATATATATAAAGATATTTCATATTTTATGTAACTAAATATAAGTGACAGTGCTGTTGTCTACTTAAATATGGATGTTTTATTAATTTTTATTGCAAACTATTGACATTTACATGGTACTTAGTATCAAATTTTATATATGCTTTAAGAAAAATGTAAAAGTTTTAAAAACTAAGCTTCACTTAAAGTCACTGTGAAAGCATAATGCATACTAGATGTACAAGAATATTTCATATGTCTTGGATTGACTTTGAATTCACTAATGGAAAATTATATGCCTTTATATTAAGCATAGAAAGAAAATCAGGGGACAACTTCAGGATTTTTAGTAGCAGATTGTAATAAAAATAGGCTTTTAACATCATACAAATACAGCAATTCTTTAATATTTGGATTCAGATCCTGCATTAAGATTGAATTTTAATTTTTAATAAGATTGTATTTTTAAAACTATGTGAAAGTAATCATTCATTTTTCTATAAGGAAAACAAAATTTGGGCCCTAGTTGATTATTTCCTGATAAATAATGCCCAGTTTTAGGTGGAATTCTATTGCCAAGATCAGTTGGATACAAACTTTTTCAAAAATAAACCTTGTAATTATATGAATGATTTATAAACATTGACTCTATCTGTAATTCCCTTGCCTATCTAGCATCCCACTGTTGAATTCATAGATAAGAAAGAGAACTGTTGAATATATTAGGCAGTTTTATTAACTTCCAGATTCTGGTTCTTTGATTTGAGCATCCTATATTTTTCCCCATAAATGTATAAAGAGTTGATGACTGAGAAATAATTTTCACTATCTTGTCAGCTTTTTTAAAAAGCTATACCTTATAAAATTTAGTAGTAATAGTCATATTGACATTATTATTATGCAATATAAAAAGCAATGCTTGTTCTATTAATGAAACATGGGCAATATGTTGTGTGCCATTCAAGAACAAGTTGAAAGTATAAAAGTAAATCTTTTCCATGTTTATTTTACTGTTAAGAAAGAATTAAATGCAGGCAGAAACCAAGGATGGTATTCAGGAATAAAAGGAAAGAAAAACTTTAATATACCTATGGACTCAGTGGAGATGAATTCTTGAAAAATCTGTCTTACACTAGGTTAACAGCATTTTCATAAGTTTCAGCTGGGGGAAGGTTATATGTCTTCAAGAGGGTAGGAGACAGAGAATAGAGAAAAAAAGTGTAAACGCACAAAAGTGGAAAGAACCCCTGGCAGTTATCTAAGGTCCCAGATCAGGCTGGTGGGTTTCCTCAGCTGTTATCAGTTCCTGAGACACTCTGCTTTAGCCATTGTATCGGCTTGCCTTCTAGTTAGTCATTATGTTTTAGGTTAGCCTGGCATTTCCTTGAACATTTCTTCAATCTAACTTCTTGAGTCAAATGTTCAGGACATAGAATGAAATACAAAACCATGACATGAAAACTGCCTGGGTTTTAAACTGAGTGTTGAATCCTTGAATTTTACACTGAATAATATCTCATTTTGAGTGAGATAAAGTTTTCAATTTTTGAAGTTACTCAAATATGACAATTAGTTTATTATGACATAACCTAGTATTTCCTTGATTAGTCAATTCAATTAGCATGATGCATACAATCCTCCAGTTGTTGATTCATAATACTGATATTTTTCTTCTCTTAGAACTTTAATAAAATTTGAAAAATTACAAAAATTTTAAGTTACCAATTTGTTGTGTTGTTTCCACAGTTGCATACTCTAGTGTATGCATTTTATTTTTTTTAATTTTACACTTGTAGGATAAATCAAGACATATGATTTGTCAACAAAATAGTCTATTTCGGGAACAATTAAACAAATATCTAACTCACTTTAAATTATTAAAACTTTACATAGTATGGTCTCTAATAATAGTGAAATTGCATTAAAAAGCAATAAGAATAACAAAGTCAAAGAATAACAATATGTAAATGATTTCCACAGTGACAGATGTCACATACTTTTGAGAATCTTAATGGAGACAAGAATACATAGAGTATACTAAGTTCATGGATTAAAAGAGTCAGCACTGTTAAGATATCAATTTTTCTGAGTTTGTTAAATATTCAATATAACACCAATCATGTAACAATAGACAATTTCTATTCATATACATTAATAAGTAAATTCTGAAATTTTATGTGGACATGTCAAACTTACCTTGTAAAAAGTGAACGGAATTGTAACAGTCAATCCAAATGAGTTAAATACTTACTGTATGCCTTCAGTAATCAAGAAAATATGTATTTACCTATGGTATATATTTAAATCAATTGAAAAGTATGATAAATATACCCTGTACTTCTATAATGGAGTCAAAGCATTCTGGTAGAGATAAGAAAGTCTTTTCAACAAAAACTGATGGATTAATTCAGTAGCCACTTTGAGATAAATATAATCTTGTTCCATACATCTCATGCCATGAAAAGATAGAGGATCATATTGGGAGTAGTTGCAATATTCTATTTTTTATTTATTCATATATAGAAAGTAAAGTTATTTATTTAGCATTTAAAAAACAGACATTCTGCCATTTTTATAGCATGAATTAACTGGAAGTTAATATGCTAAATGAAATATGACAGAATAAAACAAATACTGCATGTGTCACTTCTACATGGAATCCAGAAGAAATTCAAGTTCATTGAGTAGAATGGTAGTTATCAGGCTGGTAAATACGAATAAAGGCAATGACTGCTAAAAGAGCATGCAATTTCAGTTTTAGAGGAATACTATCTGAGCATATAAAAATACATGAAGTTATGAATATGTTTATTACCTTAATGATTGGAATCCTTACATATATCAAATCATCATGCAGTATATCTTAAACATCCTCTAAATTTAATTAGTCATATATAACTCAATAAAATTTGGAAGAAAAGACCTTAGACATTATAGTGACTCTCATACTAAAAGAGCTCAATGGTGTTACTTAAAAAATAAATTTTAAGAAAAAAATATAATACAAAATTTCAAATTGAACAGTTATTTTATTTTTCTCTGCTCCCCTTAACAGTTATTTTAAAATAATCTGAAAAAGATGACTTAGTATAATTAAAAATATCTTGAATTGTAATGGTCTGAATGGATGTTTTTTTAAATATCAATGGTTATCTCCCGTCTAAGAAAAGAGTCCTGCAATATTAAGCATGTAAATTATTTAATAGGACTATCTTTGAAATTAAAACTATAAATAAAAATGTTTATTAAACTGAAGACTTGAATCACTTCTACAGAGAACTTAGAAAAAAAATCAAGGTTATTCTTTATTATTATTTTTCTTTTACTTGATTTTTTAATGTTAAAGATCAATCTAGGTGAATATAGAAACTTTATATTAAGCTTTATTAGAAACTCTATATTAAAGTTTGTTATATTTATTTTGTACATGTCATTCTCTATACAAGTACTTATTCCTATCATAAAAGTTACCGCGTATCATTGATTATGCAATGTGCATGGTTATTTGAGTGATTCACTAACTACTCACATTAATGATGGATGTTTTATTTTGAACTAGGAAACAATATTTTTCAGAGAACCTAAGAATATTATTTGGGTAAAGTTATGTAGAAATAGTATATCAAGACCAAAGGAGAAAACCAGTTACTTGTCTATGAAGACATAGCGGAGGGTCATACAAATAACAAAAAAATCAAAAAGTTTTCTGTAAGTCATATAAACTATAAAGCTTATGTTACAGTATAAAAAGTTTGTGGTTATAATTTCTCAAAAAATTTAGAGTCAAAAATAGTATTGCTATGATAGCTTGTGTATATTCCTATGTAGCAGGAGAAAATCAGATGAAATGATCCTGTATAGATACTACCATTTCTATAATTCAATCTTTGAGTATTCACATAAACTAAGCAATCTATTCATTCTCAATGATCTGCGAAAAGGACATGTAAAGCAGGGTAAAAGGACTTGAACCAGATGGACTGGTTAACAATAGACCATTTTACAAATTGCCAAGAAAATAAAAACAAGAGCCAGGAAATCACAGCCTTGACAAGAACATTTCCCTGATCTGATAGAAGCAGAGATAACTATGATGCTATATTTCTCGCAAACATAATCATTGCATTCACTATAAGAACCAATTATTCCTAGCCATGTGGAACCAAAATTAATTTCAAAATTATGAACCAACAGATTGTAATGAGCTTCCCTATCATTTAGGTGTAGAAACCCATATAATTGAGTTTATTGTTACAGAGTTTATGGAAAATGTTTAAAGAACATAAATTTTTGCATATTATGGTAGAATAGCAGGTTTCAATAATGATGATTTTTCAAAAGGAAAATAAAAAAAGACAAAGTAGGGAAGATGATGTTATAAGATGACCCTCATTGTGTTCTCCCCTCAACAATAAAATGTGGCATTTATTCATAGATGAAAGTGTATTTGTGGGAAACATGTCGGACTTAGGTCATATCTCCCACCTGTGTGGGTATTAGGAAAAAAGAGATTCACTGGGTTCTTCAGTATCCTATGAGCCAGTCCTCATCTTTTTCAGATGAGATTTCATATATATTCTTTCTACTATGTATTTCAAACCTTAATGGCAAATGTTGCTAGGGGATTTTGTGTATGTAAAATTTTGAAATATATGGATAGACCATACCTGTTCATTGGAAATTTGTACACTGGAATTAGGTAATCTTAGTTTTTAAAGGTGTAATTCTTTATTAAAAGACATTGATGATGCTTAGTGCTTAAAATGTGTAGTATTTGTAGTATTAAACAGGAGGTACTGAAAATGAGAGAGGGGATTCATGAATTATTCACTAATTAGGTAGTCTTATAAGCATCAGGAAAAAGTACTGTTTTATAATAAAAGCATATTAGGTATTTCTACAAAACATGGTTCCCCTTATGAAAAAATGCTTTATAAATAACCTCCTGTGTAAGCAATAAATAAAATCTGAGAAAATTTGACCATTTGAGAAAAATAATTCTGTCTTGAAGTGGTTACGAAAAAAGGAGAAACATTGTACTGTGACATATTGATGCACTTTCTTAATGCCAAGGACAAAAAGTAATGAATTAGGATATTTTCTTAGGGTCATCTTACTTTTCTTATTGATATCAAAGATGGAATCAGTAAAAATTTCATATGCTGTTGCATGATATACATCATCATATAATTTAAAGCATATTTATACAAGTTCATATTACTAGTTTATGTTTATTTCAAATTCAGCACCACATTCAGAAGGAAAGTTTTCAAAATTAATTACACAAGCCATGGAAATGAAAACAAAAACTGAATAATAATTAGTCTCCTGCCATGTGTAAATATACAATGCACATTAGAATATACATGTCTTTTTAACTCAGGAGAGAAATTTCACTGGAGATAGGTAAGTGATGAATTGTAAACCAAGCCTTGGGCATGTCAATAATTATAATAGCATAGAAATATTACTCTGCTTTGCATTCCTTATTATCTATTCTATTTATATTCAACTCATTTTTAGTACAAGCATCTGTAGGTTCACTATACTTATTGTACCTCATTGATTTTTCAAAAACCATTCTTTAGATGGCATGATACTTTTAATTTGTTGTTTTTTTTTTTTTTTTTTTACTTTTTAAATCAAAATACATGCTATTGCATGTTCACATTAAGGGTAAAATTAAAGTGACCATATTGATTTTGAAACTATAAAGGAATAAAACAATGCCAATTATAGGTCATGATTTCTAGATTCTCTCACTTTAACCCTCCTGCAGAGACATTTACTCATTCAAAATAATACATTTAATTTGGGACTCATATAATGGCCAAATATATCCATAAGGCTATTATCAGTTTTCAGCATTCTCAGAAATTTTTCATCACATGCAAGTGGTTAGAAGTTAAATGGTTGGTCTCTCAGGATTTTTGATGGGTTGGTTGTCTTTTGGTCTTTAAGTGATTGACAAGAGCAGTGTAGTAAGTCAAATGTGATAATGCTGTTGGGGAAGAGACTAGCTTTTTTTAGGATGGAGGATGTAAAGAAAAATGCAGAATATCTTAGCAATCCAACAGACAAGTGATAATCGATTGCTCAAGACTTCAGAAATATCATTTTAAATGCTAACAGTAAGTTTTACTAAGTTTTAATAGGTATTATATTGAACTAACTCATTTTAGATGTAATTTCATTTCATCTTTATACTACCTTATTCTATGGTCATTTGTAAATAGGCTAAAACATGAATATAATTAAATCTAAAATACTAAAACTAACTTTGCATATTTTAATTTCATCATAGTTTGATTAGAATTACTATTTTTAGGCGCAATATTGTTTAACTATGCTGTATTATTTTTTAAAAATAACTTATACATAGTCTTTAAGGGTTTAGGCCATGTGTTTTATTAGATGTTGAGTATAAAATATATTTTAATAAAAAATTCAATATCAGCGACTGAACTTTCAGTAAATAATATGCATTTATATAAATATTTCAAAACCCCATCAGATCCTTAAGCATTATCAAATTAAATTCTTAAGTCTAAATAAGGTGTTTCATTTTCCAGCATTAGTAAGTTACTGTTTTAAGTTTACAAAGACATCTTTTGCAAACAGGCATAAATAGACATAAGGAGTTGTATCAGTCAAAACAATAGAATCAATGTCAGGTACACAATTGCCAGGTACAACTATATTATTTATAAAAATTACGTAATTCTAAGAAAAGGGAGTCACATGAAGGAATTGGAGAAATTCTAAAATTCAAAGGTTCTAGATATAAGAAAAACAAGTCATTTATTTATTTAAAGACCAAATGAATTAAAGCTCTAATTAGTAATATAGAAAGCTAAGTAATTATTACAGATTTCATTTGGGAAATTGAAGAATGATTATAATTGGAATGTAACCCCTTGGACTACAAAATATCTCCTTTTAGGTTATGAAGTCATTGACTTGATAAATACGAGGTTTTATTATGTAGTCAATACTCCAAAGAATCCAGGTAGCAGCACAGATTTTGAGGGAATCTTGATTAAAATCCACTAAACCCATTTATTTGAAATGATATAATCATTCACTTAGCCTACTAATATTGTTTTAGCTCAAGAAGATACATTGCTAAGATAAAAATATTAGAGTTGCAACTCACAATTAGCATTATTATGTTAAAAAATCTTCTAATATTCAATAAATTTAATTAAGAAAAATTAATTAAATTTAAAAATTAAGAGTATGTACTCTCATGTTCTTCATTTAACATCTAAGAGTAAGTGAACAAAAATATGTATAATGGTTTTATTAACAATGATCAAATCTAGGAGTATGTTCACCAATAAAAAAGTGAAAGAATAAAAGCTTATAAATTTTTAGAAGATATAGAAATAAGGAATAAAACTAGAAGGCATATCTTAATCTGTAGATTTGTTCTTGAATGAAAAAGAATACAGTATCTATTAATCTGAATCTGCACTTGATTTTTTTTAATGTTTTAAAAAATGAGGAACTCAGCTACTGGAATTAAGCATTTTTTTCACAAAAAAGAAACATGCATATTATGTGTAAATGTGTGTGTGTGTATAATTGGATGACAAGTTTCATCAAAACTACACATTTACAATATTTAGGCACAGAATATTCCCTTACCACTTTGGTTCCTGTCAGTCTGGGTAATAAACAAATTGACATCATTTTAATTGATTAGATTAATAGAAGACAGAGACCAAATTTAATTGTATACAATTTGGATAATTTACAGGGCTATAAATCTTAATGGAATGGAGTATTTATATTCAAAATTAAAGAACAGACTGAGTACCTGGAATGTCAAGGAAAGTGAGAGTATCTCATGATGAGGAGGGTGATGACTTCATAGAACTAAACCACTTTATGATAAGATTTAATGAAAAAATAATGTTAAAAAGGTTATCTCTATTACTGCCCCTAAATCTGGATAACCTTTATTCTTTAAATAATGGATGGCTACAGTTTCTCCATGCTCCCACATGCCTCAATGACTTTAATTCCCAATATCAAGGTGACACATATTTGAAAAAGCATATGTAATGTACTTTTGGTAAGGCCAACCTAACATTTATTAAAGTAAGCATCTGAGGAGAATATTCATTCAAATGCCAAATGTGGGGAGTGAAAATTTTAAATACAAATTTTTTATATAGTTGAAAGTATATGAAGTTTATAATGACCCCGAATATATATCAAAGACCCCCAAAAGTAAATATTAAATTTTATGTTCCTAATAAACTAAGTTAAATTTTGTACACAAGCTAAGTTAAATTTTGTACACTTAAATTTTAGAATTTGTAACTTCATAAAACTAGAAATTAATTGAACTAAACTCCCCTGTGTTCATTTTTTGTGAATTAAACTGTCAGGGGCATCATAACAAATAAAAATAAAAAAAAAAAAAAACTTCATAAAAGTAGTTGGAAACAAGCACAAATTGAGGTTTAAGATGAAAATAAATAGATTATAATGGTCCCTTGGAATTTAAAAAAATTATTGGAGAAACTTGGACCTGGACATTGCTTAATGGTTTGTGGGTGCCTGTTCTTTAGTGTCCCCATCTTCTGACTTTTTGTTCTTTTGTAAATTTTGCTCACATGTGCACAGATAAAGAGGCTTTTCTTATTGACGTGTGTTTTGTCTGCTTTAACAAGTTTTTTTTAATTATTTTGTAATTATTTCTTCTGCCTTACAGTTACTTGTATACTAAGATTTTTTCCAACTTGTTCTTTTATGTTCTTCAGTTTACTTCCCTCCTTTTTTATACTTGCGTGCAATGCTGTAAATATAAATCTCAAGGGAATAATTTTTCTCCTATTATTGCTACCTGTTAAAAAAATTTATAAAAGTACATACTGCACTGTAATAATAGTAATGATAAGTTAACCTTGATTATTCACTTAAAAGCAAAATAGAACAGAGGCTGAAATATAAGTTAATGAGATCATTATCAGTATGTTTCTGTAGGTTTTGCATACTACCCGCCTCCAAGCTTTGCCATTTCATTATACTTCCTTATGAGTATGAGTTTCTAAATCCTCTTGACAAAAAGTTGTTTCTCTTAGCAATTATAGTAAAATAAAATTTAAAAAGAAGCAGCTTTTACAGGGAATTGCTTTAACATTCCTAAGGCTCCCTGGACTCCTGTTAGCATATCTTTTTCATGGTATCTGTAGTAAAAGTACATTTCACCCTGTTTTTTTATACATTTCTAAATTTTCATTACTTCCTTATAAACAATTAAATCGCAAAGTAGGCAGAGCCAGTTGAATGGTGACTGAACAGCCATCACTATACACAGTACTAAAAATTGAAAACGAACATAGTTTAGCTTTACCAGCTAATTTTGTTAGGTATCACCCTAAGGCATCAACACCATTTATCACTATCACTGCAATCTGGAATGAAGGCAGTCATCAGAAGCTTGTACAAAGCAAATTAGGAGTGTTTAAAGTTCCCTTTGCTCAGGAAAAAGAAAACAAACATTTAATATTGCTTATGTGGAAATTCTTCTAGTCAACTCCAGTGTTACAATTCACCTTACATCTGGAAGTTAGCAATTCCTATGCAAAGATGCACTGTCCTATGTCATTACTGAAGTTTCTCAGAGATTATTTTCTCTAATAATCATATAAAATTTCTGTGCAAAGGGTATGTCTGAAAAATACTAAATTATATTGAAAGCAAAGTAACTCTCTAGTCAATTTTACTGAGAGTATAAACTCTTTTATAATAGTTATAATGTTTAATTCTTATAAAATCATGTATTAATGTGGAAAATTTCACTTAGTTTTATATAGACTTTATTAGAGAATGTTAAGCACACTCCAAGACTGAGAAACAGGCACATACATTTCTCATATTTCCACTAACCATGCTCAGACATAGCTTCACCATTTCCAAATTCCTAACCAGAAAGGTACGTTCATTAGCTATCTGTGTAGAGCCCTGTGCTAAAAATGTAAAGCTCTGAAGGTTCATTGCCCCTCCTCCCAATGAGTGGACCAATCACACTTTCAAATAACATTTCAGTAATAAGCATTAAGTTTTCTCCTTGATTCTGCATGACTTGAGAGCTCCTTCATTTTAGAATGGGATTCTATGGCATTTTCTGGATGTATCATATTGTTTATCCAATCACCTACTGATGTCTAGCATCATTGCAACATTATAATCTTGATGTTGAATAGAAACTCTTGAAGCCTAAAAGAGAAATGACATATATGGAATACTAAAAGCCAAAAAAAAAAAGAAAAGAAAAACACAAAACAAGAATATTCTGTATCATAAAAACATGTTTCAAGTACATGAAGATTTAAAGATTCTCTCTGAAAAATAAAATTTAATAGAATTACTGATACCAGGCCCTCCCTACAAGTGCAAAGTGCTTCCTATCAGATCCTTGGTTATCTTTCCTATACAGATTTGTAACAACTATTTTTCCTATAATATATAACATTTCAAAATACCATGCCAAACATATCCCTGATTGTTGCTCAATGTTCAAGGTTATAGCTTTCTACTGAAAGCAGTTATTTCCTGTGAAGCCATTACTATCTTTTATAGATCTTCTTTTAGTCATATCTCCTCACTCTAGTAACTACAATGGCTGGTAAAAGCTGTATCACAAAATGTAAAATGAATAGACTTGCACTCATTCACACACACACACACACACACACACACACGCACGCACACACACACATATATATATATATATATACCACAAATCCTGTATCTTTCTCTTACTTTGTCCTCTACTTGTAAAATTTAATCTATTGCTGAATGACAACATTTTCCCTTTTATTATTCTGTATTTTCCTTTCATCAAATAATGACCTTCTTTTCATTGGGTTTATATTTCTCTGTCATAGGAATTCATAAACTCATGAATGCACAGCTATTACTACCTAGTGAGAACTATTCAGTATAATGTGTAGTAATGAATACTAACAATGCGAGAATTAGGGGAAGAATACCTAATCAATTTATCCAGTACCTTGTCCTATTTGAATAGCTAGACACCTAATGTCTAATTTTAAAATGAAGCATGGTGGACATCACCAAATAATTTGCAGAATATTTCTATTTCTATGTAATAATCTAGCCCTGATATAGTAATTCATAAATCCTATCAGTGCTCTATTCAGTAAATAATGTAGTACTTCACTACAATAAGTTTTATCACAGAATTCTGGATTCTAGGGTGAATCATCATAAATACTGGTCAATAGTTTTGAGTCAATACTGCTCTTTTGTAAGATTTATTTAGGTCAGATACAAAATATGATTTCATGGGTTGACTCTTTGATATTGACTTATTCATGATTTCAATGTGATTTATTTTCTGACTAATATTGTCTACGTTTTCAATAAGTTATTTTTATTCTATTAGCTCATTATACCATAAAACACACTTTACTAATCCCAACTATGTCTAAAACTACTAAAATAGCAACCACTTCTTATTCTAATATTAGCTTCTAAAATGAGAAATCTTGACAATATAGAACCTGCCTAGATTTCTACAATACAGTGTATGGTCCCTAATACCTCTGAGATAACCTTGCAGAATAAGAAGTATCATAAAATAAAACATTTTAAAATAAGATAGTATCTGACTAAGTAATATATTATTTAAACTTAAGGACAGGATTTCCAGTAGATATTCATTCATTTTCTATGACATACTGCTTTCTCCTAAGAGGTAGAGAAAAATTCAGTTGCATATTAAAAATTCATTGTTATATAGATATTTGTATAAGAACTATATTTTCATAAATATTGAATTTTAATGAGCATTGGTTCTTTTTAAGCATATAAATATAGCGTAGCAAACAAGCTTAAAAGTGACTATTATTAACATTTATGTATAACATTATTTTTATCTCACCTATTTATATATATATGTGTATGAATGTATATGTTTAATAACATTGTCACAAAAAAAATCAGTGATTTAATGAATAAGAAATCTTTTCTACAATGGGAAATTCAGGTCTAAGTTTCTGACACACTTTGGTGACATTTTTATCACCTGGTTGATATTAGCTTTGTTTTAGCTATGTCTCTGCTCATGATATCTTATCTAATAAATGTGTACATATTTTTCCAATATCTGATTGAAGGATCTTTAAATGATATTTCAGTCAGGACCTTTGGAGGCTATTGGCATTATATTGGTTTCCCTGTCAATATCCTCATAAAATAAACTATTATATCAATGTGAAATAAACTACCTTCTCCTTTATAATATTGAATAACTATTTATAAAATTCTACCACTTCTTGATCTATAGAAACTGCCCTTCTCAGAAATTTAAGACTGTCATTCCATATTACTTCTTGAAATATGCAAGCAAGCCAACTGAGAAGAGTTTAATATTTCCCAGAACCACAATATTTCTTTTTCCCTCCGCCCTGCCCCCACATTCATTTTACTATCAGTCTCACAACACTGCTTTTCACTATTTTTAATTTGGTCATCATCTCATGAATTTATAAAATTAGTTGTTTCTCCTCTTTTTCTAAGGCATCATCAAATGCTGGGTGTTACATTGACCTTTCCTCGATGGTCTCATACATATACCTGTTCAATACCCTTTATTTCCAGAATATGTTAATATTAACTTTGAGCTCCTGGCCAAGAGAACTAACATGGCCTCAGTGATGCTTATATGCAAAAACAGAACTACATTTGATCTTAGTCAAAAGGCAGAGAAGCAATTCAATGAAGCTTCTTTAAATATGTATTTTCTCCATAAGACATGTCCCCATCTTCTCCTGATTAGGAAATATTGGAGAGCCTTCACACTACAGTAGAGGGGCATTATGAACAGCAAGTCATGACCAAAAGGCATAAGTGCAAAAGAAGAAGTCACACTAAATAGATCAAAAGAATTTCGTCTATATAGTATGAAACAAGAGTCAAGAAATTATCTTGTTCAGCTTTATTTGGTTAGGTGACTCAGGTCTTTTGTCAAGTGTCAGGTTGCACTACCCATAACTGTATTATTGTGAAAGTGTTGCAAATTATATATATATTTTTAGCCAGATTCAGAAATGCAAGCAGTTCAGAAATAAGGAATCCATAAGAAGTTCGTGTTTGAATAGTTCACTTTTGGTTAATTTTACTTGTTTTGACAATAAAACATTTTTTTAAAAAAATGTTAGTTAATTTTGGTTAATCTCTAATGGAACAGCAAAGTCAATTCATTCCTTCTCTTTAATGTTTATGCAGCTATGCTTTCCTCATTGTATGCTTTTATCTACTAGAGTTGAATGGGGAAAGCAGAACTTTTGTTTCTGTCAGACTTTAGTTTTCATATTTGATTCTGCAAAATGAAGGCTACAGTACAAGCAGTTAAAAAGAAAATTTGATTGACTAAAAGCAAAGATGAATGAATAAAGACTAGTGTATAAAATGGAACCCACATAGACAAGCTGGAACTTGTCACTCTTCTCACTGTTTCTGACCATCATGGGATTGTTGTCCTACCTGAAAACCTGCTGCCCTTTGTCATGGAGCTATTGATGCATCTGGCACAGGAACCATAATACCTGAAGAAGGATCCAGGAGAATGTAACTCAGTTCAGATCTATTACTGCTCCACTGGGATAAGGTCAGTAAGTAGAGTGTGACAATATCTGTGATTAACAAAATTGCTTGATGACCCTCTAATAATAAATATAAATTGCATTGATTCTTCATTTCTGCCCTCCAAGTACTGCAGAATGTCTCACTAGCAACATATACATATAGGTACAAATAGGTACAACACAAAAGTACAGGTAAGTGTAATCCAGGACGAATAATTCAGTTTAGCTAAATTGACATACTATGAAGTCAATGCAGTCCACCTTTTTGTCACCTAGTTTATATATAGTTTATATCTATATATTGTTTTACATATCTATATTTAGACATACCAATGTCTAACAAAAATAACAATGAATTCCTCTTTCCCTAAAAATGGTACAGTTTTTCTGTTGAAAACTGAAAACTGTTGAAAACTGTTGAAACTTTTGTCCTGTCTATTAAGGACAAAAGTCTATTAAGAAATTTCCTTAAATACAGTCCATTTTCCAGACATGTTATTCTGACTTTGTCCTTTGAGTAGCATTCTATTATTCTCTTGGTTTTCAGAATGTTACTGAACCAAGACTGAAACCCCATTCATTATCTGCTTATTCACTGACGTGAGCAGCTAAAAGTTCTAAGACTCAGTAGAATTGCCATTTTGTCTCTGATATAAGCACTCTTCTTTTTGGATTTAATACTTCAATTCCAATAAAATTTAAACTCATAGGACAGGAATTATTTTTTTGTTTTTTTCTAATCAATCATTTGTGGTAAAAATAAAAAACAATGTTTATTTTTACTCCTTGACTCATAGATCTCTAATCTCCTGTTTTTCAGCACATACTACATCATGGAAAAAATTTATTAGCCAATTGTTCCAAGATAATAAGAGATATATATTAATAAATATGAATATGTATTCATATTTCATGAATCTGGACACATTATCAAATATCATTGGCCATAAAATTACTTGGTTTATCAGAAATGATATGTGTACTACAAAATGGTGAATATGGTATTCTGTTCATTGCCAAATAACTCTTCAGGCAGCAGTATGCCAATAGGAAAAGAAAAGCCATATTCAGAGTAAATGTCTGCTATAGTGAGACAAAGAATTGCTACTTCCCACAGTTGAGCTAGTTCTTAATCCTAAGAAGTGATAACAAACAGAAGGTAATGGTTAGTTTTTGCTTTATCATATTGGATTTCCACCAGTGATTCTTTATACAGTTGTGCCCTGGTGAATGGAACATATATATATATATATATATATATATATATATATATATATATATATATATATATATATATATCATGAATTAACTTTGTCATTGCTGTCACAGTTATCTTTGTTCATGTGCTGATGAGGGAATGACTGAATTGATGAGGAGCAGTGGTAACATTATTTTTCCCGCATCACCTACAATAACCTGTCATACTATTTTTGCCCCTTTGTATTTATTAATTTTTACTCACTTTATTAAAATATAAATTTCACCCCAAGGCAGATTTTGCTATTTTGTTCACTGCTATATTCTCAGAACATTAATATATAGAGAGAATTTAGTCCATATTGTAAAAAATATAACTCAACTGGAAAAAAAAAACTTTATAAATAACTTCTATGTGGCTATTACTTTCATTCTCAATGATAAGAAAATTGAGTAAACTGAAACTTGTTATTTGAAAAATGCCATTCATTAAGTGATAGGGTTGAGATTCACACCCTGTTTTTCTGACATTTAACTAGGATGATATATTAACTATTTTGGTTAACAGAAATTTTGATGAAGTGGAACAATGTCAGACTTTTCTGCTTTGAAATTTTAATGTAGTTAATTACTCTGCCATGAAATAAATATTGTGACTACTTTTGTTATGATGCATGATTTAAAAAACAAAACAAAACAACAACAACAACAAAAAAAAAACCTGAGTACTCTGGTTCCCTCTGTACTTACTGACCTGACTGTACTAAAAAGGGTCCAAGTTTAATTTCAAGACCTACCAAGTCTAGAAGACAATGGTAAGCACCTTGGATTTCCTTTAGGTTTCTTTGAGAGCTAAAATCTAAGTTTAATCAACTATGGTTAGGTAAACCTTAAAGAAAACACAAGCACACTATTTGTTATCTATGTGCAGTTGGAAAAGGGTGGGGTACTCCCGCTATGGAGGGAGACAGCATTGTTTAGAGCCTTTAATTTTTTTCATTTTAAGTAACAGTGTCTTCATGTTGTCAAAATCCAACAGGATTACTTAAGTAAATGTAGCCAAGAGGACAAAATTGGATCACAGAAACAGGTGTGAGAATGACTGAGTTACTATAGTTCTCACTGATTAAGTTAAATGTGATTAACACATCCAAGAAGATAGATGCCAGGACTAATTTTATGAAGAGACTAAGAACCCAATGAGAGTTATATTTGTGAAAAATATGACTATATTTAAAATCAATAAGTGGTATTAACTAAATTGAACAAGAAAGAAGAATGAATTCATGGAGTAGAAGATAGATTGTTGGCATATTAGGAGTCGCATGTGGATTGAAGAAGAAATTGAGACAGAAGAGATTGATAACGATCTGTGAGGCTAATCCACAGAACAGGGATCCTGGGAAGCATGTCCAGGTCCAACTTTAATAAAATTGTAAATCCTTTATATACCCTTGCAAGGAAATGTTACAATGATGTAATGAGGAAGTAGCAAATCATATGTGACATGCAGCAGGGAGGATGTGGGATGCGCATTAACAGGAGAATTTACCTTTGGGGCAACAGTCATTTGCTAATAGGTCATATGTCTCTTGGGACATTCCAAAGAGGTTAGAAGACTGTGTCACAGGTGAGAGACTGGCTATTAACCACCCTCTAGTGTGCCAGAGTGGGCTAGAGAGATAGGTGATCCTCTTACCTGAAGCTCCATCTTTCTACCTGCTTCCACATTCCACACTGGCAAATACTCAAGTTGAAACATATAGACAAAAGACATGGCAAATTCATAAGGGAAGAGGAGAGAAGAAAAAATCAGGGTAGAAACAACATTCAAAGACTTAATGGCTAAGAATTTATTTTTACTGACATTTTATAAATTTAAAAGGCATCTGAAATCCTAATAGGATAATGGTAAGTGAACACCAAGAGAGAAAAAGGGTTGTGAACTGACTGGAAAAAAAAATGCAAAAGAGCATAATAATATGTATAGCAGTTTCTCAAGAAAAACAGTGAAACCCAGAATGTAGATTAAACTCTGTGATTACTGATGAATAGTTTTTAAAGCTATAGTAGCTAATAATATAGAAAGATGACATAATGAAGGAAATAGATAAGTTACACAAGTAAGACTCTTAACAGCTTGATTTATGACAAAAGTTGTCATTAATGTGCATTTGGGAAGAATAATTATTCCAATAAGTTAAGTAGCAGAGTCAATTTGAAGTCAATATGGCAATTTGAATGAATAAAAACATATAAAGAAACTCTAACATCAAAATGTAACACATGAAGCTATAAATTCTACAAAGAAAACAAGAGAATCTTTTCATGAGTTGGGGTAAATATGCCTTTAAAAATCACCTAAAGTTTAATCAATTATAATATCTTCTGATTCATCATGAGTGATATAATAATATTATCATGAGATAACTAATATCATGAGTGAAAAATCTTAAAAACATTCATATTTTAAAATCCCACTCTCAAAAATTACACATTCCTGGGTACAACCACTGGGAAGAGAAGAATCATGTGTTGGAGCCCTCCCGCACAGAAATAGAACAAAGATGCCAGAAGGCCCATGGGACTCCCTAGCACTGCTACCAGATGAGGATACAATAAGAATGTCTGACCATGAGCCAGGAAAGGGATCTTCATATGGCCGTCTTGATACTTTCATCTTGAACATCTTGTCATTAGATCTGTGGACCATAAATGTCAACGTCTATAATTTAACTTGTCTTTGCACATTGTTCCAGCAGTCTCAAAAAGTACTCAAATGCCCCTAAAATGAAAAAGCATTGCTGGGGATAAAAAAAAAACAAAAACAAAAACAAAACTGATTCATATACTGTTTTCGGAATACTAATTTTAGGTACAATTGTATTGGAAGTAATTACTAATATCACCAATTCATACCTTATAACCCATTCACCTTGAAAGCACATGCCTAACAAAGATGCTTATTATAGATGTTTACCAGAAGACATGAATATTAATATTGATAGAGAAATTTTTAGTGTTGACTCAACCTGGATGTATCCCAACCCCATCAAAACTGGAATGGATAGTTTGGCACAGTAGCGCGTGCCCATAAGTTTCAGGTTATGAAGCAACTGGGCCTAGGTATCCTGGTTCAAGTCCTGGTTGGGGCAACACAGTGAGACCTAGTCCCCAAAAATAGCTGGGTTTGGTGGTGCACGCCTGTAATCACAGCTCAGCTGAGGCTGAGGATTGCTTGAGTCCATGGTATTCCGGGAAACATGAGTCTATGGTTCCACAGGCAGAAAAAGCGAGACCTAGTCTCAAAACAAACAAACAAACAAACAAACAAACAAACAAACAAACAAAAAAACTAGAATGGATAAACAGTGATAGATTCATACCATGAATTGCCATAACACTGGGATGAACATTCCATTCCACACATGACCACAAAGAAAGAAAACAGACACAAGGCAAATATACCTAGTGACTAATATGCTAATTGAAATATAACAGAATTTTTTTGTAAATGGGCATAGCTGATCTATGATTATCAAACTCACAATAGTAGTTACTCTTGGTGAAGTGCAGTGACTAGAAATAGTTGTGAAGGGCAAGAGCATCTGACAATGTACTATGATATGAGCACTTATTTTGTCACCATTCAGTTTGTAAAAATGCATCTATCAGTATATTTAATATGTGTGCACATTTCTTTTACTTCAAGTTCCTCAGCATATAATTTGTGATTTTTCTCATATTTAATGTCTTGAAATAAAAAATGACATTAGGACTTCCTATACCATAGGAAACTCTAAAATAGCTAAGAGAGGTTTTTTTATTTGTTTTAATTATATATTTTAAAGCACAGTTCACAAAAGACCATGATTTTTTTTTAAAAATGGGAAAATCAAATCCTATTTCAATGATTATCCTAAAGTAAGTTTTCTAAAACTAATTTTTTCTGGCAGTTTAAATTCTGGAGGAGTAGAAGATGTTTTATCTTTCTTCGAGGGAAAATAAAAAGGGATAGTGAAGGAGTGTCATTTCTGAAGTTAATGGAGTGTCTAGGGAAGTGCCTTCATATACACTGCATGGGTCAATTCAAATAGAAATAAGAAGCTTAACTCCTTGTGTAAAGTAAAAAGAGACTTTTTTCCCAGATCCCTGTTCTTTGTCCTTTTATATGGAGCATTTATTTTAGAAAGTTTGCAAGTTTTTCCTTTTCTATTTCTTTGAAATATATGTAAACCTTTTAAAAAGCAAAAAAAAAAAAATTATGTCTTTTTTGCAACTCATATATGCCTTTCATAAGAGCCTGGGAAGGAACTCATGGAAATGTAGTCATTAAGGAAAAAAGTGACTTTTTTTTTTTTTTTTGGACCAAGCCAATTAGCAAACACAGATGAGTACCCCATGAATGTAGGATGAACTATGTGACAAATGGGGCTGTTAAGTGTTCTGACTTGAGAAATACTTACTGTTTATCTTGACAGCATGTGGGTAATGAGGGGTATCTGCTTGGTTATATAGAAAGGCTTCTTTCAGTCTTTTCAGTTTTTTAGCAGGTTGTCTGTGATGTGCTTCAAATTTATGCTTTATTCTAATTCAATAATAGAATTGTTCTTTTTATGTATTTGTGGAAATTTTCCTGGGTTTTTGAAAGTTTTATATTTAACTGCTTCTCTAAAAATAAAATAAATTTTAATTTATCTAAAAGCACACATGTGATGTAAGCATATTTAAACATGTGTACACATATACAACTCTATAGATAAATTACATGTGGGTATTTGAAACAAATATTCTAAAAATGTCTTGCACGCTACAGCTTTTATGTTAGTCTTAAAAGAATTAAATCCATATCCACTAAGAAGAATTAATGTCATTTTTATTACTTTCTTCATTAAATAATATTTTATTTTTATAAAACTTCACCTCCTTTACATTATCAATGAAAGCATTTTTAAGTGCAAAAATATTTCCTTAGAATAAAATGTCCATATGAAAGTTTATTGTGTTAATTTTAGTTACAGAGTATATGACCTATAAGTCATACTTGATAAGGGGTTCAATAGTACTGGGACAAGAAAATTTTCACATAAAAAATGAAGAGGAAAACAGTAAATTCTGATGAATTCTGAAAATAATGAAAGTATGAGCTAACATTGACATGTGAGAGCTCAAAATAAATCAATGTTGCTGTAAGGAATGTTAATGACATATGCTTGATTGAGAAATCTATTCACAAGTGATATGGAGACCCAGATATTCCTATGCATTATTTCAACATATTTATTCACAACTGATAAAGCAGTGAATAAATATGATGAATTGTAATCAGTCTATTAAATCTTCTGTTTACTGTGGTACATAGTACTGGTATATACATCACTTTGGCAAAAACTCATTGTAAGGAAGGTAGAGAACAAAAGTCTTTCATGAACAGCACTATTAACTACAGTAGTTTTATTAAATTTTGTCTTTCTAAGCACAAACATACAGAGGAACAAATGATTAATAGATATCTCAGTTTAAGTTTAGAGTAAATATACATTCACATAGCTTATGATGGAAGTAAATTTATAAAAGTAGTTGATTTCCACCTTCCAATGTCATGTTAAATTTTTATCTTTCATTAAATTCAAAAGATTAACCTTCTCCATTTTCATTGAGAGCCTTAGGTATGTGAGGGCCTGTTTTGTTCTCACCTCTTTCTACTTTTGGGATTTAAATTCTTTCTATTGCCTTTAATTCCTCCAGGATACAGTGAAGTGGAACACTTTTAGAATTAGAACCTTAGGATAAAGTCTATTAATTTAGAGTTTTTTAAAGAGATCTCTCTTGACAGAGTAAAATACATTTTACAAATATAGACTCTTTGAAGAATATGAAGGACATTCTTTCAGAGACAATTAATGAGACCCATCTAGACCTTCTAACTACTTTCTAACATAGGCAATGTATTCGCTCACTGACATTTGTAATATTTTTTCAGCTTTGACAAAGAGATGATCTCCTTCCTCATCCAGAGGTTGTCCTCTTGAGCAATGCTGTCTCATGAAAATTCAAACTAAGTCACCATTAATAGTACAGAATCTGTGAATAAAATCTCATGTGCCCTTTCCTACATTTAGAAAGCATCTTTGCATTTGCCCAGTTCCTTGCGAATTGGGGATACTAAAGTCAGCCTTTGCCTTCAGATTTAATTTGCCAGACACCACTCTCTTTGGCTCACCTATAGACATCATAGGTTTCTTGTTGAATTTCCCAGGGGTCTCTCTCATTTTCCATTCCAATAGAAACATGACTTCTGCCTCTCTGTCATTCAATGTTCAATTACACAGTGAGATGTTTAAATAATCAGTCTCTATTACTGCTACCTTTGTGTGCCTTTTTAATCGACTTGATTTATAAGAACATTGTCTTCTTATAGCCTATATAGTTGATAAGATAGAAAAGTAGACAAAAAGTTGAAAAAATATCCACCAGTTCCTTTTTGGAACTGGGATTTGAAACTCCTTTTAAAGCAAGTCATACTAGTTGAATTGCTAGTCTCTCATATCAGCTATCGAGATTGACGTTATGGGATCATTCTACTTCTCAGTTTATACACTTTAGCCCATAGCTAGACTTGTTTTGGAATGTGAGGATATATATTATTAATAATCTCTGACTTTGGTCTTTTGCCTGAAAGTTTTAGAAACAGGGAAAGTCCCATTGTACATTCCATTCCATTTGAAAAAAAAATCACAAGCAAAGAAAATTCAATAAAAAAAAAACATAAGTAGAAGCCTTCTTCAAAGAATACATATAGATGGCCAATAATCACATGAAAGAAATCATTACTATCCCTAATAAAATGCAGATCAATGATTATTTTGTCAGTGGTTGTGATATATGATATATATATATATAAATGTGCAAACTTAAACCTCGAATTATGCACAATGTTATAAATCATTGTTATTTCAGTAAAACAATGTGATAAAGGAAAATTTCAAAAACACATATCATGTCATCTATGAGAATGAAATATATATATATATATATATATATAATTGGACTGACAGCAAAGATGTAGAGACAAAGAAATCCTTGTACATTGATGGTGATACTAAAGACTTGTACAGATCCCATAGAAAATAATGTAGAAGTTCTTCAAGTTATTAAAAATTCACCTACCATATGAGAGTAATTCTTCTGCTAAGTATATATCTGAATAGTGAAAAATTGCAACTTCTAAGGGATCTAGGTATACCCATGTTCATTTAGCATTGCTTACAAGTTATGGAATCAACTTAAGTTCCCAAGAACATATGGAATATTACAGTTACTGAAAAAAGAAGATGGACACTTGCCATTTGCAAGAAGGATTGATACAGGATGGTTTCATTCATAAACAGAATATAAAGAAAAAATAATCAAAGAATCAGACAGGGTTCTAACTAAGGACAAACCCATCTGTCTCTGGGACTGAGGTTGACAGTGAGGTTGGAGGATAGTAGAGAACAAGTTTGGAGGTGGTACAATGGTCTTTGTTGGAGGAATAAGGATGAATTGGTATCAGGTGTTATGTAGTAACATATATCTGCATAGGTGGAAACCTGAGTCATGTACATTCTTGTAAACCAGTTACCTGAATTTAAAAAAAATAGAAAATTAAAAAAATAAGTACATCAACCACCTCCTTCTCCAGAATAAAGATCAGGCCATGAAAATGCTCTGCTTGCAATAGAATTGCAAGAGAATTGTTTAATCTTACTTTAATATTCATGATAGGTAGTAATAGCATCTGTAATAGAGTCTCATGCAACTTCACAAATGGTATATATGTATCGAATATTGTAATAGTGAGTTCTCTATAATAATTAACTTTTCTTGCAAATGCCATACTGTTTTCCCATTTGCAATGTTTTAATAGCCTGTACTTATATGTCTATTAACACTTCCATTCTTCACGTTTTTTTAGTGAATTCATTTACATCTACTTCATTAAAATTCATTTCACACTAAGGTTAAATTTTCCTCACAGAAACTTACTTTGCAAGTATTATATCACAATTTGGCTACAGTAAACCCTAAATGCTAAAAAGAATAGCTGAGTCTTGATTTTATGGTTACATGCTCCTAATTCATGCTCTTCGAACTTCTGAGCTGCTTAGATTTCACAGGTCGTTAGCATCATCATGAGAACCTCTGCCTCTGGCTATCTCAGAGAGACATTTAATTAGTCAGAGACATTGAGGTTTTAAAACTGTCTAGTGAACATGTCTATAACTACTTGGAATGAGTTTTTACAGGCTGTATTTCTTCTCTATATGAATAGAACAAATATGGACACAAACTTTTATTCAACTAGAGAAAATGTGGTAAAGAAAAATTGATTATTGATTCCATAGAAATCCAGTATCATATATCACATTTTTCTCTACTACTTCCAAGTTATATTATCTACTTAGACAATATTCCAATTCCAGCAATCGATTTTTTTATCCCTCATGAAATTTCATTTCTTTGTGTACCAGATGAAACTTATAGCATTTTCTAAGTCTACTTCCAAATGTTTGACAAAAATCGCCCAATGAACAGGTATGTACCTTGGCAGTTAGTTTGTATTATGAGACTTGCTCTCTGTCTCAGATGATTCATCAAGACAACTCACTGAATATACCAATCTTAAATTTCTTTCTAAGACTTTAAATTTGGGACAGAGCAATTTCATTTGGTTTCTGACATGCACTTAATTGGTTGATGTGACAAAGCTAGCCTAAGATAACTTGTTTGACTGTGAGCATGTTAACATTCAAAATAATTCATGTATAAGGAGAAAGAATGCAGTGTATCTTTTGAGAAATGCAGATTGAAGACATCATGTCATCCAGAATTAGAAGAAAGTCATCTCTTTTTTTCTGACTTAAACACTCCTGATTTTTCGTTACTTGTGAGATTTCATTCTGCTTCCTGCAGTTGAGTTTCAAGTAGGTAATATTCCCTCCCATCATCCACTAATTCCTTAAACTAATTGGAATACATTCTCAATATTTCTATTCATAATAAACACCTTTCACTACTTAGCATGGGATGTCCAGCTTATTATTTAGAACAAATATCAGGGGAAAAATGAGCATTTGCTGTATCAATGTCAGGGTTTACTTAGAATTACGGTATGTTAGAGCAGAAGTGGATCTTAGAATTCATCTAGTAAAAAAATTGCATTATCTTCTATCTTCTAAAACACATAAGTCTAAACTAAACACATCTTCATTCTTTTTGTGTGTAACTTATTTTATTTCACCATGGTCATAAGTTAGTGTTTAGCAATGTTTGGAGAATACAATATATTATTTACCTTCTTTGGAAATAAATAGGAAAACTTTATTTTTCATCTTGGTTACATAGTTATTGTACAACTTGACTTTATATTATTAATTTCTCTATAAGATGAAAGTATTTTTGCTCATTGTTTGCTCCATTGTCCTAGTTGCATGTACTTATATATTTGTCATGAATTTTAGTTAATTTTACATCCACTTCATTAAATTTCTTTTCACACTTAAGCTTAAATTTTCTTTAGAGAAACTTAGTTTACAAGTACTATATTACAATTTGACTACAAAAAAACATACATCATAAAATGAATAGTTGTACTTTTACTCCGTGTCAATGCTCTAACGCAAATTCTTAGAACTTTAGACACTGTCCTGAAGACAGAATGAAAATCATTTATCAATGAGGAAACTATAAATGCTTGCATAGATATGGCCATCAGTAGCAATGGAAGGCAAATAAAAAAGAGAGTTATTGAGTCTCTGCAGCAATTCAAGAAATAAAAGAAAAGACAAGAATTAATTTTGAAAATTTAATGGCAATAAATTCCTTCCCTTTACCCATTAAGTTATTTGACATTTAATTCAATTGAAAATTAAATTAAAAATAAATGTTTTTATATTACATGTACTAGAAAAAGTCAAGATAAAACTGTTTGAATATAATTATATAAAATTATATATTCATGATAGATAAATAACTCATGTGTAATATGTTTATGTATCTATTGCATTTGTATATTTACATGCTCATAAAGATTTAATTTTTCTACATACTATTTGAATCTTTAAATATCAGTATCACTTCATTTTGTTTACAGAATTCATACCAGGTTGCTGGTATTCTTGTCAAAGAAAGTCAGAACCATATGAACTAAAGAAAAGGAAAGTAATGAAAGAAAGAATGAGCGAGAAAGGACTATTATTGGTGTTTCCAGCATGGCTTCCTTAGGGAGAAGGGAGGAAATAGGTTGGTGATATTCTGAAAAGTCACTTCAAATCATCAGGGTGCTATCTCAAAAATTGTTTTGAAATTGAAATGAAAAAGCTTGAGAATGATGCCTAACATAATTAATGATTAATAAATGAAAGCTGCTTTTAAAGGAATGTTTGGACAGTACATTTGATTAAGATCAATATTTTTACCTAAATGAAAGCAGGTAAAATAATGAAGGAAAACATAAATAGATGGGATTGCATCAAACTAAAAAACTTCTGTATAACAAAAGAGACAATAAACAAAACAAAAAGAAATCCAATCGACTGGGAAAAAAATTTCACCCTCAATACAAGTAATGAGGGTCTGATAACAAAGATCCACAGAGAACTCACACAACTTAACAACAACAACAAAAAAAAGAGTAAAAGGTCCAGTTAAAAAATGGGGAGAAGAACTAAAAAGACACTTCTTCAAAGAAGAAATCCAGATGGCCAATAGGCATTTGAAAAAAAATTTTCCACATCACTAATAATCAGAGAAAAGCAAATCAATACCACACTAAGAAACCATCTTACACCAGTGAGAATGGGCCATACTAAAAAACAAACAAAAGCTACAGGCAATAAATGACAAGTGCTGGCATGGATGTGGAAAAAAAGGAACATTCTTACAGTGTTGGTGGAAGTGCAAACTGGTCCACCCAATATGGAAGGCTGTGTGGAGGAACCCTCAAACATTTGAAAGTAGAACTATCATAAGACCCAGCAATCCCACTATTGGGAATCTACCCAAAGGTTGTAAAAACACTAGTCCGTAAGAGCACCTGTACACACATATTTATTGCGGCACTATTTACAATTGCCAAGATATGGAAACAACCCAAATGCATCAAAACTGATGAATGACTGAAAAAGATGTAATATATTTACACAATGGCATATTATTCATCAATCAAAGAAGACAACCTTATGTCATTTGTAACAACATGGATGGAGCTAGAAGGAATCTTCTTAGCAGAAATAAACCAGAAAGAAAAAGAGAAATATGGGATGGTTTCACTTACATGAGACAGTTAAGAAAAACAAACAAACACATGGATGAGAAAAATATAAACTGTCAAAAATATAGAACTGAAACATAGAGCAAGAGATAGGGAGGAGGGAGAAAATGAGGAGGCAGAGGAGGAGGGTACAAAAGACCGAGATTTTTCAAAGGTGATAAGGTGGTGGGAGAACCTCCGGACAATGATGCAATATATATATGTATGTATGATGTATGTATGTATATAGAGAGAGACAAATATGTATGTGCAGGTGATTTTAAAAAACTAAAAATAAATAGATAAATAAATGACAGGGCAAAACCCTCCAACCTGCAAGTCACAGAAAAAAAAAAAAAAAAAGGTGCATTTTAAAAACCCGGCTTCCATCGCCAAATTTCTTACAATTTTCGTATTACCCACACATACAGCAGTCACTAAAGTTACAAAGCAATTTAAACAACAGGGTTTTATTTACAAGGAAAATTAACAGGGAAAACAAAAAGTCCTTAAAGCCACAAGCGGCCAATTAACTTACCAAGTCACATTCTTGGGTCCTAAAGGTCCCAAAGACACATGTCCATGATGGTGCCCCTTTGCCCCTCCAAAACTGATGTAGGCACTATGCAAAGTCCAGTCTTTTTCTAGTCTCGTCTCTTTGCTTCTTCTGTCCAGCATTCTAAGTTGCTCAGCTTCTCCAAGTCTCTTCAAACTTCTTCAACAAATGCTGATGCACAAATCAGTTTTCCAAATCTCTGGCTATCTCCAAGTTCTAGTTTTCCATGCC
>PVHY01000840.1:146258-191201 GCA_004024945.1 Uropsilus gracilis
CTCTCCTCTCTCTCTTGCTCTCTCTCCTTTTTTTTTTTTTCTATTCTCTCCTCAAAGCAGAGGCTCTACTTGGCAATTCATTTTCTCTTCCCCACCTGGGGTTTGCTACAAAGTAAAGGAAAGAAGTACTCATTCTTTTTTCATCCTTTTTAGGTAATCTTTGACCTCTGGGTTTTTCAGATACACCTAATGGGGCAATGCCTAAATGTTCTGAAAAAATACACTGCCCATGTTGAGGTCATGGCTTCATGAAGACCTCTGTTCTTCCCATCTCAACATGAATGACTCTTCACGAAGAGAGGTGAAGTGCTAAAGAGTATGATTTATTTCTCAGGGATTTTCATTAGGCATTGATTCTCAAGAAACAAATTTGACACAAATACCTTTTGTGTGTTCTTATCAGGAATTAAGCAGAATTTAAGATGCATTCTTTCAAAAGGAGTGAATTTGTTTCTGAACATCAGTATTAAAAAAAAAAAAAGCAAAGGGAAAGTTCCAATTATTTTGCTAAATTTCAATTTTAGTAATAAATTGTAAGAAAAAGTGAAAGTCAGTATTTAATATAAACAGTTGATAAATGAATGAATAAACAAACAAATGTATAACTAAGCTAATTAAGTAGCCTAGAAAGAAAACAAAGCAGTTTTCATGTATCATGATGCGATTTTATTACAATAAGAGTAGCAATTATTCTATTGCAAATACATGATTTATGAGGTTAGATTAAAAGTAGCATAAGGAAAAGCTTAAAATTTAAAAATTAGAAAATTTCTTGTGGGTATTGAACATATTTACTCTTTAAAAGTGACTAAGAATGGTTATAATTTTTTTCTAAATAAAATAGGGGATAATTACACTAAGAAAAATAAGGAAGATAACTTTTATAGCTTTATTTGAGTGCACTGTTTGATAGCATTTACTTGAACACTTAGGTATATTTGTGTAATACACAAGACACAATTTGACAATGAAATATACTTTTTTAATGGCCAAATGTCATTTATATTTTAGTGAGACTATTGACCAACTATCAAGATTTAGTTACACGCAGCAAAACTTGCTCTGTGTATTAAAAACGGAACCTTGTGCCACAAAATCATGTTTGCCCAAATTTTTAATCTCTACAGTGTTGTAGAATTTTATCAGTATCAGCCAAGTGACTTTGCTGTATGTCATGTTTAAATATTGTCTCTATAAAAAATCCATTTATTTACTTTTATGCTTGATAACTATTTAATTAAGCAATCAGGTCATTCAAAAAATGTAACTTCTGTATGATTTAACACACCTAACTCTTGAAAGAATGCACATTTTTCTCCTTAGAGTTTAAATAAAATAGTATTAAAATAAACTTCATAAACATGAAACTTCTTCTAGACTATAATCTTAAGCATTTGCAACTTTTATTGATTCTGTATGTCTTACAATGAATTCAAGTATGTTTTTTTTTTTAAATCCTGGGGCAATGATAAAAGTTTCGTATACATAATATTCATAATCAATAAGATATATATATAACATTTAGAATAGTGCTGATATTAGATTAACAAAGCATTTCAAAGAAAGCAATAAATGTTGCACTCAAATATTTAGATAAAATGGGGAAAATGTTACTAAAGATCATAATAAACAAGAATATCAAATTTTTGCATATTTATTTCTTACTAAAATTTCATGTTCGGGCTTTGAAATGTCTATCTTAGGGGAAAAATCACTTTTCTCCTGAAGGCATTTTTGCCTTATCTAATTTTGGAAGAATAATTATAATTTTTTTAGTGATGTGGCAGCAGTATCTTTTATATTTTAATAGTTATTTGGCATGTTAAATTTTAAATAGTCATCCAACATCTATATTGAACTAGCTTCAATTTTTTCAGTGTACAAATTTTTAGATAATAAATCATTTATTAAATGAAGGTTTTATATTAGAAAATACATAGTCACTGCTTTAGAGTTCAAAATTTATAAAAATCCATTTTTGGCTTTGTAGTATTGCCAAATTATTATTATTAACTTACTTTGCATTCAAAACTGAAGGGAAGTACCTGCATAGGCACAGCTATAATACTTATGAGCTAATTTCAGAAAATTCAGATCCTATATTAAGCAGAACCAAGATTCAGCAGTTATGCAGAGACTATACTACTGCCAAGGAGTTTGCAGAACCTCCAAGTCTTGTTGCCCTCCTGGCAATGAAAGGTTTCCTCACATAGCTGAAAGGTCGCCTATGTCAACTTAATGATGAGGTCCTTGGCCTAAGCCACTGGGCCACAAAATCTGGAGAAGAAATTTCTTTACAGCAAAGTCTTTTTGAGTCAGTGACTGATATAATATATGACAGAAAATACATTGCAGAGAACATCTCTTTATTTTGTCACCTCTCAAATATTACTTGATTTATGGTCACAATGGATTTACTGAGATGAGAGGAAAATTCTTTATTTCCTCCCTCTTTTCTAAAACACACTGTAGGATCAGTAATAAAATGGGTAACCCTGCAGACAGTTTTAAAAGAGAATTTCTCTTATAGAACAACTTTCAGCAACTTTTCAAAGGCAACTGCATATGTCCTACTCAATGTTCCTTCTCTAAGATATCAAAGTATAATCTTTTAAATGTTTATAATTTTTTTTTGGATATACATGCATCCACTAAAATACATTCAGTGTCTTCAAAGTGGAAAAGATTTATAAGTGTATGATCAATTTGTGCATTACTTGCTTAAATGTTTTAAAAAATCTCCTTGAGGCTAAAATTATTTTCCTTTCACTTTTGTTACTAATTTAGCCTCAGATCCTATTTCAATATCCTAGCAAATCTGACTTCTCTCCCTGAGACTTAAATTCTTTCTCATTCAACATTAAGGCAAATATGAATGGATATTAGTGCTTGGCATGAGAGAACAGGGGCTAAAAATATTCTTCCACCTGAGACAAGAAAAAAGAGAAAAATCTAGACAAAATATGGAAGAACATAGACATTCAATTAAAAGACAAGTGATCCCTAAGAGGTGGAGATCAAAATTTGTTAGCCTTATCATTGCCACAACCTTTTACTGAAAGTGTCCAAATTTTGATTCAAGGTGGCCCTGGGGGCGGGGATAGGGTGGGGGCGGGGGTAGAGGGAGTTTGTTGGAAGAATCTGATAGAAGCCCTGATTTTCTGAGACAGAGTTGAGAGTCTGGGGACATAGAGGCTAGCTTCCTCAAAGCCAAATATCAGAAAGGAGAAAGCTACATAGTGAGAAAATCCAGAATTCTCAAGTCTTGAGTTTGGGAAGAAATGAGTGCAGGTGAGGAGGAAAACTAATTGAAGCCAGGGAAGAGTCACCTGAAAGGATGAGGTGTGACAGGAATAGGAGTGTATACCACCCTTGCAATAAATCATAATCTTGCCAATGAGCAATGAGAATAGATAATTCTATCATTTGCTAGACAAGAAGAGCAAGGATTTATAGTAACAAGACTACATTAACTCTAGATCAAATAATTTTCTGACCTTTATTAAAATAATTTAAATGCAAGAACCAAAATGCTCACACAGTTTATTGGAAAATAAATGATTCCCAGGACAAAGATGAGGAATGTTCCTAGTGGTGAAAAATGTATAGCACATTGCCAAGTAAAATTCATTTGTTTAAAATCAAATTTGAAAAATACTATTAGAGCAGGAAATGCAATCCATTATGAAAAGAAATATCAACTAATACCATCTCAGACAAAACAAAGAAAATAAAATTAGCTGACTAGAACATTTAAACAGTTATTATAACTGTATTTCACCTGCATAAAAAGATAGACTTGATGATGATGAATTTTAGGTAGGGATGTGTAACATCTTAAATATATATATAAACTGATTTTTTGGGGGGAAATAAACTACAAAGTCTGAGAGATAAATACAATAGAAGTTAGAAACATTTGACAATGTAGAATAAAAGAATAGTGACCATGAAAATATGGACATAGAAAATACTCTGAAAGATACACAGGAGAAAATAGTTGAAACTAAATAAACAGATGATAAGAAATTAAACAATCCAAAGAAATATGCATTTAGAGTCTCCAAAGCAGGCACATAAAAATATGTGAAAAAAATGATGACATTACAATTCTCATAATTTAAGAATACCAACTGATTCAAGCAACTTAACAAATCCCAATCACGAGAAAAATGTCACTAATGAGCAGTAAAATTCCTTAAAGTGAGCAAGATGGAGTAAGGGGATCACAACTAACAATTCAAAAAATCAATGGAAAAATATGACTGACTGTGATTAAAAATCTTCTAAATTGTGCTATACAATTTTAATGAGGATGGAATTGATCGAATAAAGTTCTGAACTAAATCGCATTAAGGACATTTAAATATCAAATACAGATCTTGTACTAAGAAATTAAATAATGATGATTTAAGAATTTATATGTAGTAAAACAGAGTTTTTTTGCTGGAACACAGGTTCATGGAAGGGTTTTGATTTTTATATATGCAAATGGTCGGTGTTCCTGTGCTATGGCATTAACCTGGGAAATATAATCCAGGAAAGAAAGGGACATTGGGATGTTAGAAGGGTAAAAGGTGAATAAACACTAAAATTATTCTTAAGAAGTCAAAGTAAGATTCCACTGTGAGTTACAGATTTGACCTTTGAATTGCTAAGGAACACTTATTTCATTCTCCGGAAAAGACAAGGTAGAGATAATGATGCAGGAAGTTTTATACATTGGTTTAAAAAGTCTATTTTAAAAATACATATGAAGTAAGTTATCGCATGTAATTGATGATGTAAGTGATAGAGGTATAAAACTAGATGTAAGACAAGAGGTGGAAAAATAAAAGACTAGGGAAAGTAAAATTTAACTTTTATCCAAGTCATGTTCAGTGTTTAAATGATATTCACAGTTTCCTCTTCAAGTAAAAACAGTTTGAATGTTTTATTTTTACGTTAGGTAAAATAAGTAACTTTTACAGATCTGATGCTTTGTCCCTAAATTATCTCCAATTATTACTTTGTCTCACAATACTAAAAGGAAATAATCTGGTTTATCCAGTGTTTAAATCTTGCCAGACATACTGTAGAATTAAGAGTGCATCCAAAGAACTGATTATATGAATGCACAATGGAAGTATTATAGTTACTAACAGAAAAATGAAGATATAAAGGTGATGGGTACTGGGGAAAGTAGTGGAATCAATGACCAGGAAGACTGGCCATGGTGGCTCGTGCTTGTAAGCTTCAGCTTATGAAGCAGCCGGGGCTAGGGATTGCAGTTCAAGTCCCGCCTGGGGCCTGTAGCGAGACCTAGTTCCAAAAAAATAGCTGGGCGTGGTGGCGCGCACCTGTAATCCCAGCTACCTGGGAAGCTGAGGCTGGGGATTGCTTGAGTCTGTCGTACCGTGGGCAACGATAGCCTGCGGTTCCAAGGGCAAAAATGGCGAGACCTAGTCTCAAAAAAAAAAAAAAAAAAAAAAAAAAAAAAAAAAAAAAAAAAAAAAAAAAAAAAAACAATGACCAGGAAGTCTAATTTTGAAGAAGTTTTAGTGTGCAGAGTCTAGAATAAGTTATTTAATAATTTGTTCAATAAATTTGACCTTTTATTTATTCAATAAATTATTGAATAAAAGATTCAATAAATCCATTGAAGAGCAGTATGTTACCTTCACTTATAATGTCTAATTAAGGTTTATTTTCTTATGTTGACTTGGACATAATACATAGTTCCTAGAAAAGTTGAATGTATTCTATTTGTTCATGCAACATAAGATTATTTCCTGGATGCCACTTACTATCAACTATCATTTGAATATTTAGCAAAAAATTCTTGCCCTTCAACATTAACCAATTATCATATATATTGTTTAATCTTTTTTGAAAGTGAGTTAAGTATTGAGATGTTCCTTACACAAGTCTATTCATACTGCAATCTTACAAATATATGATAAATTTAGATTAGGTGACTAAATCACAATCATAATAACTGTATATTTTATGCCATAACTAATTAAAACCCTAAGAACTATGACTAACATTCTAGATCTCATTTCGAATACCGAAAGTAGCATCTATTGATAATATGTTCACTTTTGTTTATAGTCATTTTTCCAGTAAATATTAGATTTGAATCTCCATTGATTGCTGGATTTCTGTCATGAGTCTTGATAGTTATCTTATAGTAACTAATGTCCTATAAATTCTCCTTTCATTGTGTATTTTTTTTTTTGAGACTAGGTCTCACTGTTTTTGCCCATGGAACCGCAGGCTCGCAGGTGCCCGGGGTACCACAGACTCAAGCAATCCCCAGCCTCAAGCTTCCCAGGTAGCTGGGATTACAGGCGCGCATCACCGCACCCAGCTGTTTTGGGGAACTTCTTTCTGTGTTGCCCCATGAGGGACTCGAACCACGATCCCTAGCCCCAGCCACTTCATAGTCTGAAGCTTCAGGCACAGCCACCGCGCTGGCTTCACTATGTAATTTTAGTGACTCTCCATTTAAAAAGAAGTAAACACCTGTTTGAGTGTTTACTACAAATCCACAAAGTACAAAGCACATGTCTTTAATATCTCCTAAAGAAAAAAATAACATTATATTTGGGGATAAGGGTTAACAGATATGTAAAAATGAATGGGATGGTGGAGTATAAACACTTTGAATAAAATTTTGTTTTTGTCGAGCAAGATACAGGGAATATGACCTTTAATCTATTAGCTATTCCTTAAAAAGATAGAAGTGCTTTCTTATTACAGATAAAGCAATTAGCAATCATTAAATTTCTGAAAATCTTAATTTTTCTCCACATTTTATCTATTTATTAAATATACATATGAATGTGAAGTGTGATTTTTATTCCTTCTCTTCCAAAACTCCTGTGAAGATGGAGTCGATTTCTGTTAAAAAATTTAGCAAACGTTTAATATTTTATATATCTGAGCTATAACTCAATATTTGAATACTTGATACTTTATTTTAAAGTGTAATTGATACAATAGTGATGTATATTAATGTTACTGCACGCATCTACTAATAATGTCTGAGGATGAGCAGTTATTATTTTCTGGAAGAAATAGTTCTTCAGTGTTTGCCAAATTGTAATAACTTAGTGTGAGAGTCTAAAAATATGAATAAATGATGAAATGTGCCCCCTAAAAAGCACAAAGAATAGGGAATAAAAGAAATACATTGAGACACAAATTTCTGAAATAGTTTATATTAGCAAAATAAGATGTGGTTAATCTTAGTGACTTGCATGGCAAATTTTCATGGTAGATTAATAATAGAAAAGAAAATCAAATTGCAAGACAGCAGGATCATATTTCAGAAATGGTATTAAACTGTGGTATATTTTTAAGGAATAACATACTTCAAGAAAACAGTATTTCTACAAATAAAAATCTGTGGATGATTCTCACAAAATATTAATTAAACAAACCCAACAACACAGGAAAGCACACATTTAATATGATTCCACATTTGTCAAATTAAAAAACAATCAAAATTCTTAAACTTATGTAATGAAAATTGAAGAATAGAGGAAATTTGTTCAGCACAAGCTGATTATAAAAATACACACATCATTCACATGTGCATATACAACACTTTTATACATATACATGCAATGTTAACACTGATTTAAGTGATATCTTTGGTAGTTGGAGAATACCTTTGTGTAATTTAGCAATGTTAATGATTAAACCATCATGATGAAAAATTATATCTTTAATTTGTAATCTGAAAGAAATTTAATGTCTTCAGATATAAAAAAATGACTGCATTGACCTTGATTTTCAAATTTTTTCAACCTTGGAAATATATTACAAATAATAAAACATTGTTATAGTCTTTTTATGTAATTTTTTTATGTTCACTATTTTATAACCAGAGAAGAAAGTTATTAGTGATTTATACTCTTTAGCTACAAATTCCATAAAATCATATACTCAGTGACCAAAAACAAATGCACAAGAAATTAAAAATATAGAGATACACTCTTTTTGTTAACATATTTGTTTGTAATTGTTGATATCATTTGATACAAAGTCCCCAAATACTCATTGTACATGTCTATACTTATATGTACATGTGATATCTATATGTGGGTTTGTTATAAATTCAAGTTTGGAATTAAGTAGGATAGCTGCAATCTTTCTAAATTTTATGCAATATTTCTCTATTAGACAGTGAAAGAATGCATAATAATTTAAAGAGTAATTTATATTATCATCAAGAACATCCTATAATCAGTGAATTTAAATTTGTATAATGGAATGATATATATGCACATGGGAAGAAAAAAATGCAAACTTGCTCATTGTAAGCAAAATTCTTTTAAGGGAAATATTTGAAGGGCTGTAAATTGCATGTCACAAATCTATTTTTGTTTTTATATAAATTATTACAAACTGAACACTTTAAACAACCAGGACTCAAAAAGAACAGAATATAATCTCAAAAATTTCCCTCATGACACTTCTGGTCACTATCCAATAATAATCTCTTTCACAGATTTTAAGTAAATTAACTAGTCAGTTTTTGGAGTCAAATCATGAATCATATCTTTTGTGAGTAGTTGTGTCTGCTCTATCTTTCTTTTGTAAGAATTATCGAATTTTCTGTATAGGAAGATTCCACTCAATCTTGTTGAGTATTTTTCCATTGTATGAATATACCACAGTTATTGTATGCCAGATCATAAATTCTAAAATTGGTAAATGTATCATTTTTAGATTTAGTTCTCATTTGTATCTATTACAAAGATGAACATTTCTCTTCATGGATACTTGTATGCACTTTTGATGGACATGTAGATAGGAGTACTAGTACAATGACTAGGTTTGAAACATGCATTTATTTACCATTAAGGGTATTGGCAAAAGTTTCCTTAAACGTTTTTGTCATTTTGTATATGAGTTTTAGATATGTCATGTTCTCACCAGAATATGGTATTCCCTTTCTCACTTTATCCAATCTCATGTGTTTATAATGGTCTAAAGTTTTTGCTTTAATAAGAAATCCTATGATGACTAATAAATTGAGAATCTTGTCACACCCCTCCCAGGTGTTTGGATGTGCACTAAAGTGAAGTTCTTTTCAAGTTTTGTCTCTTCAACAATTGCTTGGGAATTTGATTAATTCATTTCTTGATTTTACTTTCCTTATATTTGTTCTCTCAAAAGTTTGGAAAGGATCATTTTTGAATACAACTATCCCTGCTTTGGGGGAGTTCAGTAACTGAATTTAGTGAAGAAACAGACTATTCTGATTTTTTTTTCATATTATATATTGAGGTAAGGTAAGTTTTCATCTTTGTATCTGTTCCAGGAATTGATTGAAATCTCTGTACAAATATATATTTTTACATCTTACCTACCACCAATGCCCTTAACAACCCCCCTCATTTGGTTTTATGTCAGTGTTTTCTATTTTTATAATGCTGGAAAATTGAACCACAATCAAAGTTAATTTGTATTTTTGTATTTTTTTGCTTCTATATGAATTATCATAGTTTATGAAAGACTTTGTCCTTTCTCTATAGCTTGGTTGACAACCAGATATCCAGAATGCATGTCTATTTTTATATTTAGTTTTTTTCTGATATTTTTAGATGAAATGCCTAAAATGTTTTAAAATTATAGTTGACCATGTACTCTTTAAACATTTTAAATAGTTCAGCTGTCAGTTTCTTAAAGTTTGGCTTCTGTCATTTCTGTTTTTAAAAAGTAAGTTTTCAGTCTTAAAGTTATTCGTTTGAAGATAATATAACTTTTCTGTGCTTTTAAGGATTTTTTTCTTTGTCTAAATTCTATCTAGGGTGAGTGTTGGAAATTTCTCATACATTTTCTCTGTCATTTCTTTTTTTTGAAATTTTCATTTTATGCTGTGATATAACTTACACATATTGAATTGCAAAATTCTTGTATACATATCTGGGTTGTTTTTGATAAATGTTTCAATTATGTAAAGGCCTCTCAAATTATAGAAAATTTTCATAAATTCAAAGAATTTCCTTATGTCCCTTTCCAGTTCAACCCTCTATCCAAGGACAACTACCACTCCTTTAGAGTTTACTTTTATAACCACAAATCATTTGCCTATGTGTGTGTGCATTGTTGTTGTTATATATTAATGGTTTTCCTTTTTTGCCTGAATCTTTTCTTTAATACATAACTGTTTCATTTAACATGTCTCTGTGACATTGTTCATTCATTCCTTTTGTTGAAGTATGCTATGTAGTAAATTGCTTGAATATAACACAATTTAATCTCATATTCTTTGATTAGTTTTATACTTTGAACTGTTTTCAGTTGTTAATTAATATAAAAAATTAAGTATCTTAAAGATACGTGATGTCATTGTTTCAGATAAAATCTTATGGCTGTAGCCGTTGGTTATAAGGTGTATGTTTAACTGTGTAGGAGGTTACCAAATTTCTTAACAAAATAGTTGTAATACTTGATACTTGTGCTATCAATGAGGAAAAACTGTAGATAGTACCATCCTAAACATAAATATACCTCTTCAATTTTAATATTTTGTTTCACTAAAGCAGCATTTGTTATATTATTTTTACTTCCCTAATAATGAAGATACTGATGCATTACAATATGAAGTGGATACAGACTTAAGGATTTGAACTGAAAAAAAGCAGAGTAGGCTGAGGTAGAAGATAAAGCTAAAGTATTTCCAGAAATTATGAGAAATGAAAACTTCTAGGATGAGGCCGGGCACAGTAGCTCGTGCCTGTAAGCTTCAGCCAATGAAGCAGCCGGGGCTAGGGATCACGGTTCAAGTCCTGCCTGGGGCCCGTAGCGAGCCCTAGTTCCAAAAAAAATAACTGGGCATGGTGATGTGCGCCTGTAATCCCAGATACCTGGGAGGCTGAGGCTGGGGCAAAAGCCTGTGGTTCCATGGGCAAAAATAGGGAGACCTAGTCTCAAAACAAACAAACAAACAAACAAACAAACAAATAAATAAATAAACTAAGATGAAAGAATGATCATTTGTGTTAAAAGATATAAGGTTATTAAAATGAGAAGTGAGTCTTCATCATTATATTTAGCTATGTGGAGATTTGGGGTACCCAGAACAAGAGTCATATTGGTTATATGATAACAGAATCTAGTTTTAGACAAGTACATCAAAATGACAAAATAGAAATTAGAGAAAGGAAATATGTTGAATATATGAAATAATTTTATTATACTAGAAATCAGTGAAACAAGGCACAAACTGAAAAGCTTTCAGATTGTGTAAGGTTCATTTATATATTATGAGAGTTAATGACATGTTTATATACTTATGAAAATGAGCTAATGGAGAGGGAAACATTGACAATATTTTACAAAAATAAGGGAAATACTAGAGTCTTAAATACATGATGGCATGGAATTTGATGTACGTGCAAACTGGTGGTTCTGTGTTGAGTGAATCATTTTTGAAAAGGTAATATTTTTCAGACTTTTGATCTAATAATATTAAATTGAAATTCAAGAACTATTAAGGTATCCCGAGAACTTGAGAATGTAATATCTTTTATTCTGAAAAATTTCTAATTAGCAGAGATCTTGAACGTCAGGTAGTGCCCAAATTATGAGCAGTATCAAGTAACTGATAAGGAAAACATTTCACTAAAGAAATATTTAAACTAAAAATGAATATTCTGAACATCACTCTTTTAGCAGTATCTGATAGAATTAGGAATCTAAGGCAATGGTTAACAAAGCTCATCAGTATTTTTTAAGTGGATGTTATATGCCATTTTGTGGTAATATATGGCTCCAGTGGAAAAAAAAAGTTCTTACCAAAATGAAAACAGCATTATGACATTATGAAGGTGCTGGCTTATTCCCAAATGGCCAATGAATTAATAAAAAAAATTCAATTTTCATCATCATAGAAAAATATAAATAAATTCAAGTAAGACAGTTGAGCAGACAGTAACATAACTAATAATATAATAACAGGTTTTGGCAAAATGGAGGATTACACAGAATTCTCAAATACTGATGATAGGTTAAAAAAAATGGTATAGCTACTTTATAAAATGCTTGCCTATATCTATTAAAGCTAGAAATGTAGCCACTCCATGACCTAAGATTCACTTTTAGGAATATGGCCAACACAACTATGGAAATATTTGCACCAGAAGATAAATTCATACAGTAGCTGAATTCTAAAAGGAACTAAAATGTTTATCAATTAGAAGGATGTGATAAATATTTCCATTTTAATTAAATATTTTCAGTACAATTCTATCTACTCATGACTGAATAGGTTACTAACGTGACTAATACATACATAAATCCCATGAGCCCAGTTTTGAGGAAAAAATACCATACACACATCAATATATATTATATAATGACATAAAGATGATTTAAAATGAAAATATATGTAGTGAGCCTCTATAACATCAGAATCCAGTAGAGTGTTTACCTGTAGGGATGAAAAGAGCTGTAATCAGAGAACTATGGGAGGGCTTTTCTAATAATGTGATTACCCTGTTTCTTGAATGTAATGGTGATTTGCAAAAAGTGATCAACCTATACAATTCTAATGTGTACTTAACTGAATTAATTATATATTGCAATAACATTTATTTCAGAAACTATTTTAAAACTCAGTAATAATCTTATATAATTCTTTGTATTGAAGAAAGCTTTGCACTTTCAAAATATTGTAGATATAGGTCATAAATATAAAGTATAAATAAGAAACGTACAAAATTCAATGCCAATTTCTTATTTTGACTTTGATTCAAATAATTATTTAATAAATACTACAAAATTTTTTGTTTTACATAGGTATTTAATTATTTCTTATATTTCAGAGTATTACATTGACATATTTATGGATGAAATTGTAAGATGCACAAAATTTGCTTCAGAATCCAGCATTTGTGAGTAACAGAGATTAGAAGAAAAACTGTTGCTGTAATGAAGCAAAATTTGCCATGAATTTATAACTATATATTTTGTGGGCTAATTATACTACTGATAATAAACTTTATAATAAGCATATATAAAAAGAAAAGCCACATAGAGTACACAGAATATATATCTGAAAATGGGACTTTTATCCAGAACATACTTTGAAAATGTGTGATAAATCAAAAGTAAAAAACAAACCTGCCCAATATTTTAAAACTTGAATAGATACAAAGCATAAGAATGTGAGTGGCTAACAGCTCATAAAAAAGTTTCAACACCATTACCCATCAAAACCATACAATTTAACCACGAGATACCGTTTCATACTCATTTCAATAAATAATGTTTCAAAATGACAATATCAAATATTGGTGAGTATGTGGAAAGACCTGAATTCTCATTCACTGCTAGTGGAAATGTAGAAAATGTTTGCTCTTCCTAACAAAGTTAAACATACCATCTAGAGACTTATCCCCCCCTCCCTCTCTCTCTCTATATATATATATACATATATACATACATATACATATACACATACATATACATATATGTATATATACATACGTATACATATACATATATGTATATATATTCTATATATGTGTGTGTGTTTTCTCACATAAATGATATATTCACTAAATGTCTTTTATTAGAATATACTTAGAAACTTTATTAAAAGCAGTCACATATTTGAAATGACATACCAATAAGAATGTGGATAGGAAACTGTAATGTGCTAAATATCATCAAACTTAATACTAACCAGTAATTAAAAAAACAAGGTACTCATATACCCTACAACATTGAACAAACTTCAAAAATGTGATGGAGAGCAAAAGAGTGCATAGTGAATGATTTTGTTTATATGAATTTCAAGAAAAGACAAAACTCACTTATGGTTAAAAATAAAACAGATTGCATATGAGAATACAGGATTTGAGAAAAACAGGAACAAAGGAACTTCACCTGAGGGAAATGTTCTATGCCTCGATTAGAATGGTATGCATATCTATCAGAATATATCAATTGTACACTGAGTATAAATGCATTTTACTGTACATTAAATTTACCTCAATAGAGAGTTAATGAAGGAAAAGATAAAATTATACAAGTAAAACTGTATTTTTTAAAACTTGTGTTAAGCCTGCAAAGTATTCAAAACAGAAATATTAGAATAAAGTATATGTTGACAGTATCAAAATGTCTTTTTCAAAAATAGAGCACTTTATGTATTGATAGTTTTTTTATGGACATGATGTTCTTGAAGTTTTCAGGAAAATATAGTATCAAAAACTATCTACCCAAAGGAGACCTCAATTTGGATACAAAGGGACACCTGTGCTCGGATGTTTATTGCAGCACTATTTATAATTGCAAGGACCTGAAAACAACCCAATTGCCCCAAGACAGATAACTGGATGAAAAAGATGTGGTATATATGCACAATGGAATATTATGCATCAATTAAAAATGACAAATTTGATGATTTTTTTTTTTTTTTGGTAACATGGATGTACCTAGAAGAAAAAGACAAACCAAATGGTTTCACTAATATATGAACAACGAAATGAAAGTACACAACTGTGGAGGGAACTAGCTGGAGTGACCAGGAAGGGTAGGTGGTGGGTGGGGTGACCCCCAGGCATGAGATGATGTAAATATATATATATATATATACATATATATATGTATATATATATTATTTAAAATTAAAAAAAAACTTTACAATATTTTTACTTTGGATATTCAAAAATATTGAAAATAAGATATGTGCTCTAGATTTAGGACAAAATAGTACCTAAAGCAGGATAATAGATTTTTATTGACTCTATTTTATACACGTTTTCTTCTACATATCATTATACATTAACTGAGAAATATCAGCATTCTAAAGAGTATTTTTTATGAAGTTTTTAATTTACTGTTTCTTAAAGCTCAATAATGCCACTGGTCATACAATGAAGTAAAACAGAAAGATGCCAGTAAACTTTCAATGACAATTTCATGGAAGAATATGAAGACAGCTGTAGGTTATTTTCTTATATATATAAAAATTTCCTCATTTAATTTAAATTCATAAAGAATAATACCAGCAATATTTCAATAAAATATTTAATGTCAAATTATTTGGAGTAACATATTTTACCAATGCTTTATAAGTTTTTATTGTATATTACCTCTAATGTTCTTGAGACTTCCTTCAACTTTTGGAAAGTAACTTAAAATTCTTTCTGTTAAGATTAACACATTTATAGTCATTCTATTAAATTGTTTTACAAGTGAAGCAAGGTTATATAGCTTGTTCCAAAAGACAGAAGATTGTCAGAAGACAGTAATGTGACATTTAACAACCACATTTTCTAGTCATCAACTTCTTATTTGATAGAGTCCATGGCATAGTGTTAAATTTCCCATCAGTCAAATACCATTTAAAATTTGAAGGAGGAAAACATTCCTCACTGTTACAAATAAGTGTGTTCCCTTTCCATTCTGAATGAATCTCTGAAAGATATCAGAAAATGGTAGCACCATTTCATGTTAATCATTTCATATGATTTATCCAAGCATTTGTCTTTGAGTCAATTAATTCTTGATACAGTACACTGTCTTTTCCTACCTTTTTTGCTTCTGAGCACACTGACTTTCTGTTATTTTCATTTATTAGTCATTGTTATCTGAAATTAGAGTTAAGCATGCAAATTCGTAGATGGATCATCTAGTAAGAAACTTGAAATTATTTTATTGTCAGTACTGTGCTGTATTTCTCACATGAGAAGATACCTTAATAATCACATCATTCATTTATGTTTTATTTAACAGTTCAAATGAAACCAGAAATGTCAGTGGTACATTACAGTTTGTTGTTCATTTGTAATCTCTTATCCTAGGATTCTTTTCCTAGTCTGACAGAAGAAAGGGGTTAAGTCCTTCAGAAACATTTCTAAGTATTATGATCCAGACCCTAAATTGATAGACAACACTTCTGCTCACACTCTCTTCAAAAAATATAGTCATCTCTGATTGCAAGGGAGACTAAGGCATGCAGTCCAGTGAATAACACTATGACCTGCTACATTTTTATTATTATGATAAAGAGAAGAATAGATTTTTCTGTAGTGTTCCAATAAAATAAATAACTAGAAGCAGAGGTTGCATATATTGGATTAAGAGAAATGGGGACTCAGGAGTAAGTTGAGAGCTAAAGGAACACTGATTTATGAGGGTATCCTTTCAAATACATATACTTGATTAAGCCATTTTGTTGGGTATTGTATCTTTCAAATAAGCTATCTGGGTCACCTAACATATCTCTGACTTAAATAGGCAAAAGGAAAATAACAGTATGTGTGTGTGTGTGTGGAAGGGGAGGGGATGTGTGACTATGTGTATCCAGGAAGCTGAAAATTCTTATTTGTTTACTTAGAGTGAGTGAGAAAATCTGAGAATATATATTTTTAACAATTACATCAATGTTTCTAATGCATGTAAGTCATAAGTAAATGAGCAACTTTAAATTTGATATTCTCAATTTCATGCAGCTGTAATATTTCAAATCTAAATATCAATGAAACTGAGCACATATGTTAAACATACAAAGTGACTTTGGAAGTTCTTAATAATATAAAGAATGAGCATACAGAGTATGGTGTGTGTGTGTGTGTGTGTGTGTGTGTGTTTGTAATACCAGCATTGAAAATGTAGTAAAGTTGTTTTCAGAGATGTATATATTAAATTTGTCTACAATAATGTTATAATCTCTTCATCAAAAGATACAATAAAGAAATAAAAGATGTATATAGCCAGCATATAATGTATAAGCAACACACCTCACCACCAAAAGATTAATGTTCTATATTGGTAGATCTAGCTATTGCTTCTCGGCCTTTTGACTAAGATCAAGGATAGATTGTAGATCTATAGTTTGATAGTATAGAGGTAAATTTTAATAAGAAAAAAGATGTTGAATTGACTTAAAATGAACAAAAAATTATACTAGTCCCTTAAAAGAAAGTATATCATTGTTAATAAAATGATCTCATTAACTTTCTCCACATTTGAACATTGATACAATATTTATTTGATGCCAGTATACTGGCCAGCGGGCAGCCTCTTTTTATTCTCTATAGGTTTCATAGACCAATAGACTTGAGAAGAAACTTGATATTATAAAAATATCAATAAAACAAAAAATAAAACTAAAATGAGTTATATATCCACTAGATTGGCTAAATGGTTGAGAGTGACAGATGTTGGTGTGGCTATAAACAAACAAAACACTTTATACAATGTTGTTGGTAATATATATTTTTTCAAAAGAAAATAGTTTATCCAGAACACAAGAAGCTTTATTACATATGACTTACTACTCTAGAAAAGTATTTGCACATTTACACAAAAGGACAGGACAAAATAATAAAAAGTTTAATTTTGAATGAGTCTACAATATACACTATTTCTACCAAAGACATTCAATATCATTTGGCTGATCCAGACCCAAAATGAAAATAGATAATTGAGAGTTAAGAAAATTAATTTTTACATGATTTAGATAATATGACTCTACTAATATAAAAAGAATAAAAAGAAGGATAAAATAAATTTAAATGCTAATTGTATTAGTCATAGTTCTTCCTGACATTACTATGAGGACCTGAACATTTTACTGGACTACAAACACAGTATGCTGACAATGTGCTATGGTATCAAATAAAGTGTACCTAATAAGTTTCAGATTCCTTTATAAAAATAGAAATTTACAGATGAACGAGAATAACAGTCCATTCTCCCCCACTGACTAGTCTATATTCGGAATAGTGACTTTAGTGGGAAAAATGAAAACAAAACCACTCCTAATGTAGCATTGACCTAGAGGTTGAGAACTCTGGGAGAGATGGCAAACAGGAAATGTTTGAAAGAAAAGATGTTTTAGCTAAGATTAGACACTCTGATATCCTCTGAAGTGAGATAAGTAAATCTGCTTCCCTGAGATAGACAAGATAAATGAGATAAATTAGTGGCTAAATTTAAAACTTATTTGCTCTATCTCAAGAAAGCCCACTTTTATTTGCCAAAAAGAGAGATTAAAGAATGAATGATCCTACTTTATGCAAAGAAAAAACAGCTTTTATTTCTCCCCCAGAAATACTCAAATGAGGGTAAGATGATCAGTTCCTTTGCAAGTTGAAGAAAATGCTTGATATAAAATTTTATATACATTGTGTATACAAGCCTATATGTTGACTTACTATAAAGCTATGCCCTCTGATTTTCCAAGAAACAAGTTTACACAAAACTTCTAATTTATAGATAAAATCAACCTTTTAAAAAATATAAGATTAAGGAGACTTTCAATAGGAATGTTATTTTTGAAAAGAGAGTTTTACCTGTCATGTATTAATTTGCACTATAGTCTCCCTTCATATAGATGAAAAATAGATGTCACTTAAGTTCTTATTGGCTCCAAACTTTCAGACAAAAACTCTTACTCTTATGCATATTAATTTCCACTCTACATTATGGACTATAGGAAAGCAATGTATCCTGCTAGCAATTAAATGGAATGTATAAAACTGCTCATTTGAATTTTGAGTTTTATATTAGTTGCTGCTTTGCCTGTGGTTAAAGTGATTACCAAGACTTTATCCAAAGTGATTCAAATTGTATGTTAGAGATAATTGTACCTAAGTATTCTTAATCTGATTTGAGTAGGATCTTAAGATTCCTTCCTTCTATACCAAATATAATTGTGATTTAAATTTATTGAATTGATGTTTAGGATCATGTCCTTAAGGATGTTATGATCATTTGTCTCTACATTTTGAACTACTGATTTTAACGTATGTGTGCTATTTTCCTGATGAAGCTATAGATATGTTATTTGTAAACAAAAACACTTGTATGAGAGAAAAATAACATAATGCATATACAGCAGACTTTTTCCAATCCTTAGTACTTATTTCATACCTATTCTTAAAATCTGTAGTCATTTTAATATAAAATAGCTCATTGAGTACTTAGTGTGGGTCCATCTGAGGAGTTTAAATGTATCATCTCAGCAAAACCTTCAAAAACTTGTGAAAAATGCTTTTGTATTGTTTTATTTTTAATTTAACCAAGCATAGTTGATTAAAACTTGGTTAGAGACTGTAGGATAAATAAATCATCTATGTTTCACCCTTCTGCTGTTAGCTTGTATGTCCAGCATCTGTGATATTGCATTCTCCTTATGATTGTGTCTACTTGACCCAATGAGCATAAGTGGGCACACCTGAGATTAGGAAAGAAGGGATAAATTTGCAGTGTCTTGTTGGGCGCAGGGCTCAGGAGAACTGAAGTGGCTGTCTCCCTGCTGGCCATTTTCCCATGTTCACTATTAAAATTCTTGTGAAATAAGGCCAAGGCTCAGACTTTCTTTAACAGCTGGAACGGATGCTGAACCTACCCAGATTGGTATGGTTGCAAAATAGACACCAGTGTGATTGCTTATTTATTCTCATGGCAAAAGCCAATGTCAAATTTCAGATTTCTGATGGAATTGAAAAATGTTATATTATGCCATAAGAGCTCCCCAATATAAGTCCATGGAGACATTGATAGAGTGTAGAGAGCATTCACCACTGTTAAGTTCTCCTGCTTCCACATTCTGCATGATTTGGGACTATAATCCCTTGGAGGGCCATATAGTCAAGGAGAAAAACATTGGAGCACCTTGCAGTTTTATTATTAAATGGGAGAGCCTCATGCTATTGCACTGTCTTAGATATTCAAGGCACACATATATAAGTAAACATGTTCCAAATGTATTGCCCTTCATTATAAGACAGTTTTATGCCTTAAAAATAAACTGAATAAGTTTAGGACTGCAGAGGTGAGTAGAGGGCAGGAAAACATGAAGGTGTAGAGATTTAAGCATCTAAATAATGCCCAGGAATGCAACAGCACATAAATTAATTTACACATTTGTCAAAGTAAAAGTGAAAGGTCATCTTACAATCCCAGTTTTTCTGTAAAATGAAACGTTATGTGAATTCTATGAAAGCATTCTGACTTAAGGCAATTTCCTCTCAGAGTTGCTTTTAGTAAATTCTGCAGCCTATTAAGCAAAGATTTACAGGTGATCGTGAAGGGGAATTTGTTCTGCCACACATTAACAAAAGGTGGAGAGTAAAACATAGTCTTAACTTCTTGCTTTTATGGTACTGAAACTCTTTTAATGTCATTTTAAATTTGCTTAATTTAATTCCCTTGTTAATTTAAAAGGACTTAAAACCCAATAGTTTTATAGCCATACTTTATTTTGCCCTCTGTGGACCTCTATTTTAATTCATTTCATGATAGTTTCAGATGAGCAAAACTTGCATCTCATTGCATCGCCAAGATCCTACCAATCACTGTGTCACGTCACTCACTAAAGTAGGGATACCTAATCTTCCCTTACTTCAGTTGCTCTTTCTTCACAAATGCATCATGAATACAAAATAAGGTTCTTGGTAGGGCAGGTTACAAAACACAGTCTGCCCATATTCTTCCATTTTTAGGTATATTGTGATTGAGCTATGCTTGCTGCCTAGTGGAAAGAATTGGATTTGAGGAGGGACTGAGAGAAAATGGGCAAGTCATATGGTATGGGCCTTCATTATGCCTCTCTGTTCTCAGGGACTTGGTAGCTGTTTGTGACTTAGTTCATCTCCAAGGATATTGCTTTTGCTAATTAGATTACTGGAATCTGTGGAGTACTGACAATTTAAAAGTAGTATCCTACATAATTTTAGTCACTCTCTGAGGACAAGAACTTCTGGATCCATTCCTTGTTGTAGGATCCCAGTTACTGCAGGGTCACATTTCCTGAGAATTGATCTGACACAGTTAATTGCTTATTTCCTTTTCTAACAATGCTCCTTAAAAGATAATTTGCAAAAACAGTCATGTTTCTTTCCAACCGAGAAGATCTCTATTCCTCTTATACCAATTTATGTCTATGTATCAAATATTCAAAACACTGTTCACAATTGCTATAAATTGTCTCAATTCTGGAATAAATCAAGAAGCATATATGTATTATCCTCATCTCAGTTATATTTGTGTTCATAATAGAAAATAGGAAAATTGCAGGTAGACAGTTTAACTCTCAAAGATTCTCTTATCTAATCCCTAGAAAATGGACATTCTATCCTGAAATAACTCAGCTACCTTATTTTCTGTTTCAATTGTGATATTGGAAGGGGATGTTTAACATGAATTAAACTGATCATAGTTACCTGATTCTCCAGAGGATACAATTTCTTTTCTTGGAATTGTATGTAAGACTTTATTCAGACACTATTTAAATATGTTGATAAACTATAAAAAATTTATTTCATATAGGTTCCAGATAAAGCCCCTTAATTATTCAGTTCTTTACTTGGAACATCCCTGCAATTTATACACAGATAAATGAACCCTTATGCAGCTGTAATCAGGTCATAAGCTTATTTAAGGAAAAGTCTAATTAATTTCAAATGAATACTAGTCAATACCTGATAAATCTGCATTTTTTACTTCAGACTTAAATGAATGTAATTTAGATTTTTTTGTGGGGAAATAATCAGTTGTTTCAGAAATAGTTTGATATATGGAAAAAAAAATCTCACATATATGTATTCCATTATGACATCTGACTCCAGAGTGGACAAATTTGTGAAAAGCATTTCTTACAGAACATCTATTTCTTACAGAACATCTATTCCATAAACCTGCTTTCTTACAAACCTCAAACTAACACATGAATTATACAACATAAATGAACACTAACAGTTTAAGAGTTCCTATGCACAGGATGCACTGACTAGCTCAGTTGGCAAAATATGAGATTCTTAAAAGCGTCTATCAATTCAAAACTTAGATGGAAGACCCATATTTGGCAATGAAAACACATTATTGTTTGCATTTACAATTACTTATTAGTAAACAATTATTTATTAGTAACTGTACATTTAATTTTAGATACAAAAGATAAAAATTAAAAAATTATTTGTACTTTTAAGCTCCAAATGACTTTTTTCACAGTTAAGAAATTTTAATTGTAGGTCCTCTTCTGAGCACAAAGCAATTTCTATTTCATTTCAGCTTATGCTTTATGTATTTATTAGCTATTGATTGTTTTTACCCTGTCTGTATAAGTGTTGATGTTGCTGTAACAAAAATAATGCTACAATTACAAAAATTATTTCTGTCCATGTTGTTACTGATGCCAATATTTCATCTTTTTTAATAGCTGAGTCATACTTCATTATGTCTACATACCATGTCTTCTTTGTCCACACATGTTATTTCCATACCTTTATTCTTATAAGTAAAGATATTGCTGCCATGAATATAGTACATATACCTCATAGACTAAGTGATTTTGCATTCTTTTTGTAGATACCTAGTTATGGGATTGCTGGATCTTATGGATCTGTTTTTACTACTTTGAGAAATTTCCAGGTTGCTTCACTAGTCCATATTCCCACCACCAAGTTACAAGTGTTCATTTGTCTCCACAGTTGTTTCTGATCTCTTTATATTGACCACTCTCATGGGTGTGAGGTGACCTGGTGACCTCATTGTGGTATTGATTTCAATTTCCATGATGATAAGTTATGATGAATATTGTATCATGTGCATATTGGCCATCCATAAGTCTTCTCTGAAGAAATGTATGTTCATAACTTCTGACCCTTTTTTGATTGGTTGTTTTTTTGTTGTCAAGTTGAAAGTCTTCTTTGTAGATCTTGGATATGAGCTCCTTGCCAGATACGTGGTATGGAAAATTTTTCTCCCAATCAATTGGGTATCTTTTCATTTAAATGATAGTTTCTTTCTCTGGGTAGACCCTTTTTAGTTTAATACAGCCTATTTGTTTATTTTTGCTGTGTTTCCCTTGACATTGTAACTCCAGATGCCAGCAGAGCAGCCAGTAGTCACAGGTGTCTCAGTTCAATGCCAGGTCAGTAATCAATATTCTTCTAGTGAGGCAAGCAAGTACTTGCACAGTTTTGGTGGACAAGGAATTCTGGGAAAGATCCTGGAGTCCAGATGGAGGACAGGTGAGCACAACTCTCAGTGCCCCAATATTTTTTTTCTGGCATATCTATGTCTCAGACTTTCACACCCTTTCTGGTGGTCTCTGTCATACCATGTTGTGGAGAATCTGATTACTAAATCTTCATTTTTCCTCCAAATTGGGCTGCTCTCTGACGGATGCCAGCAGAAGGCATGTGTGGAGGAAGAGAGAACTCCAGGCTGCTGGTCTACAGGTAGATGATTACCTTTCAGAAACATCCCTCCCAGATCCTTAACTCTGCATTATTTTACCTTGTTTGATCACTTTGAAAAAAATATTTTATGCTTATAAGCAAATTTCTAAGTAGTCCTAGATAAAGTGCTATAGTCATAAAAATATGCACCCAGAAAATTAAAATCATGGAATATATTTAACTTATAGATGATTATAAGTACTGAAAATTATCATAATATATAGTAATAAACTATGAGGTGGCTAAATGTAAACAATGAATTATTATGTGAAAATAAAATCTGAAAGATTGCATACAGCATGATACACGTTTTAGAATTTTAGATGATTGTGATAATGAAATGCAGGTGACTTGGTTGTGGGTGCATAATTGTGGCTATTGCCTGATGGGAATAGCCAAATAAATCTTGCTCAATTTAAAATTAATTATTTTGAAAAGTAAGTTAAAATAATAATTTTAGTATGTATTTTATTTAGGAGATAAGTGATGATAGGAAGATGGCAGGGCAATAATAAACAATTCAAGGGGAGAAATGAAAAATAGCACAATGACAGCAGTCCATGTAGAGAAAATGTGTAGTCTTAGATTCTGTACTTGTTGGGAAGTGTCTATTCTTGGAACTATGCTCATATACAAATTTAGCCTTGTATAAAATAAAATTGTAAAGGTATTTATATGGTCTAGTGATTAGTGTGTCATAAAGCAATTCTTTGATAACCATATATCATCTAAAAATTAACTCTACAAATACAGATATGATATTTAAATTCATGCTTAACCATTTGCTAGTTCTGTCTTCTCTGACAGTTTATTTAATATTCTGACCTTAACTTACATTGTTTCTAACTATATGTGTGTTGAGCATTGACGCATATCTCCCGGGGAAAGTATTACATTATTTGATGTAAATGCCCTATTTCCTTGTAGAGTAACTGAGACTATTTATTTTCCTTTTAAATTATTTAGTGTTTTCAATTCTGAACTAAAATAAAGTTGGACTTATATGAGACTGAATTAGTTATCAGTCTGACAATATATACCAAGATATTAAAAGAAATTACTTGCCATTCTTTGTGAACTTCAGTTCCTCTAAATATTCTATCTTTATACTTCTCCAGTGACTAATTACCTCACTTAAATTGATTCCTAAATATCATTATTCCTAAATTCCTACTTATCACAGGAAATTTTCCATATTCTGGAATATGCTTTTGATTAGCTTTTTATGGTTTTGAATGTGAAGTCAGTGACCTTGTGTACTTGAGTTTGTTTTTAATAAAGATTCAACACAGCCCTTACCTCGAGGATATAACTTTGGAATGGAAAGCTATATGCCAAAAGTATAATATCTAAATATGATAGAATTGATTGCCCGTGTGTTTTTTTCTAAGATCCTAAGATTTTACAGAGAATATTATGTTTATTATTTTTAAATCTATGAAATATTTACTATTATTTTTAATCTCATGTTATATATGATGTAATTAATGCAGTTTGCATAATTTACACAGAGTCTAGCAATATCTGAAATTTGAAGACAGCTGCTAATAACTCTATTATAGACTTATGTCCATTTTTTCCAATATTGTACAATTAAATGCAATGCATAAAATATGATAAATTAGCATTTCTAAAACTCTGAGCTCCACAATTCCAGCAAAGAAGGATGACAGATGAAGGTATGGTTGAGAAGATTTGATTTGAAGCAAAATTAAAAGATATGTTGCCAGAATAGTAATAATGTGCTGAAATTACATTCAAAAGAGTAACACCCAGAGATCAGCTTTCATTAAGTCTTTATTCACTCAACAGAGTAGCAGTGAATACTTACCATGTGTAAAGAAGTAGGTGTTACAAGAGATACCACATGTAAAGCTGTATGAGTTACCAGAGATACAAAAATTTTAATACAAACGTGATGGGAATAAAGGAGTAAGAACCAGAAATTAAACAAATTTATGTGTCCCAATATTGGCAGAGGACATTCAATTTCAAATGGCAACATACTCAAAAATATGTGTTAGATGGTGAGGAATACAGTATTAGTAAGTCACTGCTAGAATTCAACTATCATCTACTTTTCTTCTTGAGAATGAGAATGATAATCTTCCCAGTATCATTGTAATTAGTTGCAATAATAAGCTAAATTCAATCTTATGGACATTTATCAAAGCAATGAACACAAATCAATTTATGTTGTGTCATATGCAATAAGCATTAAGCCCTGAAGCTTCTTCTTTATTGGCTGTAATGACAAAGATTCAGGTTGAAATGGTAAACTGTACAAGACTAAAGAAAACTCCATAAAAGTTGGAGGCAGTCACCCAGAAGGATAAACCTAATATATTATGAACATTGCATTAAGTGGAAATTGTCTTTTATTGAAGTATAGGCTAGTGAAGTCAGATTAATGTAAATGATTGCTCTTGACGTATACTTGAATATAAGTAAGTACTGTAATAATACCTATAGAAAAAATTGCTAACAGTATTAATCTTCCTTTTAGTATAGTGATTATTTTGTCTTTGGGTAGCTCTTTTTCATGTGCACTTCTCTAAATTTTAAATGTTATTAGAGAGCTAAAATCTCTTTCAGCACTGATACTTTTTGATGATATAAGATACAATCTTTGAAAATTTCAAAGTGGTAGCTATATGAAACTAGTTTTTGAGGATGGACATGATCTTTTCTCTTCAGGATAGAAAAGGGAATAAAGAATGAACTGAGTTAGAAAGCTATGTGCTTTTACAAAAAGTGGTAGACTGCTTTCTTATAATGCAATGAGTGCTAACCATTACATCATGGAACCCCACTGAATTCTTAGTTCAAATGTGGCATTAATAATTTGCTTTGGGGCAGAAAGATAAATATTCTTCAAGCTGTGGGTTTTTCATTTCCCTTAAGATAAATCAGTTATTCTAAATTACTGGCTGTCTCAAGGTATTTGGTAATCACTTGTATTTGCTTGGTAAATGCATGCATACTAGCTTATCAAGATCTTCCTGTCAAGCATTCTTACACTATTCTTTATACTTTATTAAGAGGACTTGCTATGTTCATTAAATTTTGTTATATTATGAACACAATATGTGTTATAATGTGATACCACATTATAAGTCACCAGTATATATTACTTACTTTAAAGCCACCAATTTCTTTCAGTAGCAAATATCTGTTTTATAAGTATAATGAATACAGTAAATGTCAAGTGAAATATTTTTCCATAAATGAATTAACCAAGCTTTCTCCCCCTCTTGGGAAAGAAAAGACTCACATTTTTATAGGTAGAGAAAAAGACTCACTATTCTGTTTTCTCTTTCTCTGCTTCAAAAGGTATGTGTGTGTGTGTATGGTCATGAATGCTCAGAATTGCAAGTTGACAGTGTTAGAACCAGGAAACAGAGAGAAAGAAATGAGTTTAAGATTGTGAACTCTTCATACTGCTAACATCAATCACCACACAACCCATCCCCACTTACTCTTCTTGAGAATAAAATGTCCCTAGATCAGATATAGAGAGCAACAAATGCAGGCATTATTAGAAAATTCCTTTATAGTAAGATTGTAACAGAAAGTATTAGGCATTTCCATATGTAGCCTTGAAGCAATTTAACTCCTTTTCAAACACACCAAGGTTAGCCAGAAATCTTTTCTGTCAAAGTCTGTAACTGAATTCCTGCTATTTGTATTTTTTTCCAAAGGCTTATAAGAAGAAAGGAAATATTTTGTTCATTACCTAGAGATGTCAGTAAATATTATTTTCAAGTCACTTTTATTTTTTACCACAAATGACAAATATTAAAAATTGCATTTTTGTGTTCTCACTATGAAATCTTTAAAGTTCATATGTAAAGAATCTTCTTGTGTTTATCTAAGTCAAAAAAGTGCAACAAATAATGAGAAATTCTTCATCGGTGTCTCTTTTCATTGAAATAGACTGCTGTCTTCATTCATCTGAAGCTGAAGTATTTCACTGAGGGAAAGTGGTGATAGTGGTGGTGGTGTGTGTTTTGTGTATGGGTGTGGTATTTGTGATGCTGGACCAAGCATCAGAATTACTTTTTTATTTTTCTTTTGGAGGGCTGGGTTAATAATGGACATAATACTCCTCTCAGTTTGCATCCTCAGAGACAAAAGACAGAGAGCAGACAGAAACCACATCAGTCACTCTGCAACTTCTCAGACTGTTGAGGAACAAGCCTTTAACAAAACTGGCCTGATGATAAATTAACATTTGTCATGCCAGTCTCACTAATAAATGTTGTTTGGGTTGCAAACCAACTCAAGCCAGAAAAGGACTGTAACTTCTCCTCTCTTGATTTAGAAAGCTTACCCATGAGGAACTCTGATAAGTAGAATTTGAATAACTTAATCCCATTCCCTTAAACTGTATGCTCTTGTCAGCATAATAACTAGAACAGCATGCCTAAAGTAGCACATTATTTAAATAAATCAAGATATGAAGTGAAAAGCAGTAACTTGAAAGCTTCAGCAAATGGAAAGATTATTACTAAGCTTCTACATGGTTAGGTATATTTGTAGACTTTGCCATAGTTTTTAAAGAAGTTGTAAGTAAAGTTAATGAAGTCATGTGTAAGAACAAATGCTTTATGAAATGTTATCTACATTATTTTATTAACATTTCAGTAGATATTTAGGAACATAAAAAATAACAAAAAATTACATCATCAGGATAGACTTCAAAAAGTTAAAATATTGTGTTACCTTAGCTTATCAAGTTTAATGTAGATTCATATATATCAAATCTAAACCAAAACACTGTTTATATTCTTTTTTTTTTTCATCAGGTTAGTAACATTCTCATTATGACACAGCTTAGATAAAGGAAATTCCAAGTCTGTAATAGGTATTCCAAGTGCTATTTGGACAGGGGGGCTAAATCATGACTAACCCACCACACTGATTGTATGACCATGCTAGATAAAAATGTGTTAAAATATTACTAACAATAATCTCAATGTTGTGGAGTGAAAAGTTCAAGAACCTTCATACACAGATGAAGTACAACCCATTTACACACATCCAGAAGAGTTAAGATGATGCTCATGGACCTACTCTTCAAATATCCTTACTTGCCTCAAGTTACCAAATCAAATCCTTCTTTCTGGTACTGGTTCCTTCATAGTGAGTCTTTAGTGAAGCCTTGCACCAACACCAAAGGAGATCTGGACAGCATGCCACATTATGAAACAGATGAAGGTCAGAGAGTTTACATACTTACAATCTCTAAGCCACATAAATTAAATTATTTTCAAAACAAGTTAGTATGTTTTTTGTTTTTTTTTTTTTTTTTTTTTTTTAAGAGCTACATTTTTTATTTCTTGCTCTTCTTCACATTTTCCTTGTAAGTTTTCTAAATTTTCGGAGTGGTCAAATTGTATGTCCATATGGAAATGTTATTGTATCCCTCAAACTAGATTGTAAGAGATTTATGGATTGCCTAGTTAAATAAGTGTCCTCCAGTGATTTTTAAGGACATGGAGAGAAGGTAGCCAGAGCTGAAGAGGTGAAATATATAATACTTGAAAATTCTGTTCAGAGAAGATGACCAAAAGATGATAATAGTTAAACAGGGAATTTGAAGTTCTATTCGAAAATATTTAGCCTTTCAGAGTAAGACTCTTCCTTCTTTGAATCTTTTTTCCTTTTCTACAGCTGTTAAAACACTAACTGCTTGATATCAAAATTTCCTAAAAAGTAGACATTAACTTAAAAAAATTTAGTATGTAATTTTAAACAGCTATCAAATCTATAATATGAAATATGCTTCAAACACATGAAGAAGTAGGTGATGTCTAACTTCAGAATACTGTGAAATAAATTAACTTTTACATATTCTCATTTCAAAATATCTTATTTTGAGAATATTTACCCACATGATGGATTCCTTCTCCCCTTTAAACAAAAGTTATTCTCTAGGTTATATTAAAGATTAGTCATACTTGGAAATCTTATATATAAATCTGGTTGGTGATGGTCAAGAATTTCCCAAGTCAAATAAATAACCCTTACAAAAAGATATCTATTGCTACTTTATGTAAAAGATATGAATATTTTTTTCTCCGCTTATTTAAGTGTTTTTATTTGTTAGCCTAGGTTCCACTTCAATGTGTACGACTGAGTATAATTGCAAATGAGACTTTAATACTGAAGTGGCCTAATGGGATTTTAGGCTTGCAGCAGTGATGTGAAAATAATCACTTTAAGAAGCACCTATTTAATCAATTTATGTGTAGATCATGAATTTTCAAACTTAAGAGTTAATGCAAAAAAATAAAATGAACATTAATATAACTTCTTGATGTTTTTAATTCAAACAAAATATAATTATATATATATAATTACATTTTTAAGTATCCCAATTATTTTAAGATTATTTAAATAAAAGAAAAATAAATTGTAGTGAAGAAAATTTTCACCATAAAATATGAATTTTAGGTTAACAGTTAATTCAATGGAGGGGCTCTAAAATGCTTGGTAGGGATTGTTCTAAAATACATAATTATTTTTTATAAACATTTATCTGTAAATTCCTCTCCCAAGATGATCTAACTTCTCTTTTCAAGGGAGAGGACAGAATTTAAAATCAATATAAATTTTATGTGTTCTGTCATTTTTGGTAAGTGCTCCAACTGAACTTTTCATTCTCCCAAACTTCCTCTTCTTAGTCAGTCTATTTAGAATGACATCTGAAGTCACTTTGGATTCACCTGCTGGTTCTATACACGTTATATTTAGAAAAAAAACCCTTTGTTTGACTTTTGTCTCATCAATCTGGCTGAGGCTTGTTTGATTATTTACTAGCCTAGAAGAACCCAGAGATGCACAAGATGATTTTCTTTATATTCCAGTTAGCATACAACCAAAGGAGTAGCCATGCTCCAAAATATAAAAGGGAACACGCTCCATGAAGAGTTGTGCCATCCATGCACATAAAGGCAAAGGAAGCAGGCTCAGTCTCAAATATCTGTAATGCAGTTGGAGAGTAGAGAGAAAAAAATAAGGGATTTTAAATAGGATTCCAAGTAAAATTCTCAAAATTATCCATTCCCTCATAATTTTATGCCTAGCAAAGAACCACAAGAAAGGGATTTGGCAGATTGGAGAAAGGAGAGGAGAAAAACCTAAAAATTGAAAATATACCACATAATTTTGAGTTACGTCATAATAATAGCTTCTGTTGTCTCTGCTATGGACTAGAAACAGTTCCCACATGTCTGTTACCCACATATTTCTTCCAATTGTATCTACATGTCTTTCTTCAAGATTTCCTTTCAAGTCTCCCAATTCATATACGCTCCCTTTGGTCTAGCTCTCATTATACATCTATCTCACTCCTTCCCAATGTATCCCCATTCAGGTAGTCCAATTTATGTCATATTGAAGACTATAATTCAAGGAGGCCTTGTTTAAGTAGGGATGGGAACATGTCGTTTAGCCAATGTTCTGCAATGCTTTTCCCTTTTCCACAGACATAAATACCTCTTAAATACCATGTTATAATTATTCAATAAGCAATGAGTAACTGCAGTGAAATTTAAGTGCTGTATAAGATCTTTTTTTGACTCAAAACCTCTGAGAAATAAAATACCATCCACTGACATATAGGGATGGCTCATAAAGGTATGGGTCTCAAAAATGAAGAGTGATATTTTATTACATGTAAATAAAATAGGAACAGGCAGAGTTTATTTTGTTATTTCTGACTAATACCTTGCCAATGAAGCCAAACCTTTACTAAAAGTATTTGAGTTGTGTAAGATCCTTTGATAAAAGATGTGAAGAGAAAAAAGAAATTTACGATTTACTCTTCTGGAAACTGTCTACCTCTGGTTTAGAAAAGCCACCTTAGAGACAGCTGAAGTCAACAAGATCATATATTTTGTCTTGTAAAGACAAATGTTATAGAGAAAAGCAAAGGACACTTTAGAAGAGTAAGAGTTCATAGTCTGAGCCTACTCATCATATATCTACTAGTTGCTAGAAGAATCAGCATAAGATAATGGCCTAAGAGCTCGTATTGAACAGAATACTTTTAGGATAACAGACTCATAAACTTTTGTTCTTCTATCTTCTGAAACACTGATAGCTCTGACCAAATTAATTCTCTAAGATCAAGGGCTTAGTCAAAGTTATCAACAGTGTTCCTCCTTCTTTAATTTAACAGTGTGTTAGAAATCAATTTCCTCTAGTTATCTGAAAAGCTAGAAATTAATGATATATCTCCTTTCCTTTGTTTAAAAAATATGTATTTTTTTCTTTGCATGTACTTACCTGTACAAACTTATATCAAAAATATTTGAAGGTAGAGACCAATCAGAGAAATGTGATGTGATGGTGCTAACCCCATTAGAGTCATGTGACTAATTACAGATGCCAAGGGGGTTATTAGCAGAATGGCATAGCAAGCCTTCAACTCCTTGTGCATGAATGACATCATGAGTGGATGAACAGAAGCAGCAAAGAAATGAATAGTTTTCTTAGGTAGTTAACAAAATATTGGCATCATGTGGCATTTGTACTAATTTGAAAAATTAATTAATTTGAATATATTAATAAATATATTTAAAGTGTGAACTATTGTTCTTTACAGATTAAAAAGAAAATTGACGTTTTTGTTCAATCTGTATTTATGGTTTCAAGGCAATAATTGTTTCTGAATTTGCATTTTCTTTCAAGATTCTGGTGAATATATCTGTATCAGAAAAAGGTATTCTCATTAAAACAAAAGAATGAAAATAAATTATACTTACTTTATAGTTATTGTCTTTCATTTTCTAAATTTATCCTTACCATCATTATTCATGACTCCAGTGTTATGTATGTCAGTAAAATAACCATAGTTAGTAGACACTGATTTTTAAATTGTTCTTTTATTTTCGAATTTTGAATTCTTTTTCAACGCTTTATATTCTGTGAACTGAGCAAGAATAGTTTTTTTGTTGCTGACAGTTTTTTCATATAATCATTTTTAGAAAAATTTAGAGAGCACCTTCAAATCAGATATTGCTAGTTATTTAAACATGCAAAGTGCACAATACATAGTGGAACCTCTTTATTATTTTTTTTCATACAGATTTATTTGTATATATATTGTTAAGACCCTTCATTTTCCCCTTCCTCCCACTCCCCCTCCAAAGTCTCCCACTTTACTTTCATTTCAAGTCATTAGTGTTTGGCCCATTGAGCTTTTTCTCTTTACTGGTGCAGTGTCTTTTTCCTGGGTGATGACCTGCTCTCCTGGGACTTCGCAGTCCATGCTGCTTCGATTTCCGTGAATGTCTTAGCAGCGAGTATTTCTTTTAATCATGTGTGGACCCTTATAGGTCAGTTGAGGTTCAGTTGTGTCGCCCTTTGCTCCTGTCTCCTCTGTTGCAAAGTTTTCTGCGGTGGACGTGATTCTTCCTTTCTCCAGACCTGTGCGATCACTGGGATTTGTGCCACCTCATTCGTGTTGGTTTTCTCTCTGTCCCAGCATTAGTTCCGTGTTGCTGTCTCCAGTCCTTATGGTTCTGGCGTCTGAGACTGGGCTCCAACACCCAGCCATTTGTGGTAGAGAGGTTCTTTACTGGAGGCCAGTTCCATTCCGTGGTAGGCCCAGTTCCACTCTTCTCCCTCTGTTTGCAGTTGTTCTGTGGCCACTTCCCTTTCTTTGTGTCCTCTTCCTTTTCAAGAAATGGAGTGTTTTGTAGCTGTTGAACACATTCTGGATAAGAGGTTTGCTTCTCTGCCCCCAAAGTGACTGTAGGTATAGTTCTGTGGTTGTCATCGTTTCAATGGGCGTTAAAGTTTGGGAGCTTGTTGTTCCAGTCAATTAGCATTTTTGGTCTCACCCAGGTGTCAGGTGCATCCAGGGCCTTTATTCTTCAGTAACTGCATCAGAGAGGGTGGGTATCCTTATTCTGCTCTGATTTTAGTCCCACCTCACCCCCTGTCAGCCTGCACACAGACAGGGGTGCTGGCCCTGTCCCCTAAACTCCAATGCCTCCAGAAGACTGGTATTTTCAGTGCCCACCCCAGACCGGGCTGGCAGGAGCCTGCTAGTAGGCACTTACTCTGTTGCAGCTCCCTTATTAACATGAGCCCCCCCCTCCACCCCATGTGGATGCTGGCCCTGTCCCCCATGCTCTGGGGACAAAGGCATGGTTTCCCAGCCTGCCTGCTGGTTCCCCATGGTACCCGCCCATAGTGGAATTTTTATTTCACAAGATAATGTATCAAAACTTCTGTTAAGTGGAATTAATTAATATATTAACAAAATGAAAAGTATTGATACTGATTTTTTCACTTCAATTACCATATCATTTAGAAAAATATTTGTAAGGACATTTTCAAAATTTCCATAATTTTTAGACACATCTGAGTCCTAGAAAGTACTATTAACCTGATATTAAGATTCTGTTCTTTACTCCAAGTATTTCAGTCAGGTTCCTTGGTATTTTAGAGAATTGTTTACATCTTGGAAGTCTTCTGAAATGGCTTACATTTGAGTTTTAATTCTCTCTAATTTGAAAATCAGAATAAAATAATCAGGGGAAAGAAGGAGAGAAAGAGCAAAAGAGACAGTGTTAGAGAAAATAACACCATTTTCTATGGAAAGCTGAGAGTAAACATAAGATGCTTATTTTCTATCTTTTATAGAATAATCTTTTTAATTTCATACAGTACTTGCATGATCAGAAACAATTTTTTATTCAATAAGATAATTTGTTCATCAAAAATTAGACTTTTTCTGCTGATAAATGCATTTTCTTTTATTGTTATCTTTACAAAAACTCAATATATTGCATACATTAAATAATTTTTTTACAAAAGTGTCTCCAGTTTGCAAAACTATATGACACATATATCAAAATTAGTTTTATATTAGAACATATATTAAAGTATATTCAACAAAATAAAATATTTTCCTATATTTGTAGGAAGCTAAAACAGGAGATAATAAATTGAATCTTAAGAAAAAAAATTAATGTCTAAATAGAAAGTTTGTGGAAATAAGCAAAGCAGTTTAAGTACTAAAAAATAATTGAAAACAGCATAGTTACTTATTAAGAATGACATGATTAATTTGTATTGTCAAATAAAACTCTTATGAGACTTATTTTGTGCAATCTGCTTTATATTCCCTAGATTCCAAAATTTTATTTCAATAGCTAGTTGTTTCTAATTGAAAGATGGCCTTAACTTTCCTGTCCAAGCTATAGGTTAATTTAGTTTGTTATGAATCCATACAGAGCTGTCCTACTCATAGTCCTTTATATTCAGAATTTTGATTTATGATTTGAATTAGAATTTGTTATGAATCCATACAGAGCTGTCCTACTCATAGTCCTTTATATTCAGAATTTTGATTTAGGATTTGAATTAGAATTTGGAATGGAGAGATTTCCACACAAATTCAGCACCTGAATGCTATAGAATAGTTCAAAAACTTGCACTTTCAAAATAGTCATTAGGTGTCAATTATTCAATCCAATAAGCAACAAGCAGAGACAGGAAAGTTATTCACATCAAAAGCAAGCCTGATGAAAGCCAATTTACAGAATAGAACAATAAAAAATCTGCAATAGGCCCTTATACAAAGTCATCGTAGATTAATACATTCTGTAGTTCATATAAATGTGAATTTTTCAATATTCAAAAACCACTTTGACAACAAAATCAAGTCTTTTGAAGAATTTATTTTCTTCTTTGGTATCAAGACTTTCTCACCCATGCAGCTATTTTCATTTTCTATCAGGTACTCTTTTATATAATGATCTTGCTGAAACATCCCTAAAATACTCATGTCTACATTTATTTTGCCATCTCTTGATAGTCCATTTGTCGCATGTCTGTATGTCATTCTTCAATTGCTTATGTGTACTATCACACACTCTGTACATGGTGCAAAGTTTCTGAAGATTTGTTAATAAATAATTCTAATGGAATTCAATACCTTTTTAGGTTTTCAAAATGTATATCAGAAGTCATTTTTGTTAAAAGATATCCTTCATGTTATAATAATTCCCCAATCAAATATATCTTCATTCTTTAATATATTTTTATGCAGGGGGTTAGAAAGTAAGCTATCAGGTCATTTTAGCAATGGAGAATGCTTTCTTAATTGTGGTTTTCAAAGAAAATTTACAGGAACTTGTCATCTCTCTTTGAAGTCCCTCTTCTCTTTTGTTCCCCAATATTTCATAGATTTATTATCTCATTGATAGTTCTAAACAAATTTTTTTAAATACCATTGCTTCAGAAATTTACTTTTCAGTTATAGGTGTGCACTCATTTTGCAAGAAAGATGTTGTTTTGGTTTTGTTAGAGTCAGTCAAAACAAGGGCATCATCTCTAAACCTCAAGTTTGCCTCTATTGTCTGTAACATTGGTGTCAGTTCATGCCACTTAACTCACTGAAACTTCAAAAAGTTGCCAGTCAAAACTGCGGACATTTTTTTGTCAAATTGTAATAAACTGTGGCCCCTGCTTTTACTAATGTGGACATTAAAACACTAGTTCTCTCTAATGCTTATTAATTCAAAATAAATTGTATGATAGTACCAAGAAAAATGTAATTCTGTCAAGATGAAGTGGAGAAAGAGCAATCCTTATAATTATAGCTATGTTCTGTAACCTTGTAGCAATTAAGATTCATATTTGCAAGCAATGAAAGCTGATGGATAATAAAATAGGAAAAAAAAGAAAATTAAAAGGATAGTGTCTGTTCATAGATTTGTTTAGAGGATTAGAGAAGAAGCTAAAGGTTTTCTTTCTAGAAAACTTTCAAAACAATGCTATAAAACAATTTTTGAAGAAAGTATTTTTCCTGCTGCTTAATATAAATAGGTGTTCAAGGACTCTTCTATTGCTTCCATTTGTATGAAAGGAAGCCCCTGCTGGAGTTATTATAGAGCATATTTGCATAGCAAGAACAAATAAAAGGAAAACTCACCACAAAGTTAGTTATTAAAAATAAGTTCACTTTTTTCAGTTGTATTCTATGAAAGTTAGGGTAGAGCAGTTTGACATTTCAGAATGTTTATATTCTTAGTATTAAAAAATGAGCATGTGTAGTGGAGTCTGCAATTTGGAATGAAAAAAATGATCACTCATTCTGTTTAATCTTACTAAGAATCTTTGTCCCCTCCACTCAGCTCAGTCAACAAGAATCTTTATTTAGTTAACTTGATTGGAATTATTACTTGTCTATCTTAGTCTTATGCTATAACGAACACAATGTTTAACACAGTGCTCTTGAGTCCCCATCTACATCTTAAGTTTTCATTAAAATGGATTCTGTTTTTTAGTGATTCTGTTTTTAATGACTCCTATGGTTTTCTAATCATCAAAATTTAAGTGTAGAAGCAGCAAGAGCATTTCATGGCAAGTCTTAAATATTTGGAAGGTTTAAACCAAAATAGTCTCTCCTGCACATGAGAAGAGACTAATTGAAAAAAGAAAACAGAATCCTAAAATATTGTATCACTGTAAACAGGACCATTAGGGAAATTGTTTAGAGTGTGCCATTAAGTGTGCACATCAGGAAAAATTCCATATATCACCCTGTCAGCATGGTATACTATCTCTGAGGCTGTATTTATTTGTGCCTGCTCATCCTTCAGGAAATCATTGCATCCTGAAACCATGTGGCTAGTCTTATGAGAGTTACTGTCCTCATGAATACAGCACCATATACCTTCTCTAAAAACTTCCACATGAGCAGTCAAATTTTATTCAGATACCTAGATTTCCTGAATTTCTACATATCTGAAATTCATGGTTTGCAACTTTTGTGGAACTTGAAGCAAGGGTATAAATAGAAGATTATTAACTGTAACTTTTAAGTATTTAAAAGTTAAAACCAAGTTAATAAAATGTTATTTTATCTCTTACTTTGAAAAAAATAGAACTACAGACCCAGACTCTGATTTGAAATTGAGTGTTTTGGGTTTCCAGAAAGATAGAAAACAGAGCCTCAAAGACTCCTTTCCCCACTCCTGGCTCAACTCTGCTCCCAAATTTCTGTTTCTGCAGGGTATGCTGGCTTCCCCAATATGCTGGTTCCTAGATGTTGGTATAGAAGTGAATACTGAAGATGCTCCATTGAATACATAGAGACATATTTGGTAACAGTCCTAAGATGAAATTTCCAAAATTGGGTTCAAAATAGAGACCCTGATTCCTGAGTAAGATGACAGTCTAATTGAACATGAAATGCTACTGCTAGAGATCATGAAGTTGCAACGTAACTGAAGAAAATTACTATCTAGTTTGTACTCTAAAAATATGAGAACCAAATATTTGTAAAGCTAGAATAGAAGAAAAAGAAATAGAGCAAGAATTTAACACATCATATGGAAATAAGATAGCAAGTAGATTAAAGTTTTTTATGGGTGTAGAAAAGTATGTTAATATTGGCTAAAATTAAAATTAGTTTAATAAAGATATTGAGAATTTTTTTAGTTTTGGGAAAGAATAAAAAAGATAAGTGAAAATGTGAGAAACATGCAAGAAATAAGAGCTGCTTGAGGATATCAAATTTGTTTACAGAAAGGTATATGCAGTTTTTAAAAAATAGTAAATTATTTTAACAAGATATTTTAACTATTATATGTCTATTTTTACAGCTCATCAGTTATGAAGCAATTCATTATGTTAAAAGTGCAATGATAGCATATTCTATATAAAAAGTTCAGAAAGTTAACATGAGCAATATTTTCCTGCATATAGAGGCTCATGTCAGATAAATCTTCATTCTGTACACAACATATCAGCATCAGCATCTTGAGATAATCAGGACAATAAACTTAGATTTTTTCATGTTGAAAATCTTATAAAAATAAAAAAATTGACCTAGCATACAGTAGTCAAAATTTTAGAAGCTATTCCTTTTTCTCTCAGAATGGAATTCTCATTTTTGTTATTTAAAAACCACTATGACAACCAGTTTTCAATATGGTCATGTAATAAAATGTTTCAATATTTTCCAAATCAAATTTATTTCAATTAGCAACTCTACAGGAAAAAAAAGATTGTTTCCTCAAAATTAGTCTATATTTTTGCTGGTTCTCTGTGCTATACGCTATAGGATATATATGTATATATATATATATATATATATATATATATATATACACATATATATGTGTATGAACTATAAATAGCATATAATATATATATTTTCTCATGTTTTTCAGATAATTATGTTTTGTAGATATATCAACAAACTAACAAACAAAACTTGTCAGTTGAAACACAAAGAAATAATAGATTTATCAATAGAAAACAATGAGAAAATTGCTAATGTGTAAAAGCAGAAAAATTGATGTGCAATTTGAAAACTTGAGATTGCAATCCAAGACAAGTAAATACTTAAGATACATATCTAGATATAGATGGACTGTTATATAATACATATACTTATGGATAAAATAGTCTAGATCATCTCAAATCAAATTTTATTTTAATGTAAAATAAACGTTGAAGTAACTAATTTATTTGAATGTAGAAATTTTTATAATTATCTAGTTTATAGTATTTGTAAATACTATAATAATATAATACTCAATAAGCACAGTCACATCATCACCATGCTGCTTTATCATTTTCAACACAGACCATGCTGCTTCATTTTCAAAATAGAATTTTAAAAATACAAATGTTAAAAACTTGAAAAAATATGCTGTCAAAGAGAAAACAGAATGCCTAATGTAAAAAATGACTTCTATAAAGAAACCAAGTTAATATCTATGATGTCCCAATGGTATTTGTACGCACAGAGTATTTTGTGAATGGCATTCATAGAAAAGAAAACTCATCACCACCAGCAAAATAAGAAAAAAAAATGAATAAAGCTTCAAATTTCTTTCAAAAATATGTTATGTAAATACATTTCTGCTACCTGCTGAGAAAAAACAAAAACTTGTTTTTGTATATCCTAAGACTAGACTTTTTCAATATACTCATTCCCTTTCTCTGCATGTATTGTCCTGTTACATTATAATTGTTCCCTTTGCAACATACTAATTTGTTTAATATCACTTTTCCAAAGCTACAAATGCTGGAAGTTTCATAGAGCTATTAGAGTACTTTCTCAGTGTTCTTGAATTAATTGAATGTAGTTGGAATATAAAAACTAAACTTGTCAAATGTAGAATTATAGCTGTCAATTCTCAATGCACTTTCTATTTTAGGGATAAGAATTTCCATTGCTCAACATGTTAAAAGAAATAAAATCTTTATTAAAAATTTGTGTTTAATTATATACATATTCATTAAATGTTACAAGTATAATTGACTTGGCAAAAAAGAAATATAAATATCATATTTTCTGAATGCTGAACTTGTAAAAATTTGATACAAATCAGATTTGGATTTTTTTCTTTTTTGTTATTTAGTCAATATACATCATAGTGTTATTTCAAAAGCCATGAGTGTTAACAAGTTTTAGCAAGTGTACGAAGAGAAATAAAGAATGACAAGGAAATTTACTATTTCCCTAACATTCCTGCACAGGATTTCTCATTGCTGTTCTGTGATATTGTTTTTAAAAAATATTACCCTCATTCTCAGAATGAAAAATGATTTAAGAAAATCAACTGAATTGTTGAAATTGTATAACATTCAACTGACAATACATTTAAATAGCAACCACGCTGATAGATCAAAAAGAAGATATAAAAAGTAGTTCCCTTCATATAGACTCAACTAGATAACAATAACATATCAATAGAGGGTTAAACTAGATCTAAGACAAGTGTGTGCTCATAATCATTGTGAAAACTTTGAGAGTATCAGGAATTTTGGTAGTCCACTCCATCTTAGAGTTTAATTCTCCAAATATCTCACTTAATATACTCAGAATATTTTTGTGGTCACTTTCTTAGACAGGAAAACTCTTATAGAAAAGAAAATGCTCACAGAAGAGATATAAAAGAAGTCTTAAGAAATAATCATTCTAAGGTAAGCCTGGAGGAATAGCAAAGAAGTTCTAAAAGTGCTAGAAATTCTGCTTTCTTCTTTCCAATCTTTACTTCTGAACAAGATAGTTACACTGGAAGAAAGGACAAAGAACATTGTACTGCTTGGGATATTTGTGAAAATTCATTGCATTGGGAAAGAAAATAGAAAAAGTAAAACTTATCTTGAAATATGAGATTATGTGTCATAATCAAAATTATAGATGCAGGGGATAGAGAAATGAAAGGGGATGAAGAAATGAAAATGTCACAAACACATATACACTTAGGTTCAGACTTAGAGCAACAGAAAATGGGCCCTCCTGTCAAATACCAAAGTCTATGGTATCATACTTCGAATAATAAAGAAGCAAAAACTGATGGCAAAGTGAGAGTAGAACAAAGAGAATCAAAGACAGCCTTTCTGAAGATTAGATATAAAACTCAGAAATAAGCATTCAGTGTTCTGATATATCACATCCTGCCCTAAAACAAAGATATTCATTTAAGAACCAAAGACTGTGGTACAACAGAACAGTCACAGCAAAAAATAAGCAAAAGAAAAACAAAACATCAATTAACAATCAAATTTCAACCCAGAACTATTCCTAAGTGGATTTGTTTAAACATCCCCTTATACTAAAATGACTAGCAGAAAAAAAAGCATACCTATTTCTAGACATAAAGACTACAGATCTCAATTTTACCATTCCATAAAAAATGACTGATTTTCACCAACAACACAAATATTGCAAGACATGTAAAACAGCATAAAAACACACTCATAAGAGACAAAGTAAGTGCATAAACTAAACACAGGTAGGATGTGGAACTTAGAACAAATATAGTTAGTATGATATATATATCAAAAGCTAAAAACAAAAGCTAACAAATTTCCAGACAGATTGGATTTGATTTTTCTCTTCCTGTAGTTGTATATTTGGAGATGTTTCATAAAAAGCATACCTGTTTCCAGCATTCTTTTTCTCCTACTTTACTTTTGTGGACCTGCGCCATATGATACCCTTATTTGGGGAGATGGAAATTGAGTATTTTTTTTTTGTTTGTTTTTTAGTGAATCTCCAAGATATTTTAATAAAATAATGCCCTTTTTTTGTTTTTACTAAATAGTGACTGTGCCCATCAAGAAGCATCTACAAGAAGCATCTAATGCAGAAGTGCTAGTAACAGAAAAGGAACAGGTAAACTCTGCCACAAGGATGTCATTAAAATATTAATAAACTGAATTGAACAATACTATAAAAATAAAGTTCATCATGACCAATTGAGCAAAAAGAAAATTCTTATGTCCTTGCAAATAGATACAGAAAAAACTTTTGATAAGTTTTAATATCCATTTATGACAACAACTAAAAATAAAATGAGGAAGAAAGAACATACCTCAATATAATAAAGGCCATATGTGACATCCTCACACATTACGTGAAACTAAGTGATAAGAAACTGAACACTTTTCCTTAAAGACCAGGTATAAAATAAGAATATACACCATCACCACCTGGCATCATAACACTGGAAGTCCTATCTAGAGCAATTAGGTAAGAGAAAGATATTAAAAAGGAATCTAAGTAGGGAAAAGTGAATTAATTCTATTTGCAAACTAAATAATATACATAGAAAACTCAGAAGGGATATTAAAAAAGAAACACCTTTAGAAACAATAAATCAATATAGTAAATTGACAGGCTACAGTACAAAGTTCTTAAATTCAGTGTGTTTCTATAGAAAATCAACAAACTAGAAGAGAATACTTCCTTAATACTTCCACTATTTATAACCGAATCAATAATAATTAGTTACCTGGCAGTAAACTCAGGTGAAGGACCTGTTCAATAAAAACAATAAAATTATTGTCAAAAGAAATAGAAGGCATAAAGAAATGGAAATATAGTCTCCCTGTTCATTATTTGAAAGAATTGCTAAAATGACCATCTTACACAAAGGAATATAAAGATTCAATGTAATCCATATCAATATTTCAATGACATACTTCAAAGAAATAGAACAATTTATAAAGAACCACAAAAGATCCAGAATAACCCAAAATAAATGAAATCAAACTTGTTCTTTGAACGAAAGATAAACTTCTAGCTATACTCACAAAGAAAAAAAGGAGGGAAACACTAAATAATAGAATCAGAAACAAAAGTGGAAATGTTACAACAGCAATCACAGACATATACATCATACATAGTGCATTACTATGACTATCTGCATCAGTAAGTTGAAACTAGAATGAAAACTTCTTTAAAATATATACTCCTTTGAGACTGAATCAGATGCAAAAAGTCTACATATACCAATTCAAGTAAGAAAATTCAAAGAATAATTAAAAATTGCCCAGGAAACAAAAACCCAAGTTCAGACAGTTTCACTAGTGACTTTAACCAAACCTCTGAAAGAAAACTAATATCTATAACTATGATATTCTTGTTAAATATTTCCCCTGATTTCTTCATTTCCAGTAACATACTTAGGACTATGACACAGAGAAGGTAATCAGTTAATTTCTAAATGAATGAGAGAAAAAAGAATACTGAATTCTAGAGTGCCAAATGTTAACACATCAAATAACTTTTTAATGAAGTCTTTTCACCTTTACATTCCAAAGTCTGTTATCCCTGCCACGTTTTTATCATCCAGCCTTATGATTCCTTCCAACTCTAAAAATTTCCTTCAATCCATGCATTTTTTCAATTTATGTAATTTTTCACTGTGTAATTCCATTGTTTTTTATTTTTTTTTTCATTAGTATCACGTTACTGCCTTTCTAATCTTAACTCTGCCAGATTAAGGTCCTGTTTCCTTCAAACCTATATTATAAAACCATCTAATATGTATTATACACCACTAATTGCACTACAACCCTGATTCATATCACTTATTTGACTTAAATAATGCATGCCAGATTCCTGCTGTGACCCTCAATTCTACCATTGAACTACCCATTAGCATTGATGGATTGATAGTTAGTTTTGTTATATGTCACTTTCATGTGTTTTAGTTCATTCTCACTGTACATAACCTTTTTTTCTTGTTCATCTCATCTGTCACTCTTATGACACTCAATGCATGATGTGCATTCACTGATGTTTTAAATATTTTCTCCCATTACTAATATATCTCTTGATGCCAAATACTGTATATTTGATAACATATATATATACACACACACACACACACACACACACACATAATGGTAGAACATATTTTTTGTTGATTATTATTCTTTAAATATTTATTCTGACCCTTAGAAATATAAATGCCTCTGTAGAAACTTGCTCAAAATTCTAGTCTTTAAAATTTAATCATTTGATTATTCCACTGTTGGTATGGATATAAGACATGACTTTTTTTGGAATATACAGATCTGCAAGCATAGAATGGCATTGTGCAATCCATTGTAGAATGACAATAAAATACCTATTTCAAAAAACAATTTTCTTACATTGTACAAGCATAGTATTGGAACAATATTGCCAAGATCCCTTTATTGTATAATAAGTAAAAATAGCAAATCATATGTAGTGAGTTTAAGGAAGAGATTGGTCAAAATAAAGGATGGGTCTATATATTTTAAATTTCTTAGTTCTGAGTCATTTAAAAGATAACCATAAAGGAGAAGAAACTGAAAGTTTGTGAGATTAATGTCTCAAATGCTTATCTGACTGGAACAGATATTTAAGTACACCGAAAGCATACTCTGTGGAATAATTGTGTTTTGTGTGTGTGTGTGAGTGTGTGCTATATACAATTCTAATAAGTAAAGTTTAATTTGTCTAATTTAAAAGCCAGTATGATGGGGCCGGGCACGGTGGTTCGTTCCTGTAAGCTTCAGCCTATGAAGCGACCGGGGCTAGGGATCGTGGTTCGAGTCCTGCCTGGGACCCATAGCAAGACCTAGTTCCAAAAAAATAGCTGGGCGTGGTGGTGCGCGCCTGTCATCCCAGATACATGGGAAGCTGAGGCTGGGAATTGCTTGAGTCTGTGGTACCCCGGGTAACAAAAGCCTGCGGTTGGCTCCATGGGCAAAAATAGCGAGACCTAGTCTCAAGAAACAAACAAGCAACAACAACAACAAACAACAACAAAAAACAACAAAACAAAACAAAAAAGCCAGTATGGTGGACAAATGAGATAAAAATTGAAATAAAAATTCTAAACAGGAAAAGTAAATGTTTCAAGAGAGAAGTAAACTCTCAGAATGGTACTCATTTTTAGTATGAAATACATAAGTCTGGGTCATAATTATCAATACAAAATCAATTAATTCTTAGGGACAATTATACTCATGTATGTATGAAACTATGAGGTGAGCAATAACATTGCATAAAACAATAATAAACATTTAAGACAGTAAATAATCAACATTTTTAGAACAGTGATAGGTAATTACATATTCTTCTGGATGTTAGAACTTAGTGTGCTGGTAGTGGTGAAGTTTTGAAAAAAAGGAAGATAACTATATTTTTAACATATATGATGGCTTCTATTAATATCAAATACTATTTTTAGCAAGAATTATACAATTATGACAGTTAAAGAAATAACAGAATAAATAAAAACTAGCAGCATTTTTTAAAGGAGATCAATGGTGCTTGAAAGTGCTGTTCATGTATATAAACCAGATATTTTACTAGCTTTCAGAAAGACTAATTTAACTGTTATAACCAAACATATTTTTCATTATTTTTGAAATAGGTTTTCTTTTTTTTTTTTTTAATTCTGAGAATAACTGAATTAATAAGGGAAAAAAA
>PVHY01000841.1:0-84233 GCA_004024945.1 Uropsilus gracilis
CCCCCCTCCATTCCCCCCCCCCCGCTTTTCCTCCTGCTCAAACTTGTGCACTTCAGTGTGGTGCTTAGCTTGTTTTGACTTTTCCTCAAGTCTTTTATTTATTTTTTCACTATATCCCATATATTAGTGAAACCATTTGACCCACATCCAAAGAACGGGCAACAAGAATTGTTGGCGAGGATGTGGAGAGAAAGGAACACTACTACACTACTGGTGGGAATGTAAACTAGTCCAACCACTATGGAAAGCTGTGTGGAGGACCCTCAAGTTAATTAAAATGGAACTACCATTTGACCCAGCAATTGCTCTCTTGGGAATCTACCCATAAGAGACCTCAATCTGGGTACAAAGGGACACCTGTGCTCGGATGTTTACTGCAGCACAATTTATAATTGCAAGGTCATGGAAGCAACCTAAATGCCCCAAAACAGATGACTGGATGAAAAAAATGTGGTATATATACACGATGGAATATTACTCATCAATTAAAAAAGAATGACTATTAAGTGAGCTTGTTGTTCAGACTTACATATCCCAGTTGTATAAAGCATAGGAACTGGGGCCCTCCTTGACACATCTCTTCTCTCCTTTTTTGGTCATCACTTAATCACTCTGGTTTTGTATCCCCAAATCTCTTGATCAGCTTCTTTGATACGCTACCATTACCCTGGTCCCATCGCCCATCTTCCCAGGATGACATATTTTTGCCTGCACAAAGCTATCCATTATGCTCCTGCACCCAACCTCCCTGTTTTTTCCCTAGTAGCTCCCACTTATCCATCAGCTATAACTTATTTTCCACTTGTTATACTCTCTTGACACACTAGATTTTCTCTGCTTGTTAATATTCTCCCAGTGCCTGTGCCTTTACCTCCAACTCTTACAACAATTTAAAAACCTTAATTGTGAGTGTAATTATTTACTTAAGTTGTCTCCCTTTCCAGAATACAAGCTTTATTAAGAGTTTGAATATATCTTTCCTTGTCACTGCATCTCTATTGTCCATCAAAGTCTCTTCATTGCATTAAATATTCAATAAATATTTGTGGAGGGGATAAATGGATAAGGAAAAGCAATAGAGTTCAGACTATTTAGAAGATTCTGCATACCTAAAACACTCAAAAAGCAAATGAGAAGATGACAAAAATATTTATAACCTATGCATAAAAGCTTATGGCCTTAAAAACAGATTATAATACAGGCCAAAAGACGAGGTGTGAACAAAAATGAAGAGCTATGCAGGAAAATGAGCACAAGAGCTAGAGATCATGTTCATATAAGAATCAGTGCAAATGGCCAATTAAAGTAGGGGAAAAATTACCCTGCACTCGCCACTCTTCTAAAAATAACACATATACATACATAGGCATCCACTTAATTTTTTAAATAAGTGAGTTGATAAGGATTGGGAATAGGCACATTCTATTGGGGAACCCAAATGTGTATAAGTTTTTTGGAATGGAATCTGGGTATTTGTGTCTGAGCCTTAAAAATAAGTTTATCTACTTTGGCTCAATCGATTAATTTCCAAAAAAAATTATTTTAGGGACATCATTAAAGTTGAATGTAAATACTCATTTATAAGAATGCTCACTGTAATGTTACAGCCATGAAGAATCCAAATCCACTTTAAAGTGTAATAATGAATAATTGGTGACTAAAATGGGGCATATCCTATCTGAAGTAGCCATTAAAATGCATAACCCCAAAGACCATTTAAGGGATTTTTTTCAAATCTGTGGAATTTTTTTAATGCTAAAAGAGGACTGTAGCACAACATGCACAGTAGGAATGTAATTTTTAAAAATAGATTATGTATATATATATATGGGCATAAATATAGTTGCAAAATATCTCCGGATATGGGGATTAGGAATGATTTTGTCTTTTCTTTTTTAACCTTTTTGTATTTTTGTAATATTCAACAAATTCTGTGTATAATGTCCATAATGAGAAAAACTAAATATATTTTAATTTAACAATAGGGAACTGATTGCGACATATGGCCAAGGCTATATTGAGAGAAAGCATAATATGATGATTAAGAGTGTATGCTTTGAAGCTCACAGACAGGTGTTCAATTCCCTCTTTACAACGTAAGAGTTGTATGACCTTGAGCAAGTTATTTAATTCTCTCAGCCTCAGTCCCCTTATCAGTCCAAAGGAGATTGTACATACTGGGCAGAGCTATTTTATGGTTAAGTGAAATAGTGTATGAACAGCCTGATCAAAGAGTAAGCTTTTAGTAAAAGTACCTGCTTGTATAATGCCAGCATATAAATAGATCAGGTAATGATTTACATGAATTCATGATTCCCCAGAGGGTTTGAATTGCAAGTTTGGGGCATCACTTATTTTATGGTTCAGCATCTTGCAGACTGTTCCAGTATAGGATACTTGCAGAAAGGAGAACCCCAGTATAGAAACAACTCAGAAACTCTTGAGCTCTTTAGGGCAAAATGCTGGCCTAGGTCATTCATTTCCCTATTCATCCAGCCAGCAAATGTGTCTTAGCACCTATGATATACCAGGCAATGGTGACACCATAGTGAAACAAACTAACTGCCTTCTTGGAAGTGGGGCAAGCTTCATCTAACTGAATCAAAAGGCACATTGTTCCTGTTGGATTCAGGAACTAATCAGGAACCTGAAGAAACTTCTTTTAGTTCAAGAAAACTTGGCATGATTAGGAAAATGATGGTGAAACTCACTTTGCACTCCTTAAATGCCAACCCAAAGACAAGAGACTTGTTCCAGATGTCCACCTGCTGGTAGAACTAGGAGCCTTCTGAAGTCTTTTTTGCCCTAGTCATGTTTAGTTCAAGAGCAAACTTGCTCAGTTTTCAGAAGAAAAAAGCCATCAGCCTTCAGCTGAGGGCTTAGCAGACTTGTTCTCAGGGCTCAAATCCAGCCTTCCAAGTGTCTCCACTTTAGAAATAAAATCTTACTGCAACACTGCCATGTCTGTTCATGGATGGCTTGTCCATCGCTGTCTTTGTGCTATCACAGCAAATTGCATAGTTGAAAGAGTAACTATATGAACCTTCGAGAACAACATGCTCTGACTCTACAGGAAAGCTTCCTTGTTCCTGTCTTGGGTCAGTGGGCCTGGGGAATGAGGCAGTCGACAACATCACACATTTCACTTTTTCCCTCTGCAGTTCCGGGAGCTGTTCCTCTAGAATCTATCCAAGGGGGACCCTTTGAGGAGAAGATCTACATCCAGTGGAAACCCCCCAATGAAACCAATGGAGTCATCACACTCTACGAGGTAAGGAGGCCCTTTCTGCTATTTCCGTGGCTTCTCTTGGTTCAATTTGTTTCAGAATAACGTTGGTGAATATGTTCTGTATGCAGAACTCTTTGGGAGGTGTAAAGGTAAGTGACACATACGTTTTGATAGCTCAAAAGACAAAGGAATAGGATGTAGGTGTACTGAAATGATAATGGTGAGTCAGAACCCAGAGACTTCCCTGGCACGGCAGAGAAGACCCAGGCCTGAAGCACAGTTATAGGTCCTGTGCAAAGACCACAGGTGATGCTCTCCCAGCCTCATCAAACCAGTTCCTGGGCATGAAACAACAACCTGCTGTCATTCTCTGTCCTGGGGACACATGCTTTTTTTTTGAGACTAGGTCTTGCTACTTTTGCCCTGGAATGGCATGCTCATGTTGCCTGTAGACCCATGGACTCAAGCAATCCCCAGCCTCAGCTTCCCAGGTAGCTGGGATTACAGGTGCATACCACCACGGCCAGCTATTTTGGGGGGGTAGGATGGAACTAGGTCTCGCTATGTTGCCCCAAGCAGGTCTCAAATTGCAATCTGCTCCCACCTCTCATATTCTGAGCCACCAGGAGGTTGTGATATGGAGAGCAACCAAAAAACGCATCAGCAAGAGGGAACATCATGGAAGCTGGAACTGGAAGGAGGCATCTGCCTCTCCTAGTGTCTCTACCGCAGCCTCAGAGTCTTCTTTGCAATCTTCTTCTCCCCAAGCTTCAGTTTCATCACCTGTAAAGTAAGGGGTGGTGATTGCTGCTGCAGGATTCCTCCAGGAATTTGAAGGGGAAAGGTCACAGGCACCCCCAGGCTGACACACCCTGAGGGCTTTTGAGGGACTCAACCCCAGAAATATGCCCCTATGCTAATGGTCTTGAGGAAGAGCAGTGATTCCATTAGGAAAGAGAGGAAGTGGGGCAAACAATCAGGAGTATCTGAAGGACACAGAGGATCTGCTGGGAGAATAAAACATCCAACAGGTTCTTGTATTTGGGGAAGCACCTTCAGAAATGCTCTTGTCTCAGCAAGTCTGGTTTTCCTCAGAAGAGTTGTCTAACATCTCCATTTTAGAGGTTGCAGGGAGCTTGGTGCAGCTCCTGGAATCAGCACAAGAAAGGAGGGAGCTGACACCCCACCCCACCATTGATGAGTCACCTTGGGCCTCTGGATCAGAGGCATGTCCTTCCTGAGGATGCTGCTAGAGGGAAGTGCATGGATGTGCCCAGCCTGGCATGGTCCCCAGATCTTGTCAAGGAAGAGAAGCCCTGAAAATTCAGTCCCACAAAACCCAGTCATTTCAGGCTACATGCTGTTCTTTGTCTAACAGAGACTATGAGCATACACACACACACACACACACACACACACACACACACACACCAGATCTCTTGTGTGTAGCAACCTGTTCTTTGTAAATCGTTGGAAAGTACCCATGCTTTCGAAAGCGAAGTTGCTTGTTACTGTTATGTAAAAGGCTGCCTGCACCAGATGTTCAAGACTTTGCAATTCACAAGCCGGTAACATTTCAAAAGGTTTGGGAGACCAACATGGAGTGCTTTCCCCTCACTTATTAACATTTCATAGAAGACATCATTTCAAAAATATAGAAAGGATAGAATGTCAAAATAAAAGGCTGATCTTCAAATTGAATAAATTTAGCTTTATGAATAACTCATGACAATCTCCTTATGTTTCTTTCCACTTTGCCTCGGTTGAATGATAACATTGTCATGCAAAGGTCCTGCACCTGGACACTGCTGGCCTAGGCCATTTTGCAGGAGGGGCCATGTGTGTGCATGGACTTCTGATGGAAGCAGTGCACTTCCCCCTCTAATAGAATGATGTGCTGGGCTGGGTAGGAAACCCTGAGTGGTAAGAAGAAAGAGGTAGATGGAGAAAGAACACAGGTGTAAGTATAACCCCCTATAGCCCCCTTCTGTGCAGTAGCTCCCTAAAGTAGAGGCATCATTCTCTGGTACCCTCTTGGGAGCTCTGGGCATAGGTTCAGACAGTTCAATCTCCTCACTTCTCTGTGAAACCAAGTCTTTGTGGATTTTCAAAGACGAGATGCCAGAATTGTTGGCATTCCCTTGGCGGCTTCTTGTTGAAACAGCAGTGGTGCGATAGCTTCAGGTAGGCTATACTTGCAGATAACCAGGCCTCAAACGCTCCAGCCATCTGACTTGTGAGCATCTGGCCTGCCTCGTGAGAATATGCCAACATGCCCGGATGCTGTTGTGCGCGGAGCTAGGGTGGGTGTGTGTTTAGGGCTTTGTGATTTGAGCATGAACATGGCTGTGACCATGTGTATCACAATCTTTGAGGCCACAGAGGCAAGTATGTTGATTTTTCAGGTCAGTCTAGTTTTGAGTCTTAGCTTGCTGCTTGCTTGCTTGGGTAGATCAAGCAACCTCTCATTTATATTTATTTATGAACATAAATATATATTTAGTACTGAGTTTGACATTTATAGGTAGAATTCATAAGGGTTGGCTCTTATCATTACATAAAAATGAGGGCATTGAGACTCAAGAGGAGTGAAGTAAAAAGTCCAGGGTCAGATGATTTGCCTTATTAGCCAAATTCCTGTGTCTGGATTCAAATGGAGATGACTTGTCTCTTCTGTCTGGTTCAGACAGCAGCAGCATCGGAGCTGGTGAGAAATACAGCATCCTGGGCCCCATTAGCCCTCCTGAGCTAAAGTTTCCATCTTAATAAGACCCCTGCATGATTCATATGGACATTAAAGTTTAAGAAATATGACTATAGACCACACTGTGCTTTATAAAGTTTCAGCAGTTGATAAGAGTGTGTCCTTCTGAGGAGAGACACGAGGAGTCCCCCCCTGTGGACTGTAAGCAGGAGACCATGCTTTCAAGACATCTAACAGCACTATGGGTTTATAAGGCAGTTTCCAAATTTAATTAGATGAAAGCAATTTGGACTTTTTAAAATTAGTTTCCAGTTGTAATTTTTAGAGAGAAATCTATAATTTACAAATCACTTCTTCTGGCCTCAAAAAATATGTTTTTGACAAAGAAAAGTAGGTTAACGCAAACAGAAGAGAAATCCACAATTATCAGCACCTTCCTAGGCACAATCTTAAACTTATCAAAACTAAAGACACAGAAAGGGGGAAGGCTTACAATGATAGATATTTTGTGATTATTGTTAAACACAGCAGGTCCAAGTAGTGTGTTGTGATTAAATGTCCTTAACTATGAGTCAAAGTCACAACTCTGGCTATATCCTAGGACGATTCTACTCTCCAAAATCTAAGACCGGCATGACTTCATGTTCCATTCTGTCTCTGGTCTTCCATCCCCAATTTTGTAATATGAAAGTGTCAGATTGTTTTGGGCCTCACCTGGGTAAGCTCAAGAGGATAAATCCATGCCAAACCTACAAATCATAGGCTGTCCCTCATTTTGGAGTGGCTTTGCTATTGAGCCCTTGTCAGTGGCCAATCTTCAAAGGCAAAGCAGTGATGACATGTGACTAAAAACAGCTGGGGCAAAGGCCCTCATGTGTGAAGAACTTTTGCATGTTTGTCAAATAGGAAGGAGGCCAGGATTTCTGAATCTTGAACAACCTGGAGAACAGTGATGAGAAAATAGATTTGCAGAGTCAGGCAATGTGGAGTTCCTAGAGTTTGCTTTTATCCTTGGAGAAGTGGAAAGCCCTAGGAAGACTTTAAGCTGAGAAATAATGGAATTGGATTTACAGTCTTTAAAAAAGCACCTGGTTGTTGTATTAATAATGGACTGTAAGTGCACATGGACGTTTGGGGTCATCTGGGAAATGTGCTGGGAGATAAGCACATTTCCACTACGTATGATCTTGCAATAAGGGCCAGGTATTTATTAAAAGATCTTGTATCAAGGTGGACAGTATGAAAGCTTTGTCACACCTGCCTACTTTCCCAATTTTGACCTCTCCCTTTGAGTCAGGAGCTCTTGTCTTTTTATTTTTTAACCTTCATATGGGTATTTTCTTTGCATAATATAATGCTAGTTATCATTGAATATCATTTTCATTTTTGTAAAGAAATCATTGTATAACTATTTTTAAAATGAATCCTTTCATTTTATTTATTTTCTTAAATTAACCCACTTTTAAAATTTATTTTATTTTTGCATTTTATATGTGTGTATACATACACACACACACACACACACACACACACTATTTTTTCCCATTGTTAAAGACCCCAAAGTTTTCTCACCACTATGTCACCTGTGAACCATCTTCCTAGTATCTTGTGTTCATTCTTCCCCTGATTTCACCCACTCACACAGCAAGGGAGGTGTTGCTGTATGCTTTAGTCTGCTGTCAGCTTGTTGGGTTTAACTTCATCTTGACCTTTTCTTTGTTTTCCCTCTATCCCACATGTAAGTGAAACCATCTAGTATTTCCCATTTTCTCTCTGGCTTATTTCCACTAGCATGATTCCTTCTAGCTCCAACCATGTTCTTAACTTGATGAGCTCCCTGGAGTGGCTGTGGACTGTTAGATCCCGGACTGCCCTCCCCTGAGGGATGGAAGTCCAGCCCTGACCCTGATGCCACCCCTGGCTGTGAAAAGGCTTAATTCTCCAGCAGCCACGACCTCTCTCTGCCCCACTGGAAGCCAGCCTTATCTGTCCTGGACACAAGTGTGAGGATGAGTGAGACCCCGGCTCAGATCTTGGAAGATGTGCATTTTAGGGGGTGTTGGAGATTGCACGTCTGTGAACATTTTTTTTTTCTAAACACAGATGGACAATTCCAAGAGAAGTGACAAAGGGTCTTGTGTCCATGAACTGGCAGATCACCCTGCATGGGAGCTGTGTCAGGCCCTGACTCTCTACCCTGACCCAGATCTGCAGAATTGGTCTGTTTAACAAGATCTGCAATGACTCGTGTGCCCATGAAAGTGCAAAGTGCTGAACTCAGAGACTTCGTAACTTTTCTCCACCTGGATGTAGAAGGTCCTGCTTGACAGCACCATCCTCCCTAGATAATTAGCCAACCACTGATTCCCCCTGCTGCTCTCAGTGGGCCCTGAGTGGCCATCTTTATTTTTCAATTAATCATTTGTTGTTTACATTATGCATGCTTATAAATATATATAAACATATATATACATATATGTACATTATGCCTATATGCATCTATAAATATATAAACACATGTACATGTATGTATAGGTATATAATTGTATATAAATATTACATCATTGCATTCCCCAGGGTTCTCCCTTCATCCCCCCCCCAAAACCTCCTCTTGATCTTCCTGTGCTCCTTTCTTCCCCAATTTCTCCCTTCCTTCACCCCTTCCCTAACAGCCTGCCCCAGCTCCACTGTCAGCTTATTTTGGGTTTTTCCTGGCTTTTATTTGCTGTTCCTATATCCTATCTATAGGTAAGATCATAGGGTTTCTTTTTTATTCTTTTTGACTTATTTCTGCTCATGTGATTCCTTCTAGATCCACCCATGTCATCACAAATGCCTCATGCTTGTTGGTTTTGACTGCAGAATAATATTTCATGGTGTAAATATACCATATCTTTTCAACCATTCATCAGTTTGGGAGCATCTGGGTTTTTTCCATGTTCTGTGTGCCATTTGCATACCAGGAAGGTCATTCCAAACGAGATAAAGGAAAACCTCTCTCATTAACCGTCCCTAAAAAAACTTAAAAACTGATTTACTAAAATAACCTTCTGAAACTGCACTGGTGCCACTGGCTTTCTTAATCAGAGATAGTGACCACCTGCCTACACTCCCCTTTCCTCAATTACTCTTAGGCTTTAAAATGTTAATTGTCTCTCAGGTTTGTTTGTCTTCTTTAAAATTCAACAGGCCCTTGCCCTGTATCCCTATAAATATCCCTTTCTTTTGTTCATAAAGTTGTCTTATAGCACATACTTCCATTTGACCCCTGGCTGTGGCTGAACAATCTCTTCTGGTCAATTCATTTCTCATACCTTGTGTCTGCCGGCCAACATCCATATCTTGGCAATTGTAAGGAGTGCTGTGATAAACCATCTTTATGGGCATGCTCACCAGCTCCTCTGCACCGCTGGGTGAGGTCTCCCTATCTCTGTGGATCTGCTCCAGCCCCACAGCACTCTGTTTCAGCACATGCGCCCGGCCTTCCTACCCACAGTGGGCTAGTCTCCCAGAGTCCTACTGGGCAACCTGCTCTGGTCTCTCCGTGAAGCAAGCTGCTAAAGCAGTTTCTCCTCTTCTGATTCAGCTCTCATGAAGGCACAGCTTTCCAAAAACACAGACGTGGAACCACAGACAGGCACTTACAGCCCGAGTGAGGTCACAGGGGAAACACGCCAGCAAACAGTGGTTTAAAATCTCCTCAGTAAAGTCAGTCAGAGGCAAGCTGTTCAGAGTTCATGAGAAACAGTAATCAATATATGTTTCAATTCAATTAATTGTTCTCATCTCTGTCCAAAAATAAAAAAATCATGCAGAGCGAATTGGGCCAGAAGATGTTACACTAGCAACTGGGTTAACGAAGTATGAAAATATTTAAAATTCAGACATTTGAAGCTTCCCAGTAAGCCTTTCTGTTTAGCAGTCAAAATCACCCAGTTTCTAATTACACCGTATAAATCTGAGAAGCTTAAATAGAATGAGAGGACCCTAATGAGGCAGGAATGGGTGTCTTGATTATGCTAAAGTTGATTGACATTTATCTTAGGAGTTATTCTAGGCGCCTGGCATTCAGAGTTAAATAAAATGGACGTTGCCTCAATAAATAAGGGGGTCCTCCTGTGGGGGAGTGCCGTTCATAGGCATGATGGGTCAGGGTTTGCCAGTGTTTTTCAGGCATACACATGGTTGAATTTGATCCGTGCAAAAATAGCATGGACCCTGGCAATCCACAGTCCTCCAGAGGCATTGTGAGAAGGCCAGGCATGCATGCTGGAACAGAGGAGTTCTGTGGGACTGGAGTCACACATTGATGGGGAAAGCTCAGCCAGTGGGACAGAGGAGCTGGTGAATATGCTCTCTGTTAGAGAACCTGCAGGAGGTGCTGGTTTAGTCCGTACACCCAAGCACAGCTCCCATGGCAGAGTGGCCACTCAGGACCCACTGACGCAGGGCATGCTCAAGGCTCTGTACATAGGAAAGCAGCGGGGAGGGTGAAATGTGGTCCTGGCAGTAGTAGAGGCAGGAGGTGATGAATGCAGCCCCCAGGAGAATTTGTACTGTGCATTAGTATACACAGTTGATGTGACTAAAACAGCTATTGGGTGTCACTTGAGCCAGACTTGTAACTAGGGGGAAAGTTCTTGTTTCTTTTGAATCGCTTTAGCCAGAAATGTGGGCACCATCCAGGCCCCCCACTGACCTGCCACACATCTAACACACTCAAAAGTTTCATTATTTCCCTTGCAAAAAGAGACACAGGTCAGAATGGGAGGCTCCATCCCCCGCCTCTTCCCCCAGTGAGCACCAGTCTCATGTCTGGACTGTTTCCAAGCTGCCTGCCCATCCCCCATGTTCATTTCTCCTATTCTACTTCTCTGCACTGCAGCCCAACAGAACAGCTTAAAAAGGAAATCCAATCAAGTCATTTTCCTGCTTCGCCTCAACTTTAGGGCCCTAAATAGCCTGGCACCTGCTTGTCTTTTTTACCTTTACCTCCTGCTGACTTCCTATTCCTGTGCCCAGCCCCACTAGCCTTCCAGCCTTCTCTCAAGCTCCCCCAGATAGTTCCATGTCCTGTGACTCTGCAAAGGTCCTTCTGTCTGCCCACCATACTTTTCACTTTCTGCTTCACTTAACTGACTTCTTCCTATTCTGAATTGCCAAGAGATGTTTTCTCTCTAAGACCCACTTTATCCAGCAACTTGCTTATTTCTTTCTTACCGCTTTCCTAATACGCATTTATTTTGTTTGAATGCTTTAGCATCATCTAGTCTGCTATTGGACTTTTAGCCCCACAGGGGACCAAGACATGTGATGGTTGTTAAAGGTATCAACTTGCTTGGGCCATCGTACCTGAACATTATTCTGGAGGTTTCTGTGATGTGTTAATGGCTCACATTCACATTTACGTGTGTCAACTTTGAGGAGTACCCCCTTATAATGCAACCAGCCCAGTCCAGGTAGGTTCTTTATCTGTTCTAGCAGCTAAAGAAGAATGTCGAGCCTTGGATTTTACAGGCTTCTATGCTCTCATGGAACCAGGTACACAGGCACACAAGGCAGGGAGACTGGACAAACAGTCAAGCAAGGCAGCAGGAGCAGGGGAGCTGGGAGGCAAGGGAGTCCCTCAGGCCCCCAGGAATCCTCACTATCTTACTCTGGACTCTCTCTTTGGCATTTTCTTCCCCTCCTTTCCTCACCCTCCATGCTCTCTTCTTCATGCTAGCCTTCCCCACAGGTCGATGCCCCCCCTTTTAGTCTATCCTCCTAGTCCAGGTGAGCCCACTCACACATGTGCACACCCACTGGGCCAGGCATGTGCGATAATGGGGAAGGTGCACCACCACCGATGCTGGTCATAAAGACCAATGGTGGGTTAAGCCTTATCAACCTATTTAACCCACACCCCTCCATAATCTTAGTGGGGCCTTTTTCCATCAGCTATTGATCTGAACAGAACAAAAAACTGAGCTCCCCTGAGCTAGAAGTAATTAAGCCCACCAATGACCTCCAAATCTGAAGTGCAATGTATTCTCTTCCCTGCTTGTACAGTCTGGCAGCCTTGGTCTTGAACTTACAGTAGCCATGTTTGTTTTTGCTTTGACTTATGTCCTTAGAAACTAAACAAGAAGCTAGTATAGAATATGTGCCCAGTAAATGATCCTTGGATGAATGTATGAATGTATTTCTATCTTAATGGTGAAGATTTTGTCTGATTTAGTGATTTTCTAGCCTGGCTAAAGATTAGAATCATACTTTGAGAGGTGAAAAATAGAAATAGGTAAATAAATAGCCACAGAGATATATAAATGAATGCATGGGTGGATGGACAGATGAGTGAATGGCAGGATGTGTGGGGAAGGCTCATTGCCATCCAGATAAATCAGAATCTCAAGGGAAGGGGAATCTATCCTGTGTTACTTTTTGTTTTTAATTTGTTGGGAAATTCTAACTTACATCCAGTAAAATTAATCCGATCGATCCACTCCAATATGTTATCCTAGTCAAATCACTACTAAATAAACATCATCTCAATGCTGCTTTTTTATCCTGCCTTTGTTTGTCTTTCGGAACCCAGCTCTGTCTGATGTGGCTGCACTGCCAACTCACCAACTCAGTCATGCAGAGCCAAGAACATTTCAAGACTCAAATTCAAATTGCATTGGCTTTCCCCCCTGCACACCACTAAACCAACACTTACCAGAGTAATTGAAGACACTCTGTCAATATCCCTTTGCATTTAACTAATAGCATCTTGGAACCCTGAAGCCAGAACCCACGGCAGACCTTACCTTAAAAATATCTTCCTTTTTTCCGTGTAGTGGAAGTTAGTTTCCATTGTTTATTGATGAGATTAAAGAAGACATGCATGCACACAAAACTTACTAGATTTGCCCAGAGGCTTTGCCTAAATCTTAAAAGTCAGGGCCCTGGGATGTCTGGAAGCCATATTTCCAAAACCTCAGCCCATCACTCAACCTCAATAGGATGCTTCTCTTGCAGAGACTTGAAAAATGCAGTTTTCCCTGGGTGCATGCCATATGCAGGTCTGCTGGGCTGACAGGCAGGCTGACAGGTATTTCAACAGAAATGGTTTTGGGTTGAAAGAATGATTTCTGGCACTCAAAGACTGCAAGGAAAGGAAGTTGTAGTGTGATGTGAATAAGTTGCATTTATGTAAGTGGGGTCATTAGAGCTGCCTGTCTTCCTCCAGTGGAATATCAGGACTACCTATATATTCGCCTTGGGCAGTTTCTTTTTACCTATTACAACCCTGTGTATTTGTGATGGTACCTAGTAACATGACAGTAGGAATCACCAGATGCAAAGCACTTGTTTCCCGAAGGACAAATCATCCTCTGCTGGCAAGAAACAGGTTTTCACAATAAGTATTTATCATTCAGGAAAACAGTAACAGTTGCCTCATGGAAATTGTCCCCATGGTGAGCATGCATATGTGGATAAGTGTGCATATCTTGGAGTGTGTGTGTAGGTGTGTGTAAGCATGTGTTTATGAGTTTATGTATGTGTAGTTTGACTGGCATACACACCAGTGTACTTATATTTTTGTCAGTATGTCTGTGTTTAAATCTCTTCCCTAGGGTAGTACCCATATTTTTCACTTATCCTTGGAATTCCTCAGTTCATGGCAAAGTGGACTCTGAGGTATCAGAGACACAAGCTATGTCTTTTCCTCTGGTCTGCAGGGACCCCATGTCACCTTGTGTCGATGCCACAGGAATGCCATGGGAGAGACTCACTGTTATTCATTTTTCTCATTAGCTTCTGCCATAATTAATCTCTGGAGCTTTTGCAAAGGAAAATTTTTTAATTAAAAAAAATCTCCTAGCTAGGATATTGGAGAACATCCCCATTTGCTACTTTTATTATTGTATCCAAATTTCAAGTTCTCTTAAAGTTTTAAACTCGTAATATTTGTCATATTGATATCTTGTTGTATTCTAATTTTCTTTCATATATACGTTTTAAGCCTGAAATAAACTGTATAGTTTAAAATAAAAAAGAAACCCTCCAAGTTCAACTTAATTTGTGCATTTGCAGTTGGAGGAACAAGGAGGGCAGGGGATGAAAGGCTCATTCTCCATATGCCTGTGGCATAGCATGGGCTCCCCTTCATGTCCCTGGCATGGGCAGAAAGCTGAAATTTGATGCAGTGTGCACCCCAAAGCCTTTGTAGGGCCTCGTGTACACACAGCCATGTGGCTGGGGGGGACCCTCCCTTGCTCTTGCTGAGCAGTCCCTTCAATCAGCTGTGCCCAGAGGCAGTGTTTAAGTTGCCAGCATCTCTTTAAACATCACAAGTTGTTCTCTTTTCATCTCAGGTGTTGTACCTTGATATTTCTGTTGGAATTCCACCTGGACTGGCCAGGCAGCATGGAGCGGCCACTTTTAACTGGCTGGCTCTTTCTGTTTTGGTCAGAACAGCTCTATATTTGGGGGCCAAATAAAGAGTGATTTGGGGTTTTCATCTACCATCAGGACCTGGGGAGCCTCTACTCTGAAGTATTGGGAGGGTGGAATTTGAATTTGATTCAGAGATGATCTTTCCATGACTTCTCAGAGATGACAGATAGCTTTCCTGCCCTACTCTGAGGCAGTGGCCTCTTCACCTTTCACCAAGATAAAAGTGTTTTCATAAAATGTAACTCAAGTGCAGGGCCTTAACCATCATCAGTGTGGATTTAATACATAGGTACATATATATATATATATATATGTATATATATATATATATATATATATATATATGCACACATATACACATGCATACCTATCAGGTTTTCTTTAGAGCCCTTCAAAGCATATGCTACAAAAATGGTCATTGCTTTAAATTTTCCTTCTCCTTTTGTTTGTTTGTTTTCCCTATATGTCACATATAGGTGAGATTACCCAGTATTTCTCTTTATCTTTCTGGCTTATTTCTACATATATGTTAGCAGAATGAAAGCATAGAACAAGAGAGGGGGAGAGGAATAAGGTCGGGGGAGCAATGGGCACAAGACATTAAGATGATGGATGGTTCATAGATGATAAGGTGGTGGGAGAACCTCGGGGTAGACAATGATGATATATACATACAGATATATAGCTATATATGTGTAATTAATTTGAAATAATTATAGATATATATAAAAGAAGAAAAGATGGTCATTGCTTTCTTGTTTCTCTTTATTTTATAAATGGTTTTTGCATGACTATACCATTGGAAGTCAAATAGTGAATTATGCCGTTGTTCAATTAGAAAATTGAAGATTGAGTTTGTCATAGCCCAGTAGTGTACTGGAGTGAATTCCCATCCCTCTCTGAGCCTTCAAACATCTGACCTGGAAGGGTTGGGCCAGATCAATTCAAGGCTTCTTCCTTCTCTGAATTACCATGTGGGTGCCTACAGTTGAATTACTCTCACTCCCAGTTTTATGAAACACCTTCCTCGTTGGAAGGTGTGCATGCCCTTCTTGTCTATCCATCATTTGTCAGAACTTTGACATAATATCTTATATCTATTTATGAGGTCCTCCTTTCCCAGCCTCCTGACTCCTCCCATTATCCTGACTCTTACATTATCATTTCATTGCCTCTTTTTACAAAGGTATGATCCTTAAATGCATGTTCTTTAGTTTTACTAATATTTTCCCTTTAAGAAAGGATTTTAGATTTAATATGATGATTTGAAGCAATTTATCTCATATAATGTTGCTAATAACTATCCCTATTAATCAATACAGCTATTATATGTTTATCTTGACTGCTATATAATATTCCATTGTGTGGAAATTTTGTGATATATTTATCCATTAGCCTTTGATAAGGATTTGGGGTTAACCTATGAAGGTTGATTTTGTCAACAACAGTGAGATGAGCATCCTTCTAATATTTCCCATTGCATTCATGTGAGATTGTCTATTGAGTTTTTATCTCAAAATTTTGATCATTCAGTAAATGAATGTTCAATTTTACCCAAAAAAATGACAAACTCTTTTTCAAATTAGTTTCATTAGATTATACTCATATAGTAAAGTATAGGAGCTCTTTGATTCCAAATCTTCTTCAATATTTGGTACTGTTAGAATTCTTAATTTTGACTGGTTAAATAGGCATAAATAGCATCTTGTTTATTTGTTTTGTATTTACTCAATCATTAATAAGTTTAATTTTTTTTCACGTTTGTTCTCATCTATTTTTTCTAAAGGATGTGTAGTCATGCCTTTTGCCCATTTTTCTAGTGGATTATCTGTCCTTTTCTTATTTTCATGTGATTTACATATTTTATATGATTTCATCAGTTGTATATGTAACTGCTGTTTTACTTCCTTTAAGGCAGAAGTTCTTCATTATAATATAATCAAACTTATTTGTCTTTGCATGTAGAGTTAGCACAGTCTATCTACCTAAGAATTTCTTCCCTGAACCATGAGAAAGATCATTAAAAAGTTGCATAATTTTGCTCTCTAAATTTAAACCCTTGATCTGCCTGCAGTTAATTTTTATAGATGGTGTGAGATGGGATGTAAAATTCATTTTTCTTCCTGTGTGCACAAACACTTTCTCCAACTCCCTTTAATAATAGTCCTTCTTTTTCCTTGTTCTACCAGGCCATATCTGACACATGCTAAAATTCTTTATATGCTTTAATTTGTTTCTGAACTTTCTATTCCACTTGCCACCATATATCAAAACCGCAGCCGTCATTACCACAACTTTGCTGTTAACCCTGATCTTTCATAGAACAGTACCTTTCTTCTCATCCTTCTTCCAAAATAGCTTGGTCATTCTCGCCTTTAGCACCTTCATTTTAGAATCTACTTATCAAACATAATGCAACCACTGCTGTAATTTTGATTAGAATTACACTAAATATATTGAAATCATGGGAAGAGATAAATGATGTATTTGTAATGTTAAGAAAATATTAGTTTTCTCTAGTTTAGCTCACTGATTTTTACCTGACTTACAGAGGTACCTGATTACATTTCAATAAAATTCAAACTGCTAACTTAGGTCTTGGAAGACTTGGCATCTTTATTCTCCTTTTCCCTCTAATTTGACTTCTTCTATGTCCTCAAATGCACTGCACAGGCTCCACATGGAGTTCTTAATCACCAGAAGGTCTTCTACCTCCCCTCCCCTGGCAAATGCTTCTCAGACTCCAGATATTGTTATGAATGCTGCCTTTTCAGAAAGACCCTCCTTAATAGTCATCAAGTTGGACTTTACTCACTCATTATTCTTTATTGTTGCTTCCACTTCCTGAATAATGTTTATCACAACTTGTAATGACCACGTATTTATAAATGTGTTTCTGTATGTATAAGTGCCTTGAAGGCAGCACCCATATATGCATTACTCACTACTAGGTACAGAGTGTCTGGTACAGTGCCTGCACAAAGAAATTACTTAAAGGTTTTTGTTTGTTTTGTTGAAATAAATAAAGATTGGAGAGGTTTCCCTTGATGGCTGAGGTATACAGTGATAGTAGGAGTAGCCCTTAGCATCACTTAGCCCAGATAAGTGACCAATTATGTCCATAAAAATGTAAATCTATCATATACTATACAAGTTTCCAAGGACTGATGCATTTACATCTAACTCACAGTACTCAGTTGTTACTAGGTATACATATCAAGGTTTGAGATCCTGTTTTCTTACAGAAACATCTCAAGAAGCTACACTATCTGGCATAACATAGGCAGTTGATGAATATTGGTTTAATGGGTTTAATTATATTCCAAATTTGAATCAAAGTTGAGGCAACAACTTTAATAGATATATAAATGTCAACTTTGCTGATCAATGTCTGATGTTTTAAAAGAATTTACTCTTTGTGAATGCTGATGGCATAATAGTATTAAGTAGTAGTGTAAAGGAGATGGGGAGTAGAAAGTAGCCTCGATCTTACTCCCTCTGTTAAGACCACATCTACATAGGTTTATCTTTTTCCCTGCAGTCCTTGTAGATGTACATATTTTGCATGGTATGACCACCTTGCAAAATTTGAATTTTTACTCTGTCAAAGATTTTCCAGCTACAATGTAATCTACTTAATTCTCCCCCTGAATGGTTGTTCTGATCCCCTGAGAATACAGACCATATTTCACTTTCTAATCATTCTATTTTGGGGCATATTGATTGTGTTTTATAGACTGTAAGACAGAATTTTTAGGGCATGATAACAGTGACCTGAATCTCTTTAAACAGCTGGTTAGCAGTGTTTAAACTTCTGCTTTCCTTTCTCTCTCAATAGATTTGTCACTCACAAGCAGGGGTATCCACATGCTTGCCATTGATCCTGGAACTGAGCTCAAAACAATTGGTCTCTCTGCTCAATAGGCATGGATCTAAGGGAGGAGAACAGAACAAAATGTACAAATCTGAGTGGAAGTCTATAAATCTGAAACTCGAAGTGGTGGTCGTATTTCCCCCTTGTTTAAAAAAATTAATTCTCACTTTATTTCCCAACAAAGGAGGTGAATAAAGGGGCATGTGTGTGTCCTTTCTTATCCCTCATGATAATTCCATGATAAATTTTGCTCTTCCATGAAATTCTGACATGAACTCTGAGCTCAGAATTCCATCATTCCTGTCATCTTCACACAACTGTCCTCTGTGATGTTCCCCTATCCTCCTTGTCCTTCCCCCATTCTTCGTGAATGTGCTCCCTGAAATTCTGGAATTCACTTATTTTTATTGACTGTAACTACTTGGAATGAAATATCAGTGCTGTGGAGCCACTCTGAGGAAGGTGCCAGCTTTGAGAAATCCCACACTAGAACATTTTTTTACTAGAAGTTTCTAGAACATACTAGAACTCTCTTTTTTAAATTAATCTTAGCCTTCTAGCTTTTTTCTTAAGGATATACCATTGTTTTACACTGTGATTGATGTCTGACAATTGTTTCTGAACTTTCTATTCCACTTGCCACTGTACGCAAAACCAAATAGTCATCATTATCGCAACTTCACAGTTAACCCTGATCTCTCATAGATTATCTTTCTCCCCATCCTTCTTTCAAAATATCTTGGTCATTCTTGCCTTCAGAATTTTAGAATCTATTTATTAAACATAATGCAACCCTTGACTATATAGGATTTCTCCCCTCAGGTGTAATCACCTCTCCCATCACCAAAACACCTATAGTCTTCCATTATATTCCATGGTGCTCTGGCCTCACCCCATTTTCACCCTTCCTCTCCCTGCTGGATGGCTCAATCTATGATCAGTTTTCAAGAATGGTTTTAAGTTTATCTTTGACTTTTTTTTAAGTTTTTGTATATTGCACATATATGTGACATCATCTCATATTCATTTTTCTCCTTTTGGTTTGTTTTGGCTTAGCATAATCCCTTCTAGCTCAATCTATGTTGCAGCAAGTGACATGTGTTTATCCTTTTGATCATAAGTAGTATTCCATCATGTTTATGTCACATCTTCTAGATCACCTCACCTTTTGGGGGGCACTTAGTTTGTATCCATACCTTGGATATTGTAAATAGTGGTCCTATATATATATATATAGGACCACTATTTACAAATATATATATATTTATATATATATTTACATATATATATGATCCTTAATATATAACCAGCTCTTCACTTCCCACAATATGTGCATTCTGTAATCTTAGCCTTCCCTAGCAATTTAATAACAATATAACAGAAAATTTGGATATCAGAGGGGAAAATTACCTATAATCTCCTCTACTCCTCTAGCCCAATTATTTTGCCTTGTTTTTAAATCTATGTTAATATGCATACATCTTTTCCTAACTATAATTACATTAAATTTGCCAGTGCAATTTTTCATTAGATATTTTATCACAATCATGATGCTTTTATAGCACCATGGAAACAGCTTATCTTTTTTAATGACTGCATAATTGTCCATTGAGTGTATGCACCCTGATTTACTTATCCACCCCTCAGATAACAGTATAATGAATCTCATGTAAATGGTGGCCTTGTGTCATGGTGGAAAGAAGAGGGCCTTCAAATCAGGTTGACCTAGATTCAAATCCTGGTTCCACTTGGGTAGAAGATTTTTGGGTAAATTAGCCTTCTGAAATTGAATCATCTTATTCACTTAAATCTTTACAAATTCATGGAGAAGAAGCAATAGTCAAATCTGCAATTCAGGAATATTGTGAGAACTAGTTATATGTTGCATTCAAGGTACTCAGTAGCCATTCAGTGTCATAGTTGGATTTCTTTCTCCTCCATTTGGCGTATTTCTATTTCAAACACTCATCCCCCACATAAAATTACAGAGTGGAATAAACAATACTTCTGTAATGCTTGATAGGTATTGCCAAACTCTTCTCCAAATGAATCTCACCAATCTGAACTTGTGTTTTGAGTCTTGTGTTGAGTTTTTACACCAATCACTATATCTCTGGGAAGCAGGCCTTTGGCAGCCCACCAGAGATTTACGTCAGCTTTCATGATACCCTCTAAACTGGCTGATGTGTGAAAAGCTCATCAGACATGTTGGCAGATCTATTTGCACCCTCCAAAGACATGTTGGAAACACTCTTGCCTTATAAACTCATTGTTCACTCCCCCTCCCCTTTGCCCTTAAATAACAAGGGACTGCTTGGGCACCACAATTCCCCAGAAGATTCTGCGCTATACATCTGAGCTGGAGGACTCAAAACTATGGTTCTGTAGTCTCTGCCTCCAACTCATGCTGATGCAGCACCAGTCACACCCTCCCATGGCCTCCATTAACTCATCTGGAACAGAGTCTGTTGAAGCAAATTACTGCTAAGATCTAACCACTGAACATGTGTTCTTCTGTCATAAGCATCAGGAGGTGCCATCTCAGGTCCTATCCCAGATCTGCTGAATCAGGATCTGTAGAATCACTAGATCTCCAGGTGGTTCCTGTGTACATTTAAGTTTGGCAAGTATAGCACAAAATTATTTTCTGACTGAGATTTTCCACCGAACCACAAACCTTGGCTGGGTGCCTTGGTTTTAGAAAGTTACTTCTCCTACCTCTTTCTTGTAATCTCAAGATTCCCCTACATTTCAGTGAGAGTCCTTACCTGCCTAGTTGCATCTATGGACCTACATGACACTTCTCATGGGTCAGGGTCATAACAGCCAATATCTTCTTCTATGGCAATCAACACTCTTTTGCTGAAATATAAATCTCATGAGAATTCACTGGTTGTTCCATTGTGTACATGGAGAGGGAGGTTTCAGGGTGCTGCCAGGGGTTAGGGAGGGAGAAAAGTCAAAACAGAGGAGGGAAGAGCACAAGAGACTATGGTGATGGTCACAAGTGCCTTGGTGGTGGGATAATTATTGGAACTACACATGGAGATAATCAAATATTCTACAAAAATGAACACTAATGTAAGGAAATTAAAAAGATAAATTAAAAAAATGAATTCATCCTCCTCAAATTTAAATAAGTAAATAAATAAAGCCCACCTGTAGATTCCAGTGACTCTCAAGATAAAGTTTTAACTCTCCTTCACCTTAAGCAACAGGTCCCTCTATGAATGGCTTAGCCTTAGCTGGCCTCCCCAGCATCCTCTCTGGCTTTTTATCCCCCCCCCTTAAGTTCACAGCACACAACACTCCCTTGTTCTTATCTTATATTTACAATGCTCTTTCCCAATGTCTCATTTCTTGCATTTAAAACTTGTGCATCCTTCAGCACTCTCATTGACTCAAGGGTCTTATCAAAGACACTCTGTCCTTTAGCCACTAAATTAGAACTTTCTTCATCCTTGTGCTAAAGTAGCACTGATTATCCTATGTTGCGACTGTTTATTCTTTCATCTGTCTGCAACTGGACTCAGTACTCTTAGACGTTCAAGAATATGTTTTGTTTATTGTTGAGTTCCCAGAGGCTGGCATATGTTCAGTCTTCCATGAATGACAATGGTACATCTCTTCCTTCCTCCAGGTGTCTCCATCTTTTCTTCCTGCTCTCTGACTCAGGAGATTAAATCAGACATCTCTGAACTGCCTTGTCTTCCTACTATTTTTCAGTTAAAGGAAAACTTTGCAGAAGATATAAGTGAGGGTGAGAAAGGAGAGCAGGATCATGACTGCTTCAGCTTCAGCCATCTCAAGGTCACAGCTCAAGGTGCTCCTCCAGGTTCTGGAAATGGCTTGCTCCTCCACCCCTTCCTCCCTTACTAAAGGTGCCCCCCACTGCACTGTGCCTTGCTTATCTTACCCTACCTACAGTGCAAAAATTTCTTCTTGAAAATGTTCCTTGACTTGTCCATCATTTCCTGATGGGACACCATTGAGACCCTTTGAGTGAGATCCTTATCTCTACCAATTAAAATGTTTATTTATCATCATGGACTTGATCTTCAGCCTACAGTCCTTCAAGGTGGGGTGTTTCATCCCCATTTAATACTGAGACTTAGAGAAGGGAAGCAACTTGTCTAAAACCACATAACTAGTAAGTGAAACCTGCATTTCTATCAGCTTTGATTACAAAACCCATCAACTAGTCAGCCACAGTGCTTTCCCCAAAAGTACTCACTCCATGATCATGGCATTGACTGTAATTTCCAGGTATGACCAGTCCACCCGTCTGGGGTGGCCATCAACTTGCAGATGGCAGCTGAAGAGGAAGCCTTGAACAAAGAGAACCACTGAGATTCTGGAACCAATCTTGGTCTCCATATCCCAGTCCATGTTGCATCTTCCCAGCTAGAGCCATCAAACCCTGGAGGAATGGCCTTCAATAAGGATACAAAGGCTAGAACAGGGAGGTGGGTGGGAGAAAACAGGTGGAACCATATTTGTAGGAGGAAACTCCATGAACCTCAACACAGACTGTTTTATTATCATGATTCTGTTTGCAAATCCCATTGATCTTAAACCTTTCTGCAGCTGAATAGAAGCATCAAAGCCCTGTCCCTCCTCTAATGCAGCTGAATGGTGTGCATAAACCCTGTGGCTTTGGGAGGTGTTAACACCTATTTCTGACACAAAAATGCACTGTCCAGAAGGCTTTCATCAAAGGAAATTGCAGAAGGCATACTGAGAGACTATGGCATAACACTGAATAAAAGATTCCAATTCCTAATCAATACTAGAAAAGATAACCTTTTTAGCATCTGTAGAGCAAAATCAAATGGTCAGGATTTTCTATAAACAACCAAGGAAGTCTATGAAGTTTATATTTACTAATCAGTCATTAGTTTTTTGAAAAAGGAAACCTATCCCAGGCCACCAGTCAGTGAGGTCTGTCATCACAGCGATGGCAGGGGCATTCAGAAACCATGTTCATTTCACAGTTTTGCTCCCAAAGGAGTAAGCAAGGTCCCTAAATGACATTTCTGGTGCTCAGAGCACTGCCCATTGCAGTCTAGGGGAGTCTGTGGCATGGGGTAGCCACACATGGACACTTGAGAGTGAACATGTTTTTCAGTTTGAAAAACATTAAAAGGATGTTTTGCTGTGGTCCCCAACTTCCATGGTACTTTTTTAACTCCAGTAAATTCTTGCCATGTCATAAGAGCTCAATAAACAGTTAACAGAAAGAGAGGGCACACGGAGGGGCTTTCTATCCAAATCAGCTGCTTGCAAACCTGTTTGAACTTGCAAACCTCAACTGTTTGCAGTAATGGGGAGGGTCAGGTTCTCCTCAAAACTATTGAGTCAGAAACTTCAGTGGTGGACCCAGACCATAGAGTCAGTCATGTGTACCTGAAGGTTTTGCAACTGGGAATTCAACCAGCCATAGACTGAAAATAGGTTAGGCCTGTGATGGGTCTGTCTGCAGTGAACATGTACAGATGTACAGCCTTTTTTTTTTTCCTTGATATTATTTTGTAGATAATATGGTATAATAGCTATTTACAGAGCAAGCATTTCCATTGCATTAGTAATTATAAGTAGTCTAGAAGTGTCTTAGAGTATGTAGAAGGATTGCCTAGATTATATACATATACTGCACCATTTCATGTAAGGGAGTCAAGCATTTGCAGCATTTGGTATTTGCAGGCACCTTGGGGCCAATCTCCACACATATTGAAGGACAACTGTGCTTATAATTGGAGATCAGAGGATTCCAGTGTACAATCATGTTTTAGAACCTCAATGGGGAGACCCGTGGACTGTTCTCCAACCTGTTTCCTTGATCTTGACCTTGGTCAGAGCCTTAGGTTCCAAAACCTCTGCCTCCCTCATCTAAGTTTCCTGTTCCTTGTTCATCTTTTTCCAAGTCAGTACACATGACTGACTCTATGGTCTGGGTCCACCACTGAAGTTTCTGACTCAATAGTTTTGAGGAGAACCTGATGCTCCCCATTACTGCAAACAGTTGAGGTTTGCAAGTTCAAACAGGTTTGAAAGCAGCTGATTTGGATAGAAAGCCCCTGGTGTGCCCTCTCTTTCTGTTAACTGTTTATTGAGCTCTTATGACATGGCAAGAATTTACTGGAGTTAAAAAAGTACCATGGAAGTTGGGGACCAAAGCAAAGCATCCTTGTAATGTTTTTCAAACTCTACTTCCACCATCAGGATCACCCCTTAAGCATACAGGCTCAGCAAACCTGAGTACCCTTTCACCAGCTCTTTAACTTAGTCCAACCAAGCTCTTTACTGGAGTGACCAGGATGCACCTATTTAGTCATGAACTCTTTAGTTTCCTTTCTGGACATTTCCTGCCCCCCATCACTATGTTCCAGCAGCAGTCAACAGAAGTGTTTATTGATACCTCCTCATGGAAGCTAATCTTTACCTGTCCATACCTTGAATATACTTGTATACCTTTGTGAACATTGAACCTTGCCTTTCAAACCCCTCTTCCTGTTTACTGGGAAAAAAACCTGCTCATCAATCATCTCAATCTTTATTCTTTTCAAGGAGTTTTCTCTCACCTCCTTGAGTGATATAAACACTCTCTCATATAATAGTTGGAGGTTGTCATATTCAGTAACTACATTCTGTATTATAATAATGACCATATTATTATACAATGACCATTGTATTATTCTCTCTCTTTCTCTCTCTCTCTCTCTTCCCTCCCTCCTTTCTGGTTAGATCTTAAAATGAAGGGTTTGTCTTATTTTCTACTATCTCCCAACACTTAAAACAATGCCAGTGCAGTGTCCAACAAATGTATAATGTAATTTGACGTTGAACCTGCCCCCCACAAAAAAAGAATCAATGTGCTTACAGTTATCTGAAACAACACATTCCTTATTTCAAAGAAATGTGAAAAAAGGAAAAATGTCTCACATTTCACTTCTCCATGCTGTCTTCTAGTCCACTTGCAAAAACCCACCCTCCTTCATGCACTTATCACAGACCTCTCTTTAATTCAGGATTCTTTCTAGAACCACCTCCCTGGTAATATCAATATCATTGTATCAAGGGAATGCTTGATTCTCTCCCACATACTCATCCTGGGAAGAGAGTTGTTGTTCAGAACTATGTTACATTTGTGTCCTCACCTGGAAGGAACTGGGCCATGACTGTGATGACAAAGTCTGTTTTGCCATATCCAGAAGCAGTGCGATTTGCTATCATAACAGTGTTGGTCTGCTTGGTGGCTGCCACATCATGCTCATAGACAGTGTCCATTGATACCACCTAATCATGCCAGTGCCTCAGTCACACAGGTAAATGAAAAAAAAATCATCCCCAATTAGTCAGTATGCATCTTGCTCACTGTTTGAGGCTTTTGTGACACAAAATTTCCCCTGGACCACCATGTCAATTACATAGAACCAATACATTCAGGTGGACAGTGAGAGGGAGGTGTGAGTCACTGATTACCCATGCTGGTGCTTTCTGCCAGGAGCTCAGGAATCCATCAGTGGGAAACATATCCTGACCTGTAGAAGTTCCTAGGGTGGTAATGTCCTTGATATAACCTTGAAAGCAGCAGTCCTGGCTCTGCTGAGGTTCTGTCAGTAAACCCAGAGTATTTGTTTGCACAGAGCAGGTGTACCTGTGACATTGAATTCCAGCTGAGGAAGCAAGGTTTGCTTTGTTGAGGTTTGGAAAAGCTGGAGTGTCCAAAGTCACTGACACCTCAGCAACAAAAATGTTTTCTGGGGCAAAAATCTCCTTTGAGGTTGGTCCCTTCTGTGTGTCAATGACATTTGGTTAGTTCAGCAGATGCCAAATGAATAGAGAACCATAGGGAGCTTTGCAAATCTTAAATGTGTTTTTAAAAGTTTGTTGTTTATGTTTATAAAATATAATGGTAGTGATGGGGAAAGAACACCATTTCAATTACTCAGAAGCTCACATTTTTCTTTTTTTCATCCTTCCTTCTAGTCCCCATCTCCATGCATATGAAATTTTTATGTAGTTGTAATTATTGCATCTTTATAATTTTAAATGCTTTTTCCTCGCTTAAAATTATATCATAGTTACAACATTATTAGCATTTTAATGGCTGCATAATGTCCCGTCAACTGCACTACCAGGATTTATTTAACCACCCCATATGACATCCACACAGCCTCCAATATTTCTCTGTTATAAATGAGGCTTCAATAAATATCTTCATGCATTTTTTTCCTATTTTAAGTTATTTCTTTTTGAGAAATTTCCAGAATTAGGATTATGATGTAAAAGAACATAGCTGCTTCCTGTTTTTCTGGGTTATATTGCCCCTTTTTGTGGTGTGTTGCATCAACCCGTGTTATGGACAAGGGGCCTTGAACTCAGAACTCAACTGAAAGGAGGTCAGGCTGGTGAGGTGCAAGGTAAGTGCAAAGAGCGGAGAGCTCCCACATTATCATGGAGTGTGATGAGGGAACTATGGTTGGTGAGCCATGGGAAAAATGAGAGATGGGGCTCTGACTTTGCAGGGGACTGATCCCTCATCTGTAAGTTGGGAAAATAATGGGGACTCTGACCAGTTTGCTGTGACAGTGAGAAGAATAACCTAACCCATAATGGAGTTAATTCCAATTCCCTTTTCACTCTCTCTTTCCTTTCTCCCAAACACACCAAACACACATGCCACACTCACAATCCAGCGCTAGTCTTCAAAGTACTGCCTCCAACATGTTGCTGAAATGGGCCCACTACACTCCCACCACCCTTGTCAACATCACCACGATCATTTCCTCATTGCTCCCCTGTCCTCAACTCATGCTTGGCTGATACCCACCAACCACAGTCCCCTCTCCACATGGAGACCAGAAACCAGAATGGCATATGTAAATGCTGGTTTCTTCACATCGCACTCCTACCTGAAACTTACCAGAGGAAATGATGGCAACTTCCAGAAAACATGTCCCAGAAAACTACTTCCCCCGGACAGAGAACGTATCTGAAGTCTTGTTGAAAACACTCATCGACAGCTCCAGCCAACCCCAATGTCTTACCAACCTCCAGCAATGTCTTCTCTTTTATGTGAACACAGTGGGGTGGAGCCTCTGTCTCTAAGTTTGAGTTCTTGCTTAAGGGGCACCCTGGACATTAAATGTGGATCCTGAAGGATGAAGGCAATGGAAGATTGGCTCAATGTGGTATAGTCATGCCTTAGGCTACCACAACAAATTTCCATAAACTGGGTCATGTATAACCAGAGAAATGTATTTCCTCATAGTTCTAGAAACCAGAAGTCCAAAGTCAAGGTGACAAACAGCAGGGTTTGTTTTTCTGGAGGTTTTGAGGGAGAATCAGTTCCCTGCCTCTCTGAGCTTCTGTTAACTACCAATTATCCTTGGCAAGCCTTGGTAAGTAAGCCTTAGCTTGAGAGTGCATACCTTCAGTCTCTACATGGGTCTTCATGTGGTCTTCTCTCTGTGTCTGTGTCTCATTTCTCTTCATATCATCTAAAAACGATACCTGTCATTGGGTTGAGGGCTCACTGTGATCTGGAATGACATAATCTTGATGATCTTAGTATTATCATGCCTACAAAATTTTTCTGAGCCAGGTCACCTTCACAGTCTCTAGGTGGACGTATATTTTGGGATCCACCACTCAAGTCACTATGCTCAAATCGTCATGGACAATGATACCGAGGACAAGCTGCCAGCACACTTAACTTTCCTTTATCAACTACAGACTTCCAATTAATGATTGCTACTAGGTTAAATTCCCCCAGTGAGATCAAAAAGGGTCTGATTATGGACAGCCTGAGATGTAAGCTACATGCTGGTTGTGTCATGCCTAGTGATAGGGTTTTGAGCTTCCTTCAGAAATCTGAGACTGCACACACTGGATATACCCGGTAGTCCTGCAGGACAGAGTCTGTCAGGGCTTCTCAAAGGGGCTCTTACCCTTTCGAGTGTGCTGTGTACCTTCTCCTTCTGCAACTTCTGTGGTATTTCAAGTAAGCTGCATTCATTTTGTTTCCTGTTGACTGACACAACCATCATTCCATCTCTAGGATTCTAAATGAGAGAGAAGAAATGCACCAGTGAACCAGTGAACCCAGAACCAAAAAAAAAAAAAAAAAAACTGTTTTAAGTCATTGGCCCCATCTGGGAAGAATTTTTTTCGCATACTTACTATTGTATTGTAGATATAATCTGATAACATATTTTCTTCCATTTAGTATTTGTCACAAAACTTGTTTCCCACATTGCTAGTCTTTATCATCATCTATGTGATATTTTAGCAAGTTGATAGACCCTAATTCAGCAACTATGTGATATTTTAACAACTATGTGATATTTTAGCAAGTTGATAGACCCTAATTTACTTACCAATCCCCCCTATTATTGCACACTTACTCTAATACAAATAGCGCTATTATCTCTAGAACCAGTGGATCAAAAGCTGACAAAGCAGATAGAGCCAGAGTCAGCCATAAGTGATACATTGGATCAGGTTACAAACAATTTCTTCTATTTAACTTTGAGGCAGCAGATAGAAGGCCAGTGGGTCCTGGGTTGGGGAGGAGCTGAAAGACATGGTAAATGAGAGATTTTCTAAGATAAATACTGGAAATTGAGGAGATTGGCCAGTATGTTAATTTCTGTGGCTTCCTTAACAAATTACCACAAACTTGGTGGCTCAAGACAGCAGATATTTATTCTCTTACAGTTCTGGAAACCATTAAGATATTGATAGGGTTAGCTCCTAATGGAAACTCAGAGAGAATCTGTTTCAGACTTCTCTCCTAGTTCCTGGTGGCTACCCACAATTCTTGCCTTGTCAGTGATAACGCTAATCTCTGCACTGTCCTCACGTGGCCTTCTCCATGGTGCCTTCTAACCATCTCTTCTTTTTATTTTTAAGATAAGCAAAGCTTTTCTTTTCTAACCTTTAATGTTCTTATGTTGAACATCAGTACTGAGATAAAGACAAAATTTTTTTCATTGTATTATTTTTATCACAGTAACACTAGTTTACATATACCGTGAAAACATCTGAGGTAGCGACCATTGTTATCCCATTTTTCATCCACTACATAAGAGAAGAAAGCTTCTAGAAAACTTTAAAAAGTTGCCCATGGTCCCATAGCTAGCAAAAGTAAAGGTAGAATTTGAGCTTAGTACCCAAGCATTTACATCTCACTATTATCCTTTACTGTTGTCCTTTACACTGAATTTATATGTGTAATACAGATGCTATTAGAGGATAGATGGATGGATGGATGGATGGATGGATGGATGGATGGATGGATGGATGGATGGATGGATGGATGCCAGGCAGATAGATATCCCTAGATTGACACATGTTTCTGGACTCTGTTCCAATTGTATTCTTCTACTATTACCTTGTAGGTTTAAAGGATTTGTGCTTTTGTAGCACATTGTTAATCTTTGTTAGAACAAGCCTCTGTTTAATATTTCAACTCTCCTGAATGTTCTCAAATATTTATTTTTCCTAGATAAGTAGTAGAGAAATTTCTTAAGTTGTAATATAAATCCTATTGGATATATGATATGTTCATTGAACTTATACATTAATTTAGGAAGAATTGATAACTTACAATATTTAATGTTTTATCCAATGATAGTTATAAGTTCATAAGATAGTTCAATTTCTGATAGACTTTCTTCACTCCATTCATGTAAGTTCTTCACATTTCTATTTCAGTTTGTGTCTGGATTTGTTTTTCTGATGACTTTAATCTATAGTATATATACTATATATATATGATTTTTCCAACATTTTCAAGTTGATCATTACTTCCATTATATTTTTTGTTTGTTGTATATTGTAAAGTTATTGATTTTTTTTATATTAACTTTGTAACTAGTCACCTTAGTAAAGTTTTCTATTTTTTTTTTTCTAATATGCTTTTAAGCTGATTTGCTAGGACTGGCTTGTAAACAATCACCATTTTTTTTCTCCATTTTAACAACAGGCACACCTATTATTTCAGTCTCTTGTTTAATTGCTTTGGCAATTATGTCTGGAAAAGCAGACATTCTTGTTCTGAATCTAATGGAAATGCTTAGATTATTTCAACATTAAGCATGAAGCAAGATTTGGATATAAGATACCTTTTTCTTTTATCATGTTAAGAAGTAGCCATTTATTTTCATTTTACCAAGCCTTTCATCAGGGAGTGGATGTTGAATTTCTCTAAAAGCCTTGTAGGAAGCTATTGACATTCATGCAGCACGTATTTATTGAATAGTGCCAGGCACACTGTAGGTAGTAAACAATGTCTCTGTCCTCATGGAGAGTGATGGTTTTGGGCTTGAAAGGGAGGTGAAATTTGAAAGAATATAGTCCGAAAAGGCTACTTTTTAAGGAGAGTTCTGAATTCAGTATAAATGAGCTGTGTGAGGGCTGGGAAAAGATATCAAGATGTGAAATCAGAAACAATCATATGCTTTCTTTAAGTTATTAATGTGATAAGCAAAGGCCTATTTTGTACTATTGAATCATCATATACAGCCAAAATAAATCTCATTCCATCTCAATGTCATTATTTTAGTGGGCTTCTAGGTTAACAGTATTTAATTTAGAATGTTTGCGTTCATGTTCATAAGTAAGTTTGACCTGGAAAATTTTAAATTTCTATTTGTCAAGTGTTGCTTTGTGTGTTAGATTGACTCAAAAGCAGAAATTCTTAGGATGTCTTTCCCTTGTTCTCCGATCTGATACCATTTCATTAACAGGAATTTTGTTTCTTTAAGGACCAAAGACATTCTCTTAAAAAAACTAGATGTTCTGGATTAATAGGGGTCACAGTCCTTGGATGGTCTTACATGGTTTAGTTTATGGTTATTGATTTATCTGGGTTTTCCTTTTTGAGTCAAATGTTTGGTTTCTTGGAAATTCATCTATTTTTATAGCACAAAGAGCAATGTAACTCAGTGTTTCCCAAATTAAAAAGAAAAGAATAGGGACAAAGTTAGGAAAAATATTGTGCCATTTAAATTTCATCTTTTTCCATGATTATTTGCTTTTCTTATTGATACTTTTGTGTATAGTAAACACTTTTTGTGTTTTAAAAAGCATCATTTACATATAAAGTCACCCTTTTTAGAAAAAAGGTGAATTTTAACAAAAGTGAGCACCTGCTAGGCACTATCACAACCAAAATAGGCTATTTCCATAACCCCAAAAGTTTCTCTATGCCCTTTTGCAATCAATTCCCCCCTCTTCCCAGATCCTGGAAACTGCTAATCTGATTCGTATCTCTGTAGTGTTGCTTTTCCCAGAATGACATGTAAATTGAATCACACAGGATGTTGTTTTTACAGTTGGATTTATTTCACAAAACTGATTATTTCCAGGGTTTACCCCTGTTGTTATATATATATATATATATATATATATGTATATATGTATATATATATATATATATAAAACAACATATATATACACATATATATGTCTTATGTCAGTTATTTTTTTCCTTTTGCTTCCAATTTTATTGAGATATAATTGTCTTATACATTAGATTGATAATGGATGATAAAGGACAACTTAAACTTTGGCTAGGACAGTGCCCAATATTAAACCTGTCACTGTCTGGATTATTCCTCTCATGCACAATTGTAAGACAATTCAGGTTCATAAAACAATATTGACAATAACAAACAAGGGGAAACAGATTGTCACTGAGGTCGCAAGTAGTCTAGTTATTGTTCAGTGTTTTAAAGCCCTAAACAAAAGGCCACATTTCCAAAATGGCATCCGCATCACTCCAACCTGAAACACATTCCAAACAAAAGGTCATACTTCCAAAGTGGCATCTTTCATATTCCAAACAAAAGACTAAGATGGCACCTCAATAACTCTCACCTCTTCCCTTTCTGGGGGGTCCACAGATTTCATGTTTCAACAAATTTATCTCTCTCATCTCTGAGAGACCCAGATTTTAGTTGCCAGCATCTTGCTCCTCTCTCTCAGGATGGCTAACCTCAGGAATGGCCACCCTTTAGGAATGAAGCCTGACATAGGTACCCCCTGTGCCTCTTCAGCAGCTTCTTACATATCCTTTGTCAGAGTCTCCATACATACTGATTCTTTTTTACCCTCAAGGCACAATTCATCTGGTGCCATTTCTCTGTACATGTGCCCCTTCCAGGGGATACTACCTGTAATCCTTCAGTTCTGTCTTGTCATTCAGCCCCCAGTTACAATATTTTGCAACATCATCACTGACATCATCATTTGATATCAGTATATATCGCAAAATAATTTTCATTTTAAGTTCAGTTAACATGCCATACTTGCTTCCTATTTGCTGTGTGATAGCCTACTGCATGAGGACAAACTATCAGTTTATTCATTCATGGATGAACATTTAGGTTGCTTCCAGTTTTTATTATAAATGAGATTTATTAAAATATATAAAAATAATCTTTATAATAAAATATAAATAGACATTTATTATTTATGAAGGTTAAATTCAGAATTAGGTTTACTGACTCCTGTATAATATATAAGTTTAACTATGTAAGAAGCCATCTTTATGGTTTCCAAAATAATGGTATTTTGCTTTCCCAACAGCTGTGTATGAGTCTCTCATAATACTTGTCAGGTTTTCACATTATCCTCTCCCACCTCCCTTTGTCCATACTAATAGGTAAGTAGGTGATGGCTAAGATCACATTGTGACTTTAATTAATCTGGTTTTCCCTAATTCATATCATTGAGCATTTTTCTTGTGTTATTACTTTCTATTGCTCTTATTTGGTAAAGTGTTATACCCATTTGCTTGTTTTAAAAATTGGATTACCATTGTATTTTGAATTTCAGAGGCTTTTATATGACCTAGATACAAGTCCTTTAATGGATACATATTTGAAAGTCTTTTCTCTCTGTCTGTGACTTCTTTGTAATTTCTTCATGATATTCTTAAAAGCAGAGTTTTTCATTTTCATGATTTATAACTAATCAAAATTTTGATTTTGTGCTTTTTAGATTATGTATCAAAAATATTGTCTTAGCCCAAAGACACAAAATATTTCTATTTTTATTTTGAGTACATTACTATGTGTGATGTGATGTATGAATCAAAATCTATTTCAGCACCATTTATAAAAAATATGACTCATGCTATTTTTTTCCTTATGTGTTTGATAAAAAACCTGAATAAACCATTGAAATCTGGATTTTTATTGGTGAAAAAGTCTTTAAATTACAAATCTCACAAATATAGTAGACCTGAGTTTGGTTGGATAATCTGATTCTTCTGAACTTTTATACTTTGTGCTTTCAATTTATTTAAAATAGATTTTCAAACTATTATCAGCATAAACTTGTTTATAATACTTCTTTGTCCTTTAATATCTCAAAGATCTGTAGTTATGTCTGCCCTCTCACTCTTAATATTAATTACCTGTATGATTTTTCATGACTAGTCTAGATAAGGGTTGCTCATTTTATTGATATTTCTAAAGAATCAGCTTTAGATTTCACTGTTTTTCCATTGATTGTTTTCATCAATTTCTGCTCACTTCCCTTATATTTAATCAGCTTATATTTAGGCATTTGGGGGCTATACATTTTTCTTTAAGTACTGCTTTAGATGTGCCCCACTCTTCAAGAAATTGGACATGCTATGTTTTCAGTTTCAGTCAATTCAATACATTTTAACTTCTCAACTGATTTATTCTTTGACGCATGTGTTATTTAGAAGTACTTTATGTATTTTACAAACATTGTCTTTTTCCCACATCTTTCTGCTCTTGATTTCTTATTTAAATGCTCTGTGATCAGAATGCACATTTCTACCATTTCAGTTCTTTTAAATTCACTGAGATTTACTTTTTATAGCCCAGTATATGGCCTATTGTGATGAATGTGCCAAGTGCACATGATAAGAGTATGTACTTTGCAGTTGTTGCATATAACGTTTTATAAATGCCGATTAGATCAAGTTGTTGTATAGTTTTGCTCAGAATTTGTCTAGCTCAGTGATTTTCTATTATTTCATCAATTACTGGGAGAACAGTGTTAGGAGTATTGAAATTTGAAATTTTAATTGTGGATTTGCATATTTCTCTTTTCAGTAGTTTTTTGTGTGTATTACTTTTTTAGGTAGATTTTTATTTTTTAAGTAGCTCTTGCTGTTAGGAATAGTTTTACATTTCTATTTGTATTGATCTTATATCTATTGGCTCATCCGTTATCTGTTTGATTTCCAACAGATTCAATCTTAACTGTATCTTTTGAATTTACTTTTTTGTTACATTTTGTTTTATTAATTTCTCCTCCTTACCTCAAATTCTTTTCTTTTTGACTTAAATCCCTTCAGTAATTTATTTTACTCTCTTATAGGCAATGAACCAATGAAGTGGGAAGTTTTGGCAGCATTCCCTACATTTTTTCATATGAAGTATAGTAGTTATTGGTCCTTTTAAAATTTCTGAAACAAGCTTGCTTTAAACTTTTCTTTAACATATATTTTGATAGAATTTTTAGATGCTTCTAAATGGGTTGGGTTTTAGTTTGTTTGTTCCCATTTTTGTAATTTTCCTCCTAATTTTATTGAGTTGTCAAAGACTGTAATCTTCTCTTTTCAGAATTAAGTAACTTTTTCTTTTAACCTCTGTAGGTAGTGTGGAGGCAGTCATAGACAATGGGTAAGAAACATGTGTGGCCATATTCCAATAAAACTTGACTTGCAAAACCAGAGAGAAGGCTAGGTATAGCCATGAACAAAATAAATACTGTCTTAAAGAAGATAATAAAGCACTCACTTGAATTATTGTAATTCTCTATATTTTCTTATAAAATTAAATCAGAAAACAAAATAGAGCCACAAATTATTTGAGATTGCTTCACCTTTCAAATATTTTTGTATTCCATCCACCTTACACTACTTTCATAACAAAAGAAATTATTAATTTTTGGTTTGTGCAAATGCTACATCCAGCTTAATATCATTTCTGATTTTATTCCAATGTAACTCCTCTTTAAGACAACAGCAACTTAGATTTAATGGATCGGTTATCATATATCCCCTATAATTTAATTCTGTATTGCAAGATGATTTGGTCTATTATCAGATTTAACTCCTAGTAACCTTGTACAAGCAGCATATAATTTTCTTTGAAGAAGAAAGAAATTCAGGCTAGATTTATCACAAAGACACAGAGTCCAGTTTCATTTCTGAAAGAGAGATTAGTTCTTTTGCACAGATCATCCTTGATATGCCTGGCAGATTCTCTAAATGCATTTATACATTTTATTTTGCCAGTAGAATAAGTTTCCTAAAAATGATCCAGAGAACTCTGTCTTACATGATAACCAAACTTCTTAAAATAAAATACATTTGCAAATTTCACTGAATTACAGTGAAACCTTTGTTGCTTATTTTGTTCTCATAAAGTTGGGTCCATTTTCTAAATCTGTTGTTTGGGTAATAATATATTATTTTATTTTATAGTGACTTTACTGTAAAATTAATAAAGGAAAATGGTGGTTCATTCTTCTTCTCACCTTTTCTTTTATGATAACCATGCAGTAGTTATCTTTTCAGTCTCCATCTGAGTTGTTTCACTTGGTATAATGTCCAGTGAAACCATGTTGTCCCAAATGGTGAACTACTTTCTTTTTTAAGACTGAGTAGTTTTTAATTGTGTATGTCTCTTGTGTATGTATACAACACACATATATACAGAGAGAAAGTTGTATACTTTTCTATTATATATTTATATAATTTATATATATCTGTCTCTCTGTAGTTATGTGTAGCTTAGTGATGTCTCCATCTGTGAGAAACCACAGATATGATATTGGTCCCAACAGGATATATGATACAGCCACGGTGTATAGTATCTAGGTTTGTGTACCACTTAGGTTTATGTAATGACATTCTGATATCCACACATAATGCAACTGCTTGATGACCCATTTCTTAGAATGTAACCTCATCTTAAGCATCACATAACTGTACATCTAATCTAGATCTAGATTCAGCTTTTACATGTCTATCTACATCTATATATCACACTTTATCCATCGATGGTTACTTCCTTATGCCTTGGTTATTGTGTCACACTGCAATAAATTTGGGAGTATAAATATTTATTTGAGATAATGATTTCATTATTTGGGAGGTGAAGTGAGGTTGCTAACCACTATACTATTCTTCTTAGTAGAGTGGGCAACCACTCTATTTTTCTTAGTTATTGTACCATGTTACATTCCCACCAGCAGTGTACAATAGCTCTCCTTTCTTCACATGCTCACCAATATTTGTCATTTCTCTTTTTTAATAGAAAATACCAACAAGAATGAGGTTATTTCTAATTATTTTAATTTGCATTTCCTTAGTGATTAGTGATGTGAAGCATCTTTACATGTACTTGTTGACCACTTGCATTTTTATTATGGAAAAATGCCTATTCACGTTTTTATTTTTTTAATTTTAATTGGTATATTTGTTTTGTTTTATTTTTGCTATTGATTCACACAAGTTCCGTCCATAATTTGGATAATAACCCCTTATCAGTTATGTGTTTGTAAGTATCCTATTCTATAGATTTCCTTTTCATTTTGCAGATGGTTTTCTAATGTACACAGCTTTTCAGTTTGATCTACCCTCATACTTTTACTTTTGCTTTTGATGTCAAATCCAAACAAAAATTTTAAGACCAATATCAAGGAGTCTACCTTCCTTATTTTCTTCTAGGAATTCAGATCTTATATTCAAGTCAGTCCCTTTTGGGGTATCATGTAGGTTATGGTTCCAGTTTCATTCTTTGCACATAGATGCTTAGTTCCCACAGCACCATATATAATTTTTTTTCTCTCATAATTACTTTGGATATTCAGGACTTTCTGTGAATCTATTAATTATAACACTGTTTTTATATTTCTGTAAAAAATGTCATTGGGATTCTGATAGAGATTACATTGAATTAGTAGCTCACTTTGAGTGGGATATACATTTTAGCAATATTAATTCTTCTAATCCATGAATACAGTATATCTTTCCATCAATCTGTGTCTTCTGTACTTTCTTATTTTTTAGCAAATATTTAGAGTATTCAGTGCATAGATCTTTTACCTCCTTGATTAAATTTATTCCTAATTATTTTGTTCTTTTTGATGCTATTGTAAATGGAATAGTTTTGTTAATTTTGCTTTCTAGTTGTTCATTGCTATTGTACAGAAATAGAACTACATTTTGTATGTTGGCTTTGCATTCTACATTTGGAAGTTCTTGTTTATTTTCTAATGTTTTGGTATTGGTAAGATAATGTCATTTGCAAACAGAGACAATTTTGCTTCTACTGTTCTGATTTGGATGTCTTTTCTTTCTCTTCCTAGTTGCTCCTAGTTGCTTAGTGATCAATACTTATGTTGAAAAAAAGTGATGTGAGTGACTATCTTTGTTCTGTTCCTGATCATTCTGTAACTGGATGTTCAATTTTTCACAGTTGAATATGATATAAGCTATGAGCTTGTCACATCATGGTCTTCATTATGTTATGGTACATTCCTTCTATACCTATTTGTTGAGAGTTTTTTCATGAGAGTGTTGAATGTTGTCAAATGCTTTTTCTGCATCTATTGGAAGGATCACATAGTTTTTCTTTTATTTTGTTCATGTTATGAATGATCGTGTGTGTATGTTGATTTATCCTTGCATCCCAGGAATAAATTCTACTTGATAACTGTGTGATAATCCTTTTACCATACTGCTTAATTTGATTTACTAATAGTTTAACAAGAGTTTTTATAACTGTGTTCATAGGTGTATTGACCTGTAATATCCTTTTATTGCAGTATCCTTGCCTGGCTTTGTTATCAAAGTAGAACTGTAAATGTCTAGTGAAATGAGATTGGATGTGCTCCTACATCTTTAATATTTTGGAAGAGTTTGAGAAACTATTTAATTGTTGATTAAAATTCACCAATAGAGCCATCTGGTCTTTGATTATCTTTGTTGGAAGGTTTTTGATTACTGATTTAATCTCTTTATAATTAATTGGTTTATTCAATTTTTTTTATTTCTTCATGATTCAGCAATGTTAGCTTGCCTAAGTCTAGTAATTATACATTTCTTCTAGGTTATCTAATATGTTGACATATACCTTATGATTTTCAGTATTTGTTTTATCAGTTTTTATGGCTGCTCTTCATTTATGATTTTGAATTTTTCTCTGTTTAGGTAATCATTTGTCAATTTTATTTATCTTTAAAATTTTTTTCACTGATATTTTCTATTATCTTTCTAGTCGATCTTTTGGTAGTCTAGGCATGTAGTCTCCTGTATAAACTTTAAAACAATTTGTTGACTCTATGGATTAAATTTATAAAATTTCTAAAAAAAATGATCTTATATCAATGTACTGATTTTGTATAGAGCTGACATATTTACTATATAGACAGTTTCATTCATATACACAATGTTTCTATTGTTGAGGATGTTTTCATATCTTCAAGAGAGTTTATTGTTTGTTTTTAAAAAGCATAAATTCGAAACCATTACCATCAACATTATCCATTTTTGTCTTATATTATTGTAGCCTCTAATGAATGGGGTTCTTTGTCTCTGATCATTGCTATTGATTTCCATGTATTTAGATTGGCTCTAGCCAAAGTAGATACTCCTATATAATTCTAATAGTTTTTAAACAACCCCCTATATTTTCTAGTTTATTGTCACATCATTTACAGATAGATTCAATTTTGTTTGTTCTTTTCCAATATTTATTTTTCTGGAGTATTCCATCTTGACTCAGTATATTGGCTTAAATTACCAAAACAATATTAAATAGAAATGGAGATGATGAGCATACCTGTATTGTTCAGAATTTTTCAAGGAAAAATTTTCATTTTTTCCCCTTCATATAAGACTGAGCCCTTTTTTTTTTTTTTTTAAAGAGCCTTTATTATATTTAAAGCAGTGCCCATCAATTCCTCTCTGAGTTAAAATTTTCATTAGAATGTCTACTGGATTTTATCAAATACATTTTGTCATATATATCAATGAAGGCTTCCTCTGTGACAAGTGCCAGGAAATCTGAACTCAATTTGCTTAAGCAAAAAGTTAATGCATCAGCTTTTATCACTAAAAACCAAACCAAAACCAAAAAAGCGGGATCAAGTTGTCTTTAGGATAGCTTGATATGAAGGCTCCAATGGTGTCATCAGAAGTTGCTATCTCTTGTAAATTCTTCCCCACCCCACCCGCACCACTTGATAAACTGTGAAACATTTGACATTTAACTTCAAATTCAGTCATAAGAAAAGTGATGGGTATTTTTAAATTCCTCAGAAAATGCCATATTACATCTTTCTGGCCTTGGTAGAGATAGAGACTTTCCCCTGAGTCAGAGAATCATTATGTGATCTTCTGATTGGTTGGGATACAAAACATTAGCTCTACCCTGAACTGAGTAAAATCCCATCCAATACTCAGTGCCTGTGAGGCTGAAAGGAAAGAAACAGGCACATTCCCAGAGGAAAGCTTTGGTTTCTGTTACCAGAATAAGAGAAAATAAATACTGGGCAACACAATAACAGATGTCACTTCACTATCTATTGATTCAGCCATATGGCTCTTCCCATTAATTTCTGGTTGTAATACATTGTCTTGATATGTTTGCTGATGAACCATTCTTGGAATAATCCTTGCTTAGTCATGATTTATCTTTTTGATGCACTGATTGATTCCATTTGTTTAAATGCTTCCATCTGTATTCATGAGTAAAATTGCTTTCTGATGGTTTTTTTTTTTGCATTATTTGTATTATATGTTGATATTAAGAATATGGCTGATACATAAAGTGAGTAGGAAACTTTAATTTTATGAAATAATTTAAATGTCACTAGAATTATCGTTTTATGGCTAAATAGGCAATAAGAGAAAAATTCTCTAGGCCTGGTAAAGTTTTTAATAGCATAAATAACAAAATAATTTCCTACTGGTTTTCATGGCTTCTACTACATGGTTAAATGTTTTTTCCCTAGAAAAGTCAGTATTGTCTGGATTTTAAAATTTGTTACTATGGAGTTATATATAGTAAACTCTTTAACATTATAAATGCATTGAATCACTTTCCTATGTATGCAACTTTCTCTTTTCTAGTATTTGACATTATACTTTATTTTTACTTGTTTCAAAAAATATGTATATGACTTTCAAAGGAACAGCTTAACATTTCCCTTACATCCATATTTATGCATTTTCTTTTTTTATGTCATTATTTTCAGTTTCTAAATTCATTTTGCTTATTTTGTTGCTTTTCCTGAATTTGTGAAGATAAAATTCTTAGATCCTTTTACCCTGGGTATAGCTTTTAGCTGTTTCCACATGTTGGAAATAAAATTTTATATTTATATATAATATATAATATATATATATATATTAATTGAATTGCTTTCTAGAGATTTTATAATTTTCATTTGTATACCCTGTATGATCTAAGGGATGGATATGTAGGATAAAATTTCTTAACTTCTAAGAAATTAAGGTCTTCATTTTAACTGGGTGAGATTTTGATTAGAAATGTAGTCTATAAAACTGCTACTGTAATGAAATTTATTATGGTTTCATTTTAGCCAAGTAATGATCCATTTCTATCTGTCTATATCTATGTCCATTTCTTACTCTTCATCTAGATACATATTTCGACATAAGTTAAAAGTGCATATGCATAGAACTTTAAATTCCAGCACTCCAGTGCATGAGAGTGCTATATGATGCATTATGTATTTGATTTTATAAATTAATACTCTGTTCAGGGATGCTTTTTATATTCTTTCTATCATATCCTGAAAATATAGTATATTAAATTGCATACTTGAAGTGTGTTTATCACTTTCTTTTATAGTTTTCAGGAATTTTTCTTTGATGTGTTTGGCTTCTATATTGTTTGTGAGTGTTATACCTTATATTGGGAAGGAGGATCTGATTCAAATACTTTTTCAATACCTTGAATTTGAATTTTGTGTTATTTTTAAATTTTTCAACTTTCCTAGTTCTTATTAGAACTAGAAAAATACTTGTGATGCAGAATATCCTCTTGGTTTTTTTTCAGTGGAGACAATAGGACCAAGATTTAAGAGGGAAAGAGGGGCCTTGTTTAAAGTCATAGAACTCAAATTTGGTTTTTGAGCTCAAAAGAGCTCAAAATTAGGCTCTTTTGACCACAACATATCCTGCAAGTGCCCTCTGATCAAATTGGTTCCCAGTGAAACTACAGGAATAGACAATCTGGTATAGTGAAAAATAATTGCATGTATATATTATGCACAGTGAAAAATAATAGTGAAAGAGATTTATCTCTTATACAATTTATATTATAAAATGTTTACTCTTTAATATACAAGAAGGATGAGTAAATGAATGTTGGAGAGTATTAGGAGTGAGATCTATCTCAGCTATTTAGGAACCCAGACGTTTTCTGCTTGATGTCTCCATCATCACCCAGCACATTCATGTTTTCTGTAGGATCTGGGAATTAGACAAGGGAAGAGAGAGCAAGGAAAGAGTGAATTCATGAGATCTCGCCAGAAGCTACATACCTCACTTCCAACCCTCACATTGTCAAAACTCAAGCACATGGTCACACTTAGTGCATAACTGGGTAGCTAAGAAAAGAATGGAGTTTAGGGAATTCCTAGCTAGTCTTTATCCCATCTTGTCCTCACATGGAGAATAGCCTGAATATAGAGGTAGAGGAATAAACACTGCTGGCACAAGCTATGATCTGCAGATTAGCGACCGGACTCCAGAATGTGGTTAGAGAACTAGAGCTTTTGTTGGAAACTGGGACAAGAGCCCAGAGGACTTACAATGATGAACGAGTGACCTCTCAAACAATGGGGACCAAAGAGCACAGTATTTCACCAAGTTCAAAGGCATCAGGATAACATCCTACCCCATCAACTGTGAAAACAGGTCACCTGTTGCAACCAAATTGGTTTGACTGTGCCAGGTTAGAAGGTTCAAGCGTAGGTGCCATGAATGAAGGAGGTAGGAGCTGAGTGAGAAGGGGAGTGGAGTTGATTGGGCTGAATTTCCTGTAGCTTAGGGATTTGGTCACTAAGCAAGTAAATCTTTTTTCTTTTTTTTTGAGACAAGGTCTCGATATTTTTGACCGTGGAACCACAGGCTCACCTTGCCCAGGGTACCACAGACTCAAGCATTCCCCAGCCTCAGTTTCCAGGTAGCTGGGACTACAGGCACGTGCCACCACTCCCAGCTATATTTTTATGGAACTAGGTCTCACTACGTGCCCGCGGTGGGACTCGAACCGCGATCCTTGGTCCTGGGCGTGGCTTCCTAGGCTGCCGCTTACAGGCATGCATGACCATGCCCAGCCTTAAGCAAGTAAATCTTGTCCCAAGATATAACTGAAAATGTTTACATAGTAAAGGAAGTAGTTGAAGGTTGAATGTCTCCAGGGCAAGAGGAATTCAACTCTCAAATATCAAATTTTAATTCTGAGTATTAAAGTATTAAATTGTTTAAACTCAACAGGTCACCAAAAGATTACTAGCACTCATCTGCGAGTAGTAAAATATCTGTTAAGCATTTAGACAATGATAGTTTGTCTGTGATAAACTCACCAATAGACTTCCAACATAGGCTTAGAAAAACATGCTAATAAAGTAGAATTGTGGTATAACTTATAATTGTGAAAAAAATTGAACTACTGAAGCATTGAGAAAAAGAATTGTTTAGTTAAATGATGGTACTTGTACATTATGGAATATTATAGAATCATTAAAATGATTTTTTAGGAAACACAATAATGGTAGATGCAGGTTTATATAATAAAATAAGTAATAAAAGTAGAATGCAAAAGTGTGTATACAGAATGACTTACGAATGAATAGAATAAAGGAAAGAAGGTGGCAAAATGCATGAAAATATTTAGAGTGTTTTGAATAACAGGAATAAAGGTTTTATTATTCTTTTATGTGTTTTTCAAATATCATAAATAGTGCATTTAGAATAATGAAAGAAACATCTTTTTAAAATTGTATCATTGTTGGAGCTGCTTATTCAAGCTATTCATGGAGTCAAACGTTATTGCAGTCTTTACAATACTTATGTAGTTGTACATAAATACTTTAAGTATGTGCACATGTACATACCTACACACACACACACACACACACACACACACACACACACACACCCCACAGGATGAGCCTGGGAGAACCAAGCTGTAAGATAGTACTTGTAGCAATGAATGTTCTTAGAAACGCTGCAAAGTTAGTCAATAGTGAATGCCTTAGAATCCACCCTGTGCATTATTATATTTATTATCTCTTGCTTTGTTGAAAACTCGTTTCAAGTTCCCTTTTCTCTTGTGTGCCCCCCTTCTACCCACCTCTTTCCCTCTGTCCCTCCCTCTCTTTTTCCCTCTCTACCAGGTGCTGACTATTATTAGATGTAGGTCATTAGCTCAAAAACATTCAGAACTGACTCAATACTGCTGCCGACTTTTCCTTCTCACTGCTGTTCTCCATGAGCAAACAGAATATCTTTCTGAGAATGAGCATGTATATTTCTTCACATTTTTCACAAATGCATTGGTTGTGTGCTTGTTTCCAACCTTTTGGTTCCAATTATATGAAAATAGATCCTCATCTGTTGTAGCCCAGGCTTGGGTTGGTTGCAAATAGTAGAAACCTACTCTACCTGGCTTAATCAAGAGAGGAAAATTTGCTGGGAAGGTACAATTAGAATTCAGAAGTCTCAAGTCAGGAAGTTTTGGAACATCAAAGCCCGCAATCGGCAGCAGCAGCTGGCCTTGTCTTTCTCCATAGTTCTTGAATGTTCTTCATGGCTCATCTGCCTTTTCTGCAAACTTGCTTCATCCTCTCTACTCATCACCTTTCTCTGTCCTCCCTCAACTCTTTCACTTGGCCCTGGAATGTGTCCTTGTAGTATCTTGCAACAGTTTTAGTTTGACTAAAATCAAAGGTACTCAACCCCAAGATCTTAAGACAAAGGATCAATGATAGAATAAGTGTCCACTCTGATCCAGGAGGCAGATAATAAACTCTGGATAGAAGAATCTCATGCCAGCCAGTCAAGACCCACTGCTAGGAAATATTTTAAAATATTATCTTAAAAAGTAATACTGAGACAGCTTGTTCTCAAGGCCCCAGGCTCTTTTCAATCATCTGCTGCCACTGGCTCGTGACCCCAGTGACAATGAGCAATGCCACCTGGGATTTTAGCATTCTGTAATTAGACCAGAGCTGGGTCCATGCATTATAGCATGTGCTCGCAACAATACTGAACAGGGCTTGGGACTTGGAGAGACAAATGCCATGTCCACCTCCATACATGTACCTCATCTGAAGGAGTAATGTGGAATGCAAATCTGACTCAGTTCAATCTTCCAGCTACCATCATTGTGTTAGTGTGTATGTGTGTTCCTCATCTGTAAAATGTTGGCTAAAAAATAGAGGAAACAGATGGGTAGAAACACTTTGAGAATGATGAACTATGATACAAATATTATTATTATCACTTTATCCACTTTCCTAGACCCCTACCACCCTGCCAAGGTTTACATTAAGTGGTGGCTTGATTTGGCAGACCTTTCCCAGCGTGCTGTTTTGTTAAGGAACAATTCAGAAGAGAGAGCAGGCAGAGTAAAGGTGGAACGGGACTAAATCAATAATTTTCTGGGATAGTAAACCTGCAATGCATTAAGATGTCAATCCTGATAGAGGTTGTATTTTTTTTAAATAAAGGTTGAATTTTTTAGCCATTGTGAAAATGTTTATTACAAATTGAAATCTCTTCTCTTCCTGTATTTCTGTCTTGTTAAAAAAGTAAACTCACCATGTGCAAGCCAGAAACTTGGGAACATCTTCCTCAAATATCACATCTGAAAGACCATCAAATACCTACCCCTCAGTAGAGTTTATTCCTTCCCCCAGCTGCAGAAATAGCCCCACAGTGTTTTGTTATTTTCCTTGGATTCAACCTCACAAGATTGCTACCAACTTTCTAGGATATGCACTTGATGGTGCTGCTCTACCTACCGAGACTGCTAAGTTCCCACTCTTTAGCAGTCAAGGACTTACATAGTATGACTTACTAAGTCAGTGAAAGATGGGCCTCCCTTTCTCTTCTTGTTCCTGAACACATCAGAATGCCTAGCAGCCCCTGAATGAGGGCTGAGCTTCTAATGTGACTTGCAAAGAAGATTCTTGTGCACAGTTGTTATAGCCTCTCTCTGCACCACAAGTCCCTAATCAGAGTTGGGGCTCCTTGTGGGTGTCATTCCTGATTTATTGGGAGAGAGACAGTCCCATCCTCGCCTAGCTCCCCTGGTTTCCCCAGTTCTGCGACATCTTTTTATCGTATGATTTATATCATACACAACAGTAATTTAAACATCTCCCCTCTCCAGATTTGAGCTTTCTGAGGACTCCAGACCTGTCAAACAGTGAGTTCACTATAAGTGTTATTTGAATAAAAGAATCAGTCAGTCCTCTGTACCCAGGTAGAGTCACTCTTCCTTAGAGTAAAAGAAATCATTTAAGGACTCCTCATTCTTACACAATGGCCCTGAATCAGATGCTAGAAGAGTTTCGCTTTCAGAGCCAACAGAGAATTTTACTTCATGTTGCTCTCCCTTTAATAGAGAGAAAATTATAATCCAGCGCTGGAATGCCCATGGCTCTGACTTGGGTTAGAGACAACACATGTTATCTAAGGGCCGTGTCAAATGCTGATGTGGGTAGGACTGATGGATGCATTTCAGAATGGACTGGGGCTATTTCTTGTCTCTCTGCAATGACCATCTGGATTCACATGTTAATGTTCAATCCAATTTGTTGCTAAGGCAACAGAGTGACAGGTCACCTTCACTTTACAAAAGGTGGTATTGCCAAAGTCACTTTATAAGTCAGATCTTTTGAAAACATAATATATTTTCCAAGGTGAAAAGTAATGTAAATAGTGGCTAAAACCTACAGAATAGTATTTAACCCATATTGTTGCAGTATTTGTGCAAACTGAGTCACCAAATATAATTCAGGTCTTCCCAGGTCACAGCAATAGTCTCAAAGCAAACTGACTACATATCCAAAAGTTGGAGGTCAAATAGCCTCTCTCTCAGTATTCCCAAATGTAAAGTGAACCCACAGGATAGCCTGTGTTTAGCACAGTGATTCCAAAATCTTGTTCAACATCTGAATTACATGGGAAGGATTTATTAGAGATTCATTAGTTCAACTGTAGATTTTTGTCCTATTAAAATCAGCAGACTTAGTGGGCTCCAGGGATGTATACAGATTTTTTTAATTCCCAGGTGATCCTGTGCTGTTTCTAAACTGCTATTCAGACATGTTGGCTTGTGCTGTTTTCTTTCTTGTACTGTTTTCTTTCTTTCCCTTCTTTGGTATTGGGGATGACTTCTCACATCTCTGCCCAAGTTTAGTTAGTTGGGTAATGACCTCTGAAGGTACCATACTTCCTGTTGAAGGATGATCTTGGATATCCTTGGGAGGCACTGACATTAGACTAACTATGATGGACCAGCACTGTGGGCACTCACAGGGGTAAGCTGTTCCATCCCTGTTAAAGGAGGATGACAGATAGCCTGAACATTAAGACCAATGATGCCATAAATACCATTGACATTATCAATATCATGGGAATTCATTTTAAAATAACTAAATTAGCTCTTTTCTCTTTTGTCCTTCTTATTCAAGTGTTCAGGCATGAGGCCCTAGGGCACTCTGAATACAAGATCCCACATCATACTCAAGATAACTCCTCCCCAGACACTAACCCCTGAGTATAGATTATTATGTCAGTTCTGTAACTATCTTTGCTCTTATAATAAGCTATATTGATGTACTCACTGTACTTTTGTGTTTAAAAAACACTGAAGCCCCACCTCACCTGTTCTCAGAAAACTACAGCTGAATATCCAAAAGGAAACCTGAAAACTAAATCCAAAGATAAGCCTAGATTATGTTTAAAAACTATTGAATTCAGGGACAATTGAATTATTTTTAGAGTTAATCCAATAGATGGCTTAGATTGTTAGAATAATGATTGTCAGTTAACCACCTCTACCTCTGCCCCTGTCCCTTCATCACTCTTCTCAGCAAGAAAGGAACCCAGGGCTCCATAGTCTCAAATCTCTGGTGAACTTATGAATTTCTTTGACCTACAGAAGTTGATAGAGTTGAGGAAGTGCAAATCTGGAAGCTATGTTTTCAAGGATTTTGACTTGAAGTATTCAGGGGACTCTTTTGGCCCCTGAGGCCACCATTCTATGAAGAAACTTGGTCTGATCTTCTGAAAGGGGAGAGAGTAAATGGGTATAACTAAAGACCAATGATCAAACATGTGAGCAAGGCCATGTTGAAAGCTCTAGCCACAACTGAACCTTCCCATGTGTGGCTGTAGCCACATGAATAATCTCAAACTAGTCCAGTGGAAAAGTAGTCTATATTATGACTAATAATAAGTCAGTGCTGCTTTAAGCCACTCCTTTGGAATACAAATAGATAGCTCCTTCAGCCAATACACAAATGTAAAATTGAAAATTATCACACAGTCTCTCTGTGCAGAGGTAATTATTATTAAAAATTAGATCCTTCCAGAATTTTAATATTCAATTGGAGACACTTATAAAATGTTTTTGCTCTTGTTGATGCATAATTGGAATTCTACTGTACATGCTACTTTGTAACCTGCATTTTTCATATGATAATACACTTGTTATTTTCATATTTCATAGATAGTCTTTTACATCATTTTAATGACTACATAATACTCCATCATTAAGATGTGCATAATTTAACCAGCTCCTGTTACTGGGTATTTTTTTCACTGTTATAGTCAATGCTGTGATGAAAATCCTTGCACATAAATCTTCCTATACAGAGTGATCATTTTGTCAGCACATTATAGATATTAGTGCTTAATTATTTTTGTCAATATAATAATAAAGAGCATCTCACTATTTTAATTTTCTTTCATTTTACTAACCATGGGGTAAATCAAATTTGTACATATCTGCTGGTTATTGCTATCTGTTGTTTTGCTAAGGAGCAGTCCTTTCATGGATGTGAATATACTAACTTACAATGTGTTGTGGGGGCCATAGTGTATATGCATACACACACTCATACATATGCGCACATGCGCATGTGCACATACACATACTTTGAGGAAGTATGCCATGGACTATGGGCCATCAAACTTTCAAACCAGACAGACCTGAGACACTTCCTACTACCCTGCTACTTTCTACTTATTTAACACAGAGTAAATTAACTGGAGGAAACCTTCATCTCCTCAGATATAAACTGAGGATAGTAGCAACTGTTTCCTAAGACTGCTGTGGCTTTGATGAGATATGAGCACTCAGTGAAATGTTGGAACAAAGTATCCAATAATATTGGCTTTCATATATTTGTTTTACACACCAGTATGTGCATTTTTTTGCATTTTATTTTGTGTGCAAATAGACAACCTATGTTCATTCATTCAGTGAATACTTCTTCACACCTTTGATCCAGTGTTTTTCTAGGCACTAAAATAGTTATTGAAGAACAGACAGAATTGCTACTGTCATGAAGCTTGTGTTCTAATGGAGAGAGGTATATACTTGTCAAGCAATTGAATTTAAAGCATAATAGATAACGTTAACTTTACAGAAAGACATAAGTCCGGTAAAGGGAGTGGGGTATACTAGTTGTCTCTATGGATGGAACTTCTTGTTTTAAAGATGCTGGTGAATAAAGATCTGGCTTCAGAGGGGCATTTTGGATGATACCTGATGGAAGACAAGTATCTGTCTGGAGTGTAGACTTTTAGGCAGAAAAGTAGCAAGTTCCTAAAGTCTTAGTGTGGAAACTTGACTGGTATATTCTAAGAATAATTAGCCCAATATGGTTGAAACAAGGAAATGAGGGAAAGAATGGGAAAGATTGGACTTTTTAAGTTTTCTTTTTTAAAAATTTTATTATTTTTATTATATTTTTGCTGTTTACATAGTTATGCTTGTATATATATTTCCCAGGGTTCTTCCCTCCATCATCCATGAATCCTCATCTTATCTTCTTATGCTCATCCCTTCCCTGATTTTTGTCCCAGTTCCATTGTCAGCTTATTTTGACTCTTTCTTGTCCTTTTGGTTATTATTCCTATATCCATCCCATCTATTGGTGAGATCATATTATTTCTGTCTTTTTCTTTCTGCTAATATGATTCCATCTAGATCTATCCATGTCACCACTAATGTTTACTTTCAGGTCCATGTTAAATATTTTCAGTGGGATGTCAAGTAGATAGTTGAATAGAACAGTTTGAAGTACAGGGGAGAAGTTCAGAGCAGAGATTCTAAGTGAGGAGTCTACCTACATATGGATTCTATACTTAGCATCAGGGAAGATAATAGGTTGTTTATGTAGAAAGAATAGCATGCACCTCTGAAAGAACTTTAGAATAGGTAAATTTTGAAATAGAAAACTTGGGACAGAATCATGAATAATACTAAAAAGGATCTGCTAATGGGCATAAGTCTCAAGAGATATCAGAGTCCAAAAAGTCAAATGAAAAACTTTTTAAAGAGAGAATGATCAACTGTTAGGTAAAACAAAGACAAGCTTAAAAACTAGCCCTTGAAATCTGACTGTACAGGAGCAACCAGAGAGAGGAGGCTGAGCTGAGGGAGGAGTAAAAACAAAGAGAGAAGGAAACAAAATGAACAAAATGACTATGGGTGAGTCAGTGGTGGGTGCACAATGGTGGTGATAGTGGAAGGGTTCTTATTTTTTGTTTGTTTGTTTGTTTGTTGTTTTCTGGTGTTTGAGTCTTTTTTTGAGACTAGGTCCCGCTAATTTTGCCCGTGGAACTGCAGACTCATGTTGCCCAGGGTACCACGAACTCAAGCGATCTCCAGCCTCAGCTTCCCAGGTAGCTGAGATTACAGACACGCGCCACCACACCCAGCTATTTTTTTGGAACTAGGTCTCGCTGTGTTGCTCCAAGCAGGACTCGAACCGTGATTCCTGGTCCCCACTGTGGCTTCCTAGGCTGCTGTTTACAGGCATGCGCCACCATGCCCAGCCATTATTGTTACCTCAGTTAAGTAAAATAATTTTTTAAAAAAAATAAAACTGAGAAGTGGATTCACCAACATTGGTGAGGTCATTGGTGACAATATGAGTAACTTCTACAAAATGGTGCAACCTCTCTCTGGTTGCTCCTGTACAGTCAGATTTCACTAAATCAGATTACAGTGGGTCCCTGAGAGGAGAGGGGATAAGGAACTAAGTAGAATGCATACCTAGAGGTGCTCTCTGGAGCTATTTTTGCCTATACATTTTTTTAAGGGAGAAATATCCTGGCTATTGTAAATAGTGCTGCAATAAACATCCAAGTACAGGTGCCCTTTGAATCAGTGTTTTTGTTTCCTTTGGGCAAATCCCCAGAAGTGGATTGCTGGATCGAATGGTCGTAGTTCCATTTTCAGTAGTTTGGGGGTCTTTCACATAGCTTTCTATAGTGACTGGATCAGTCTGCCTTCCCACCAGCAGTGTAAAAGTGTTCCTTTCTCTCCACGTCTATGCCAGCATTGTTTATGCTCATTTTTCTATTGATCAATGAAATAAGATGCAGGAAAATCAGTTAAGAGAGAGAAATAAGGAATTGAAAATTTGAAGAGACCCCAAGATGTAGGAAATAAGTGAATGGAGAAAGAAAATGGAGAAGGAGCACCAAAAAACAGTAAGAGACCATATCTAGTCAGTTGAATGAAAGTTATAATGAGAAGGGTTAGCATAGTTCAATGTTTTTCACAGTTGCTCGGTTGATGGGAGTAAAGTAGGTGGGAAGTTGGACTTCATCAGAGTTAATGTTTTGACAAGTGCCATAAATGAAGAAAGAGGAAGGACATTTAAGCGTTCCCCACTATCAATACAATATATGTAATGATTTCAATGGATTTAGAGGACCCTGTAAAGTGAACTCATCTTATTTGGCCAATCTTGAAGTATGGACATTTAATTTTTCTTGTCATTCATTACTGCAAATAGTGGTTAAGTGTATTTCATTTTATAATAAAAGCACTTTGCTCATATTTTCAGTTGCTACCTTTGAAAATAATATTGTTAAACAGAATACTTTCAGTGACAAGTAACAGAGAAGTTATCTTGAAATGGCTCCAACACAATAGGAAATGTATTCCACCAGATGACAAAATATCCTAGCATTTGGAATTCCCTAGTCCTCCTTTTTAAAGTCATCATTAAGCCCTAGAGTTTTCTAGTCTGTGTGCATGTAAACCAAGCACTAGGAAGGAAACAAGGTTATCAAGGTTGGCTGAATTTAGTCAGTGTTTATCCTTAAGAATTGTATAGAGTTAGCTTTGCTGAATTCAGGTCTCTTAAGTAAAGGGAAGACATCCAACCAAATCAGTTTTTACCAAAATGGGGTCAAGACAAGAGGGGTCAAGAGAAAGATAGTGCATAGGTAAGTATGTTTTCTACTAAGGAAACACACATCTTTTTGACTTTTAAAAGACGGTGTTGGGTGACCCCCAGGGACTGAAATGATGTAAAATAATAATAATAATAATAAAGCAGATATTGGTAAAAAAATAAATAAATAAATCTCAATGAACATGCACTCTTTTCACTTCTAAAAATATCTTGAAAAACTATCAGTTAGTTACCACAAACTACTTTCATTTTAATATTACTTTATTTATGCCATCTGAAGATCTTTCCACATAGTTAACTTCAGTGTTAAATAGCTTGTTTTCCTCCCTACTTGGTAACAGATACATTGCATACCTGGATGCAAAATAATAGGAGACAAGCAATTTCTCCTGTGCAGAATTTCTAATAAATGATGTTACTTAAAAAAAAAAGGAAAAATAAATAATAAATAAATATTTATTTATTAGTAAATAATAAATAAAAAGCCAATTCCTGGGGGGGAACATTTTACAAAATGTTCCAACATCTATTCCTTATAAAAGCTATCTGAACAAACTAGGAATGGAATGGGGGAGTGGGGGCTTGTACAGCTCCAAGAATGGAGATGAAAAACCTCCAGATACATAACTTTTTTTCACTAACAAAGCTGAATGACTAACTCTCCTTGATTTGTGGATTTATTATAATAAACCTACCGTAATCAATGTAAAAAATAAATAAATAAATAAAAGACACGTTATCAAATTTCTTATCAGTCTTCTACCTATTTTTTCTGTCCTTGTTTAACTTTGAATTGTGTAATTAAATAAAATAACTTTTAACACCTTCATAGAATTGATGCTCATTTGGAAAGCAATCCTACCTTCCTGGGTCCTTTGCAGACTTTATTAGCAGCTATAGTCTTCCTTTAGTCTTCCATTGGAATTCTGCTGATATATACAACACTGAGCCCTGGCAATTGTCAGTTCTTTCAATTTGCTAAAACTCATGTTATGAAAAATGGCACAATAAAAATCAAAGATTGAAGGGGAATTTAGATTACACTAAAAAAATTTAGATTACACTCAAAAAATAACACTCAAAAAAATTTACCGGTAACAAAAAACGGCAATGCCATAGGAACCTAATGAAAATAATTCTGCTGTTTACCCATGTTACACAACTATGAAATACGTAACTGCTACTGTGTTTCTTTACCTTGAGAAAGACTTGAAGTTTGCATGTGTAAGTGGGCATGAGATTGAAACCATGAGTTATTGTGAGGTTGTGGAAATTGTTTAAAATTGGAGGGAATGTTGGAACACCACAGGTGTTGACCACATGTTGACAACTGAGGGAGCAGGCAGGTGTTTGAAGTGTGTATGTGTGTTTTGTATATTTCTACATGATTTGGTTCATTTGGGTGCAGTTTTCTGCATTGCCTAGTGTTTCTCTTATACAGAATGACACATAACAAAATCCTTCTGTGTGTTCAGATCATTCGTAACATGTAAGTTGGTGTTTTAAAAATAAGAATTATAGTAGCAGTACAACTGCGTTAGCCATCCCTGTACCTGTCGGTTCTATTCCATCTATATCACACCTCTTAATATTTCTGTTTCAGGTGGCTGCTACCCTTGCCAAGGCTCCAAGGTCCATGCAAGCCTTCTTTAATCTCTATATTAAAAAGCCTTGAGACTCTGGGCATATGAAGAGAACTAAGCTTGATTTTATTGAAATCTTTCTAACAACCACACCTACTTCTGTAGCTCCTTGATTCCTATGCCAAGTCAAGTGAACTGTGGGTCTCTGCCAAATGGCATTTATTTTTTTTAAAAGGATAAATATGTTGTGGGTTAAGGTTAAAAAAAATGAAGTGGATTTTTTTAAAAGCTTCAGAAAAAAAGATTAGTAAAGTAAACGCCCTCCAGCAGAAGAACTGTCAACCTCTATTTTACGATCAGAAACATATTATTTTCCCCTTTTTTGATATATGCTAACAGCCCTCTTACCTTTCAGGTCCTTAGTTGACTCACAGTTAGAGCAGAGGGGGAGAACAAAGACATTTCATGAAAGGTAAAAGAAAAGGTAGGGGGAAAAGGTTTGTCTGGGTGGAAATTAAATGAGATTGTCTCTGTTGGAATTCACTGAAATGGAAGCAAGACATGAGGGGGAAAGTAGAACCTGTTGGGAACAAATTAACTGTGAGGGTGGAAAGGTGGCACCAGGTGTAAGAATGTGATAGATCCACCTGAGAATTATTGGGAGGGCAAGGGAAGGTGGGCAGATAGTGATGGCACAGGCACAGTGCTCCCATGATGGCCATCTCCCAGCATGTCAGGAAGAGAGATCGCCCAGTACAGCCCTTGACAACCTGCTGTCAGCACTTATAAAGCATCAGATAATTAGAGGCTAGTCTATTTGGGGAGAACTTAGACTATATCTTCAGTAATTAAATACTTATTAAATAGCCAGCATTGTAAAGAAATTTAGCAAAGGCATTTACCATTGTGACAGGACATTTAAATCTGTTTTAAACATTATGGCTTGCTTTGTGATACCCAGGGGGAAAGACATATCAGGTTTCTTCTACTCTATTGAATAGAACAAAACACAGTAACTTCCATATATGTTTGGCAGCTCCTTCAAACCCTTTTGACATGGCATTCCTGTATTCTCATCCTTTAGGTTTTAGATGTAGGCTGATGCACTTACTATGGAAGGTACCAGAAGGTTCTCTGGTATTTATACTCTGAGATGTGAATTGTCTCGTTCCTCCCTAGCCTGAAACCCTTGTTGTTGGTACCCACTCTCATGTCACCAGGGTTGGCAACTAGGGCATTTACTGGGCTGATTCTCAAGACTATTAAGATTGGTGCACACATTCTCTCCCTCAACATTACAGGGACATGTCTGTGTCTTTGCTACTGAGAAAATTCAGCTTTCCAGACTTCTGTAATTGTGTGCAGAGTCAAGACACACCCCTCTTCCATTCCCGCTGCAGCACGAAAGTCTCCTCTGAAGTGTAGTTAAGGGGTATTAAATAGAAACTTTTAATTCCTTCCTAGGTTGAAGGAGCTCAGAAGTCACACTTAAATAGACAATAACCTTTTAATTCTTATTTTAAAAAATGTATAGCAACTGCTTTATCTTTCCCTGCAAAAAAAAAAAATCAAATACCTCTTAATTTATTCATAAGATACCCTGTTATTTATTATTCAACTTATTTTTCATCTTGATCCTAAAAACTTTATATTCTTCTTGCTTTGAAAGAGATGGAAAATGGAAAGAGCTGAATAATTTGTTCAGGGTCAATTATAATGCATGAGTAAATCTAAATAAAATAAGTGTCCAAATTCACAAATGACTTTGTAGCTCAGTTTAGTGCTGCTATTTGGCAACTTCCTGGTCAGTATTTGAGGTAACCCTGCTTTTTGATTAAAACTTTCCTCCATGTAAAATATCACACAGTTTGTTTATGAGAGTGAAATCTGGGTGACTTAACTGAATGGTTCATGCTCTCAGAAGGCTGAGGCTCAGATGTCAGATTGTATTGTACCATCCGAAGAAGGCTTCACTGGGGGCTGGAGGATGTTTCCAAGATGATACCCCCACATGACAATTAGCTAGAAACCTAAGATTCACCTAAATTTGGCCTCTTCTCATGACATAGATGACAAGGAAGGGAGAAATCACATAATTGATGATGACCTATCTTTAGAAGTGGGAGGGGACTACATATAGGCATCAATTCCAGAAGATAGGACCATTGGAAACCTTTGGAAACCAGTTACAACAAGGCATTTAATTACTATATCAATCAGTCAATTAATATATTCTATTAATATATGTAGTATATTATATGTATAATATATGTAGTAGAGATGTGAGTAAATTCAGAGGCATAATAATTGTATTCTACCTTTCATTATGTATTGATTCATTCACCAACTCTTTACTGATCACCCACCCTGTGCCAGATACTATAGGAACTGCCTGGATATAATGAGAAGAGAGACTAAAGTCTATCCTCATACCCTTACAGTTGTCACTCAAGTGAGGGATAAAGGTATTAGATGAATAATATTATAAATGTTTATACATTTATATATAGAGAGAATATATATTTTATATACGCTGCATATATATTTGTATCTATAGAATATATTTATATAGAGAGAATATAAATGTTTACATATATGTAACTATAAAATATACTGAGCATTGTGAAACAAGAGTTTAAATTGCTAGATTATTATATACAATGGTTCTAATTATTTTTAGCACCAAGGAGGCTCTTAGCAGGATTTCTTGACCTTGGAATGTGACATTTTGGACTGGGTGGCTCTTTGCTGTGGGGGCTGCCCTGCACCATATGAGAAGTTAGCACATCATGACCTCTATCTATCTCTACCTGTCCTCTCCTTTCCCATATCATGAAAACCAAAAATGTCTCCAGATATTTCCAAATGTTCTCTGGGGCAAAATCTCTCACAGTCCAGAACCACTGCTCCATAGAAAGTTTCCACATCAAAAGTTTTAGGTGAAGGAGAGACCTTTCAAGAAGAAAGTTAGTGAGATTTGGGCCAGATATTTCCAAATAACAAAATAAAACCCACAGCAATAACAAATGACCCTGGTTACCTAATCCTAATGCTCAGGTTTAAATTCAGATGAGATTCTTGCCTGTGTGACTTGTTTGTGCCCCTTTAAAGAGAAATTCACACTCCGTAGCCTGTCTGTTTGTGCTGAATAAGGTGTCTCCATATAATTGCCAAGGAAAAAACAGGTCTGGCCTGAAGCTCTCTTCCAAAACGTATTTTAACTTATTGAATCTCAGGGCTGGCTAAAGTTGTTTGGCCTTCAGCCTGCTGGTTTATATCACTGCCCAGAGCAGGGTATTATCACTCAGAAATACATGGCCTCACTTTTATTGGAAAGATATTTATAGGCACTGCTTATATTCTATATGAATATGTTTAATGTGGAAAGAGTATATAACCTAGCTGGATATGAAGTCAGATTATTTCCACCAGGACTTGCCTTTGCTCAATTTTGAACAAAAGAAGGAGCTTATATGCCTAGAACCCTGAAATCTTGAGTGAAAAAGGAAGTTAGAGGATCTTATGGGAAAAGCATAGCTTATGGAATGCAGACACGTCCAGGTGGAATTTGGCCTCACCTCTGTGATCATGAACATATAAAATAGCTTCAATTTCTTCATATATAATGAAGATAATAATTCTAACTGTGCAGGGTTGTTACAAAGGTATGTTGGGTTGTAGCAATGTCTGACATGCAATTAATTTCCAATAAATGAAATAACCCTCTTTTGTTTACATTATCCAGTTCAACATCTCCTCTCCAGTATCCCAAAAGAGATAGCTCTCTAGAAATCTAGAAGCTAGCCCTTTTCTCAGCTCTTCCCTCTTCCTTTATATCCAGAGGATCATCACATTCTCTCCATTTACATTTATGTTTTATTTAGGCCACCATTTCTTATTTTGTATCTTGCATGGTTTTTCACTAGACACCTATAGCCTCAGATGAAATAATAACTATGGCACTCCTTAATTAGTATCTTTTATTAGTCTCAACAGCTTTAAAATGGGATTTTGGTTCACCTCTCCAGCCTCATCTCTCTTAGGACCTTCCATCCTATGTTCTAACAATGCCAAACTTGATCTTACATGCTATTCCATATCCCTGTGTTGTTTTAAATGTTATTTCCACTCACAGAATTCTGCCTTGTCCAACCATCAGGGCCCTATTGATTCAGACTCAGGGGCCAGTCACCCACAAGAGCATCCTCTGAACTCCCACTCATCTCCCTCCCTACTCTATAACTTCTTTGCTTCGACATAACCTCATACACATTTCTGCTCTGACAATGTCATGCCTCATTGAACTAGTTTTGTTTATGAGTTTCTCTTCTTCACTGGAGAGTGAATTACTAGAAAGCAAGAACCGTATCATTGTAATCTTTGTGTTCCCAATCATTATCACTGACCCTGAACTGGTCCATGTTCCATGAACATTTGATGAATGAATCCACATTTAGTTTGAATCCCCACATGATGGGAACTCATGACTTTGCAAGGCAGCAGCCTGTTTTTGACCATATGTTGAGTGTCAAACTCAGATTAATGTCTTTCATCCACATTGTCATATCTACCTCCACCCTTCCTCCCCCTCTGGCACCTGTGGATCTTACTTAGAGAGGTTAATTCCTCAATATGCTGTCACTTGATTATTAAAATGCACTCAACATCACCTAGAAATACAATGTTTGATTTTTGAGGAATTCTTTTCATTATTCCGAGTGTGACATGTCCTTCACCATATTGTCTGCTTCATCAGGATCAATTATGGGTTTTTAGCACTGTATCTAGAACTAGACCCCAAGACATTTGATTGATTATGACAGCATGGAGAGCTTTTGACCTAGATCTCATATTGTGAAAAATAAAAGGTGCTTACATTGATTCCTAAATTCTTTAAATGATAGCAATAATAAAAGCTAACATTTTCAAATTCTTAATACATACCAAGTATTTAAGAATGATGGCTTGGGACTGGTTAGTCTTTCCTTAGTCCCTGAACTCAACTGTTCATTTCTACGCTATAAAGGCACCAGTAGATTCCTGAAGTAGCACTGCTTCCAGGTGCCAGGGTGGGGTGGTTCAAACCCAAGGCTAGCTTTGGACTCTCTTTGCTTTAGCACCTTCCTTTGCCCAACTGACTGAAAGAAACTCGCATGAATCCATGGTGGTCATTTGAACCATAGGTCCTAGCATCTAAAAGAGGTGTTGAGGAGGCCAGAATGCCCTACCTCAAAAACCATTGCTGTAAGCCCCATGTGAGGGTCACTCCAACCAGACACTCTCATTCTATTTCCCCGTTGGTTTTCCTGTGGCTTCCAGAATGGCTCCAGTTTCAAATAACCTGTACTCTACCCAAATCACTTTCATTGTTTAGCACCTAACTTTAGTTATTTTTTCATCCCTTGCATATATTGAGCCCATATCAGATATTGGGGATTACATTTAATTCTTCATCTGTATCCCCTTGGCTGTTCTTTCCAACTGCCCTGCAAGCAGATGGAGGTTTTAGCTGAGGAAACTGAGGTTTGCAGAGCTCAACTGCCTGGGCTCCTGTTATTTAACAGGAGCGTTGGATGTGAATCTACCATAATTAGTCATGTTAGTTGGCTCAACTCCTAACCTCCCCCACATGCTGCCTCCAATTCAGTTTGTCCTCACACTAAAAATATTAAGTGAGGACCATAAACAAGACACAGCTGGAAGTCTGGACCAAGGGGAACCTCGAAGAAGCCCACTTATTCTTGTTGAGACCATTTGTACTTAGGCAACGACAGTGGCAGTTACTGACCTGTAGGATTTCATCCAGTTGCCATGTCAACACCCCGGCTCTTCCTCCAGTAGTCACCAAAATTCCCCAATTGTTCCTTCACCCTGCCTTGCTCTTCTTCATTATAATTGAATGGCACTGTGTGCGGACATCGTCTTGTTCTGCCTTATCACCCCCCACACACTTATCACTTCATCCTATGCTCCAGAAACATCATTAGCCCAAGCAGTTTGTTCTCACACATTTATCCTAGATATACTCAAAACAAAACTCTGACTTCCTTTCCTGAACAGACAGGTACCCACCTCCATGACATTCTCCACCTTGACTGGGCAATCTGACCTTCTGAAATTCATTCCTTATATCCCAGTTCCACAATTGTTCCATTCATCTTGTCCACAAGGCCCCAGAGAGATAATGCCAAGTGCATTGGCCATGACAGTATACCCATGCAAGAGGTGGTGTTGACTTCTCCTGAGGTCTGAAACATTTGGATGCTGTGTAACAAGTTCTATTCCAAGGAAACAAAGAGCCATTTCTCCCAGTAGGAAAATCTCCCTGAAACTCAAGCCCCTGCAAAGGTCAACTCAGCCCCAGAGTCCATCAGAACTTCAATTTTATCAAAGTCTCCTCTATAGATGCCATTTTATGTGCTATTAAACAGAACAATGCAGCTCTCCAGTAAAATAATCTGCAATAACAGCACATTAAAAGCTTTCCTTAATATGGAAATTTCTAATTAATGTAAATGGGGTGCAAAGCTTGGAAAGCCGAGTTGATTCTAATGTTCAGAAAGTAGGTAAAGTCAGAAAGGGTCTTATTTTTCATTAGCAATCTATTAGGGAATCTAATGAAATCTTTATGGCTTGGATATATTATCCAAAAAGTTACAATTGCTTTGTTTCCTGCTTCATTTCTCTGCCACCTTTCTCTATAAATATTGCTATGCTATGTATTCAATTTGGGAAAAAGAATTTACATGGATTTTGTGTCTGGATACACTGAGACTCACAGTGCTGGGGATGAAAGGGTGCATAGTAGACTAACCTTAGTTCTCAGCTGTGGAAACTGATCCCCAAAGAGAGTTGAAAACTGATACAGGTATTTATTTACCCTTTTGTCTCCTTCCTTCTTTCCTTCCTTCCTTCCTTCCTTCCTTCCTTCCTTCCTTCCTTCCTTCCTTCCTTCCTTCCCTCCCTCCTTCTCCCCACCCTTCCTTCCAAGGGCATGTCATAGGGTCTTAAGTCCCCCCTCAACAGGCCTTTCTAGAGCCAGAATGCCCTGGCTAACTTTGTATTCACATTCCAATCAGCTTTACAGAATTGTGAAATTGATTATCCTGCTGGTCACAAAGGGACTTTGGAGCAGGTTGGTGTTGCCCCTTAATTCTTTGTTGAGTTCTACACACTGATTTGAGGAGACTTTAGCTTTTCTGTTCATCCCCAAGAGGACGGGAGTTCAAATTACCTTGAAATTACAATTTAGGGGCATCAATCCTTGGCCGGTCTGTTTCATTTTCTCAATCACTCAACCAAGGACAAGGCTGAAAAAGGAACTACTTGGCCTATTAACTCCTCTTTAGGGTCATGAAGAAGAGGTAAAGTGAGAGGACCCAGATACTTCAAGAAATTCTAGCAATTGCTAGGTAAGGGGCAGGGAAACATGGCTGGCACTCCAAATTTGGGCCTGGTCATTTGAGATCTCCCCTGAAAATGGTGGGTTTGGGGTGTCATAGTGAGTTGAGTTATACCAAAGCATGCCTACCATTCTCTGTTTTATTTTCTACATTAATAAAATGTTTTAGATTTTTATGTAGCTGCAGGGAAATGAATAGAGCTTTGTCATATGTTTTCCCAGCCTAGGATTTCAAGAAAGTTTTCCTGTCATAAAGGGACCTGACCTGGCTCTTGAACAATGAGGAGTTAATCAACTAGAGAAAAGTGGGAGGTCCATCAGAGAGGGGACACCATATGTCAAGTTCAGAGGTACTTACTTAGACCAAGAAGAGGGAGGGTAGGCATGTGAATTGGGAGGTCTGATCACTCAAGAGACTGAAGTTCAAAGGGTTGGAGGTTGGAAAGGAAATGTGGGATTCCAAGTAGAAATAGGGTCAGATGGCACAATGGAAGAACAGAGTGCTCTGTAGTGGAAGAACAGAGTCACTGTGGAGGCTTACTAAAGCAAGGTGACTTAATATCACAGTTGTCAACTCAAGCATGAGGTCCACAGGATTTTCTTGTTCCTTTAAATTACCTCGTAATTATGAAGTAATGACAGCCCTGTTATAATGGCTGGTGCATTTGGAGTGCTTATCGTATGTCAGGACTATTCTCAGGGTTTTGCACAAGTTTTCTTAGTTAATCTTTTCACAGTTCTGTGTGATGGTGAACACCATTAATAGCCCCATTGAGGAAACAAAGATTCAAGGTTTTAATTCATTTGCAGAAGGTCACAAACTATTAAGTGGTGTGACTGAGGTTCAGTCTTAGGCTGTCTGAACCTAGAGCCCTTATCTTAATTAACCCATCTCTTAATCACTGTGCAATGCTGCCTCCTGTGATCTTCAGAATACAGAGCTTGTCCATTCCTTCCTTCATTTAACAGATATTCACAGAGTGCAGATATATGCCATCCTCTGTGCTAAGTGTTGAGATGACATTTATTTACTTAAGGTTGAGCAAGACAAAAAGTTATATCCTTGTTCAGAGAATTCAGTGCAGTGGGAGATAGAACATTAGTGAACAATAAACAAAAAGAGAGTCCCTGACTGCAAAGAAAAGGCAGAACAGGGCATCAGGAGAGGAAATAGTGAGCTTGAAAGGGTCTTCAGTGTCAAATGAAAGAACTGAAGTCAGAAAAGGAGAGTGATCTGCTTAGACTCAAATAAAACATTGCATAGGGTGGGGGGGAGGAGTTGACAAAGAATCCAACACTCCCAAGATATTCAACAGCTGGTTATCCGGTGCCAGTTCTATGGTCCCTTCCAGACACCAGAGTGCACATCACACTAGACAGCCACAGCCCCTCCCCTCCTGGATCCTACCTCCACCCCCACGTACAACACTGTGCTGCCCTGGTACCAGCACTTTGCAATATACACTTAATTTCATCAGTTGTCAGTTCTCCTAACAGACACACTTACCTTAACTTCTTCTACACTCAACTCATGATGAGAAAATGTGAACAAGAGTAGCTCTTTCTGTGCACAACCCTTAAACCCCTTCCATATTCAGAACATTGAGCAAGAAATGGTGGTGGACTCCTATCTTCCTCTAACTTGAGGGACAATTTTGTATTTGATTAGATTAATTGTACTTTCTACTTTTGAATATATTAAATAGGATTTCTACCCTGCTGCACAATTTCTTTAATGTAATCAACAGATGCAGAGTTGGTTACTTTTTTCTGAATGAGAAACAGAAAGCAGAAATCCCACAAGAGCAAAGGACATTGGCTAGTACTACAGAGGCTTCCTCTCATGGATGTGATTTCCTCCACTTCTCTTCTGCTAATACAAGGAGAGTGGACGCTGGCTAAGCCTGCTGCCTCTCAGGTGCCCTGCTGAGGTCCTGTAGCCCTGAGATTCCATAGGGCAACCTACCAAGGGAAAAAGTAAGGAATTCTTCTGTCAAAGTACCTTGAGCACTGTAGATCTGCCTAGGGGAAGTTATCTAAGTCATCTTCTTAGGCTAAACAATAATTCATATCCCATCTCTGAGAGCTTGGTCCCTTCCCCTGCATTGTGACCTCATCTTTATATATACTAGCTCATTTAATCTTCACAACCCACCCTCCAAGATGCATGATGCACAAAGAAACTGACCACGGGGCGAGGAAAGGACTTCTCCAAGATCACCCAGCTCTTAGATAGAAGACTCAGTGCTTACATTCAGGCAATGTAGCTCCAGAATCTGGCTTCTTAATGAGTCAAATACACTGCACGTGTTATTCCCTGTATTCTGCTCCCGTTCTCCTCTGTCTCCTGCTAACACAATCAGCCCTGCTGTCAGTGGGAACCCTGGTACCACTTTTGTCTTATTCCTTATGATGATATTGTTTTTGCTGCACCTCCTCTGGCTGGATCTGTAATATGGTCACTAGTGGTGAGGCCTGTCATTATAGCAAATGAGAGCACTGGAGCTATGACTTCATATAGACTTGTTTTTCTACCCTTCTTCCTCTCTCTTCTTGAAAATAGCCAATATTTAATGCCATCATTCTAGACCTTTTCCATGACTTCGACAGGCTTTATTTACAGAAGACAGTTGAGGCTCAGACCCAAGAAGCATTTCCTTTATGCCACCAGCCTGACAAGGAGCCACCTAGAGTTTTAGGTCCAGGTCCTTTATTCCAAGCCCAGTGGTGCTTTCAAATCAATGCCTTGCAATTAAGGGCCTATTTCCATTTAGAATTTAGTTCAAGGGTGGCCCAGGGTCTTCTGGGAATGTGCTACAAATACAATATCCCAGTACCATAAATATGGATGCTAAACTAGCACAATAATCACCTTTGGATGGGGGGGGGCAAAATAAAGATGTGAAAGGCAGAGGTCTGAAGCAAGGTGTGTAGACGGAGCCAGTCAGGCAGGGAGGGACAGAGTTGAATCTGGATTTGTATGCTTTGCACATGAACATATGGGAGAATATTTGTCAACATTATGAGAACCTAGCTGGGGACAGGTATGTGTGTTGGAAAGGCCAGTATCTGCCCAAAGGGAGTATAGCTTGGGCATTTTTCCTCATAGGAATAAACTCAAAGAAATGCTAGCCTTGAATGAATGAGTCTATCTCTGCCTGGGGGTTTCTAGTATTAGCACATCCTGGAGCCAGGCAGACCAGGAGGCCACCTGGACTCACAGACAGGTTCTCTGGGCTTGTGTTCCTCCAGGTGAACTCCACCTAGAGCCTGACTCCTGTTGCCCAAGAGTGCTTCTAGGAAGGTTGCTGTAGCACAGGGGAAGGAAGTTAATCACCTTGGGAGCTCTCTGTGGCCTCCAGCACAATCTACTGCAGGGCTAACATGGAAGAATTCAGCACTAACGATGGCATTCAGTCCAGTTATCAAAAGGAAGGAGGTAATCACAAAACAAACGCCCTGACAAGCAGCTGACAGCCTCGCTCCCTCTCTTGCTATGTATCTTTTCCTTACACGATTCAAGCCATCACCACCATGTTCTTTCTTTACAACAGAAAATGTGATAATGTCATTCTGGCTGAATTCTGGAGTCAGTGCCCCACTCCTGTGTCCGTAAGCCTTAACCCCCTATCAGCCCTTTCAAGGTCCCTTCCTATCTGACCTCAACTCCCCAACTGGCTCTTCCCTCCCACCACACACTCCACTGCACAGAATTTCTCACCATTTTTCAGATACCCCTACAGCTTTTTTGTTTTTTTTTTCTGTTAGATCTCTCCTTCTAAGCATTATTTTTTAATTAAAAATTTTTTTTATATTTCACATCAATTTAATCTCCATTTAATCTCCAGGGGTCACCCACTGACTCCCCTCCCTACAGCTTTGTAACTTGGCATCTTCCCTCTGATTGTTCCTTCTCAATGGATTCTTGGCCCTGATCCATTCAGGAGCTTCTTCCTCCTGTTTCTTCTCAGAAGAAACAGTCATACCTGTCTAGCACTATCAACCCCCACACCTCCTTACACTTCCCTTCTGTAGGGGCCAGTGGGAATCCAAAAGTTCTCAGGGGTGAGGACTGGGATGTGGTGTGAACTCCCGAAAGAGGCCACCATGTTGTGACCAGCAAACCCAGAGGTGTGTCTCTTATAGGTAGCTGGACCATCTGGTGGACAGAATAGAGCAAAACTAAGTGCACAGTGGACCTCATGGGTATGTTGCTGTGTGCAACCAGCTGTGGACCAGAGAGGATCAATTTTTTTTGGAGATATTCCCCTGGGGGAAGAGCATCTTGTGATATGGGGCTCTTAGGAGTGTGGGGAGGTTAGTCAGTGTGTGGGAAATTCTTTCTTGATGACTTTTTGGAGACAGTTTTGCACTGAATCAACTTAAAAATGTCTCTCCTTCTGCTCTTGCAACTTGGGATTGCTATTTCTCCCCTGCCGGGTGGGAGCATTTCCATTTTCCACCCAGCAATCTCATATCTTTTCAGTCCTGTTCATCACAGTTTTCTACTGTAATTGGGAATGCAATTTTCCCCATCCATTGTGATAGTTGATAGTTTGCTGTTGGCAAGATCTAGTCTTTGGGTTCTGGAACTATTTTAATTTGTACAGCTATCACACTTTTTCTCCAAAGAACTTGGCAATCTTTACATCCTCACACGCTGCTTTATTTGTTGCTGCTATTGTTTGTTGATTTAATTCTAAATGCTGGAATTTTGAGAGTCCTGTTGAATTGTGGCCTGCATAGGCACCTCCTTCCTTGTGTCAGAATTTTCCAGGCTCCTGCAACACTAAACACGAACTTGACTGCTAGTCACTCCATTAGCCCTCACCTTGATTTTCTTTTTAGCACCTACCACTCATCTCTTTTTAAAATGTGTTTTAATATATCTGCTAACTTGATCACCACCTGTCTTCCCTGCATGTCCCACAGTCTCTCTGTGGGGAGGGACCTTATCACTTTTCCACTGCCCCCCCCATACACACATGCTTTCCCCATTCTATTAAGAAAGAAATCATGCTAGCAGAAATAAACCAAAAAGAAAAAGAGAAATACTGGATGATCTCAATTATATGAGGGACAAAGGAAAAACAATCCAACAGACAAGAAAAACTTAAAACTAATTTTTAACAAAATTGAGGCATAGAGCATGAGAGGGGGGAGGGGAAATTGGGGGTGGGAAGGGCACAAAGACTAAGACGATGGTTCACAGGTGATAAGGTGATGGTTCATGGGATAGATAATGATGAAAAATAAAATAAATAATAATAATAACAAAAAAGAAAGGGATTGTGGAACACTTGGTAAATTTGCATGGCATTCTTGCACAAGAGCCATGCTAAATGTCTCTGTGTCATTCCAATTTTAGTATATGTGCTGGATAAATTTAGTATATGTGCTGGATATCAAGAAAAAGTTCAAACTAACAAACTGACAGCAGAACTAAAGCAAGAGGAGGGATGGACATGGGAGATCATGATGGCAGTTCACAAGTGACAGGGTGTTGCGGGAACTTTGGGATATACAATGATGTAAATATATATATATGATATATATGCAATCAATAAAAAAGTTTAAAACAAGAATATAGAAGAAAGGGATTATGCTAGCCAAAATTATTCAGAAAAAAAAGATAAACATGGGATCGTCTCACTTATCTGTGGGATATAGAAAAACCAAATAAAAGGCCAAGAAAAAGTTAAAATTAGCAAATTGGCAATAGAGCTGAAGCATACAGCAAGGAAGGGCCAGAATATAAGCAATATTCATACAATCAACAGATATTTCTTGAGGGTCTACGCTGCACTTTAAATGGTAGGGATACTACACTTAAATCTTAGCCAAAAGGCCAAGAAGCAGTACAATTTATAACTGCAAGGTCATGGAAGCAACTTAAATGCCCCAAAACAGATGACTAGATGAAAAAAAATGTGGTATATATACACAATGGAATAATACTCATCAATTAAAAATGACAAATTCGATGATTTTATAACAACATGGATGTACTTAGAAGAAATCATATTAGCAGAAACAAGTCATAAAGAAAAAGACAGAAACCAAATGGTTTCACTAATGTATGGTATATAGTGAAAAAATAAACAAAAGACTTGAGGAAAAGTCAAAACAAGCTAAGAACCAAACTGAAGTGCACAACAACTTTGAGGAGGAGGGAAAGGAGGGAGGGGTGGAGAGGAGGGGGGGGTAAATCCCTGGGATTGTAATATTATGAAATTGATATATAAATTAAAAAAATGGTAAGGATACCTCCGTGAACACAGTCCGTATAGTCCCCCTTTGCATCTTGCTTCAAGTCTGGTTGCAGTGGCAGGTATTAGTTAGAGAGAGACAAGCAAATGGGAAATAACATATGTAAGGTGGGCTATGAAGATTTGCTTCCACATTAGCATTACATGAGCATTTGAAGTGGAGAATCGATTACGTTTTCCTAGTGTACACTTCTGTAAGTGCCTCCTTGGCTGTAAACATCAAGACTGTGGTGAAAAGATGATAGACAAAGCCATGGGAGACATAAGACTGAGTCTGATGTGCTTAGATTCAGAATCACAAAGAAAATTTTGGTGAATGTTGGCATCTTTTTGATATCTTTATTCTCTCACTATCCAATGTGCAGATCTAGCCCCCACTCCCATCAACCCATCCCCACCTCTGACTTAAGGGCCAGCCCTAGGGGGCTGCTGCTTTGCACAACCACATGCACTATCCAGTGAATACCATGTGACTATCACCCCCTAGTGTTGAGTAGAATGGTGTTTCTGGTTCTTTCAGAGCCAATCATTAAAGCTTGGACTTGACCAGGGAAGATTTGCCTGAGGAAATGACAACAGAGTTGAAAACTGAAGAAAGAGAAGATATTAACCAAACAGAGAGCAGATGGAAAAGCTGTGCAGAGGGAACAGCATGGCTGCAAGTCCTGTGGTGAAATGCAGGACCAGGACCAGGTGGGTGGAGATGAGTGTGCAAGACCAAGGGATTTGTGGTCCTTGAGATGGCATGGAGGTGGCAGCAGGAGACAGACCCTGCAACAACTGTGGACCACAGTCTAATTGGTTGTTCTATTCCCAAGAGCAATGGAAAACCATCAGAAAACGTCAACACTTTCCAGTTATAATGGTAGATGAATTTATTGAATGCTTGCTATGTCCCAGGTACTAAGAGTTTACAAGTATATTCTCAATTGTGTCCCCATTCTTGGAAGATAAAGATTCTCATTTAACAGATGGAGAAACTGAGACACAGAAGAGCTAAACAACTTATCCATAACTTCAAATCTAACAAATGACAAATCCCACCTTCTCAACCATTGAGGAAGCTGCCTCCTGGTTCTGAGAAGGGATGAGTAGGGCCTAGTATTATTTGGGGGAGGAGCTCACAGTAGAAGCCCAGTCCATCTCCTGAGAAAATGCCCACCCTTCTGCCACAGACACACTCGGACAAGGCTGCACAGTGTATCTGTGTGTATGTGCAGCTCAGGAGGAAGTCTTGACACCTGGTGCAGGTGCCAGCCCCTATTGCAGACTCTTATCTAGAACTGGTGCTGGAGGACTCTGACAAGGCCGAGAAACCCTTATCAAGCCACACAGCTGACTCCTATGCTGTTACTCTGAGGAGTTACAAAGCAGTGAAATGAAGGCATCAACATTCAATTCTGCTTCCTGGACAAGCTGTGCTGCCTTGAGGAGTACCAGGTGCCCACTTGAATTAATGTGGTTAGAGTCTGCACGTTGGGTGTCTCTGGCTCATAGCAGCGGGTGTAACTTGGGAAGAGGAAGAAAAGATGGTATACACGGAGGCAGCCGGCACCTGAAAGCAGCTACTGAGCCGGGGAGCCAGTATCTTCCACTTGCCAAGGAAACAGAAAGGAAACGATGGAAGCTCCAAACAAGGTGATTATTTACATAAGATGTTCTCATTGGGAAAATATGCTTTCTATGAATCAAAGTTTTTCAGAATAGCTCAAACTGGCTTTCCATTCATTGCAGGGCAGTGCATGAGGAGTGTTCTGCTGTCAGAACATTGGAAAGTTCAATATGATCCCCATAATTGAAAAGTCAAATACCCAGTTTCTCTCTTTGTCTTTTCCATTGTCTTTGTCTCTTGCTGCCTTTAGTCTCCCCATCCTTCTTTCTGCAAACTGGCTTTTCTTGCCTTGGCTGCCACCTCCTTCAAAGGGCATCCATCTTCAGCTGCAGAGAGAGTAACTCTGCCTCCACCACCTCTTGACCTGTGAACTCTAACCTACCCTTTGACTTAGCATAATCTCACCCATTTAAAGAGCAAAGACAAGTCGACAAGAGGTATCCAGAGCACTGTGAACTCCACTGACTCAGTTATAGCATCCTTGGTTCAGGGGCAGAGGAAGGTAGTTTTCAGCATTATTCAGGCTGGAAGCATATTGGACACCATTCAAACGCTGCACCAAGATTTGGAGTCAGGACCTCTGGTGTGGGTCCTCTTTGGTGTTGGAACTCTCTTGGTCTCTGGGTTCTTTCTTTGGAAGTGAAATCTCAGCCCCTATTGGTTTGTCATTGAAGGAAAGAACCAGCCTCAGGGAGGCAGTAATGGATAGAGGAGCCCCTTTACACTGTAGGGTCGGCAGTTGGAGATTGAGTCTTTCCATCATCCCATGTGAGGCTAACACAGCAATAAGACATCCAGTAACACAGCGATAAGATGGGGAACTGGTCCAAACAGGCCTCTTTGGGAATGTTTCTGTATTTATATGCAGAGAACTTCAAAGAGCATTTCAATATGACTTCAGTGAACATTTTTCATGCAAATTTTGATATTTTTCAATGAAGACGCCTTCATCCAAATCAATGGAATGATTCCACCTCCCACATAAAACTCCCAGTGCCTTTTTGTTGCATACCTTGTACAAGCTAAGGAAGGAATCTCTGAGTTACCATCTTTACATCTATAGGAGCTGCGATTTCTGCATCTTGATGTGAGTTTGGAATCCCAGGAGTGGACTTTGTAAACAGTTTATGTTACTTTAAATACTAACCCAGCAACATACCTTGTCTGTGCAACTCTGCTGGATGCCCAGCCTTAGTCCCCTGATTGAAGAGTGATGGTTTCAGAATCTCAGCTTTCCTGGAAGCCTGAAGCCAAAGCCTACAGCTGCCAAAGCTCTGGAGTCACCCCTCTTCTAGGAGCACTGCTGACACCAGCCTTCATCCTCTTCAAGTCACTCCACTCTCCTTCTGGTGCCAGCTTAGTGATGACCATGCTGGATGGGCAATGGTCATCTTAGATACCTCCTCAGCTTCTTGGATTTGTATTTATTTCCCTTCTAGCTCATGTCCCCTATTCTCCTCCCACTCAACCAACAGCATCCCTTGAAGGAAATCTGGCATGGGAGGAGGGGTTACACTAGGTAGCCGTTCTGAAGACTAGATTCATTCCAGACTCTGCCACACCCCCAAGACACAGAGGACATGGAGGAGAGCTCCAGGTACAAGTCTGTGTCCCCAGGTGCCCAAGGCTCCGAGGCTTGGTAGAGGAGTCCCAGGAGGCCATGGATCCTGCATCTCTGACCTGAGATGGAAAGGTCACCAATCACATTGATGGACAAAGAGTTGGTACATTCAACCCAGTCTGCTATAACTCTCAGTATGATGTCACCCCCTTCCATCTGGCTAGAAGCATCAGTCATGCAAGGACTCCCTGATGTCTACATAACTCCTGTCCACCCCTCTACTCCATCTCTCACTCTTCTTTCCTCTGCTCACTGGACTCTAATCACACTGGACTCCTTGCTGCCCCTCCAGTCAACCACTAGTTCAGGGCCTGCTCGAATTCTGTTCTCTCTGTAGGAGGCTCTGTCTCCGCTTAGCTCTCTGTCCAGCTATTGTCCTCACCTCCAGAAAGTCCTCCGATCTCACTTTCTTAATGCCACCTGCCAAGTCCTCACCTGCACTGCTGTACCCGCATCCCTCTCTCCTGACACTCCAGAGCCTCTTATTCTGCTCTATGCATTCCTTTTCTTTCTTCCTCTTTGTTTATGACTCTTACCAAATGCAAACATTTTAAGGCCCTGGTACATTGTGTGTGTGATCTGGGTTGCATTCTTTCTTTTTTTAAAATTATTTTCTTCCCCTTTTCTCACTACTCTAACAATGAGAATGGAAACTCCACAAAGGCAGGGACCTTGACTGACTTTTTTGCTGCCTATCTCACATGGACCTGAAATAATGACCCGTTTGTTTTGCAGCTTAGGAAGTAATCATGGACTCATGTTGAATGAGTCTGTGATTTACTCACAGACCCTCCCCAATTCAGATCTGCCTGATGTACTTGATATTCTACTAAGTTCTGGACATTTCAAAGGTCCCTGGAGAGGTGGGCCTGAGGGGGCAATGAGGGGAAAGCAACAGGGTGTGATATCAGGATAGCTGAGCTCAGGATGTCCTCTGGCACTTTGATCTTGACTGGGAACCCGCTGGCAGAGGAAAGGCCTTGGAACTGAGGCCCACAAGCCCTGCTCCCCTGGGGTGGGGGGAAGGGGAATGGGCTGTGGTTCGGCTAATGGACAGTGCTCCTGGTCTCAGCCTGGTCAATGCCCTCTGGAACTGGAGAGAGGACATGTGCCAGTGCATACCTCTGGCACTGTCCACAGCACAAGGAGGTTGCCCAAGGGCTGACCCCATCCACTGTGAGGGAGGGGACTAGTGCTGGGAGCAGAACTCATGGCCAATACGTGCTCAGCACCATGCTACCCTATGATGACTGCCTTGTTTTACCGCTTGGAATCCTCCTGTTGCAGATAACCAGAAGCTCAGGGATGCTGCTACTGGTTAGAGATCAGGTAGTAATAGTGCAGGTGCTTCAGCCCCAAGAGGTGAAAATGGATTTTTGAAGGGAGGAGCTGTGTGAAAAAGTCTCCCTTTACATAGGCATGTGGGGAAGATGCTTAATACACACAGCTACGCAGCTCCGTGCAGACACCATGTAGGCTTCCACAGCCACCTGTGGTGTTGAACTGTCATGGGGAAAAATGTCTAGCTAGACTTCTTAGGAGGTGATAATGGGAGACAAATGAAGAAGTTGAGAAGCCCTGATCTTGGCAAGTCCTTGAAAGGTGACCCGTCCAAACCAGGATGTACAGAGTATAAAAGACACAGCAGATTTCAAACACTGAGTAGGAAAAACAGGATTAAAGTATCTCAATAATAATGTTAACAAAAATCACATTGTGGATAGCTTGGGTGTAAAAGAAGATATTGTTAAAATTAATTTCACCTTCCTCCTTTGAAATTCTTTAAGTGTCTTCTAGAAGATAGGAGGATGCAAAGGTGCTCAGATTTATTTTAGGGGTCAATGCTGATTCTGCCACTGGTTGCTGGGAAGAAGTGCCAGGAGGTGTAGCTGAGTTTCTGACTCCTGTCTGTCCCCCAGCTGCATCCTCAGGGAAGATCCGCTTACTGTGGGTCCTTAGGCCTGCTCTACCTTCTCTTTGTCAAGGTTTCTTTGAGTGCTTCATCCATGGAGAGACCTCCTCTAGCTGGAAGCTTCCATTCTGGTCCACAGGTAGAATCTGGGGTCTCTACATACCTCAGATCCAAGAGGTAAGGATTCCAGATCACTTATTTCACTGGAAATGACAGTCCCCCCAAGTAGCAATGTACCTGCTCTGTGTCTTCTTCTGGGAAATGCCAGATGGACAAAATTAGAAAAAAGCAAAGGGAGAGAAAGTGCATCTAATCTGAGACCAGCAGAAGAGGGGCTCAGAATAAATGATCATTTTAACTAAAGAAGAAGAGAAAACAAAACCTTTCATCTCTTATGTGAATATGAAGATAACCCCCCCCCAAAATAGACTTTCATGGAACCTTCCTGTATTATTAAATAGGGGTGAAGAGCACATCTATAAATGCTGCCATACTAGACTGAATTTGCTGCTCAGGCCACCAGTGTGCCCATCTTCTTACTCCTTCCCTAATGCCTAATTTGGTGGTGGGACGGGGGGGGGAGTATCAATGCTATTTTGATTTCATAAGAAAAATGCTGAATGAAATAATGCAGTGAGTGAGACTTCAGCCTTCAGCCCCCTGCTGACCTCAAAGGTGTGTTTATGCCATCAATGGATTTCTCCTCAGAGAGCCTCTTGAATCAACCCCTTACCTTCACCTCTGACAGAGAAGTGGGCAGTCCCAACTGGAAGGAAATGTCCTCTTGGGAGCTTGGAACCTGCAGGCCAGCAGCAGCCCCTATTGTCTCACCACTCTCCAAATCTACTGCTCCAACACCCTATCCCCAACTCTCTAATTAAGACCACTTATCGTTCCTCCAAGCTCCAGACATGGACTCCCTCCAGCAGATCTTTGGACAAACAAGTTCCTACAGCAGAGTTTTGGGTACCCCAACCCCAGTAGCCAGCCTGGCCACACTCCATGGGGACAGCAGAGGACTCAGGCTAAAGCAGGTGCAGTCTGGCTCCTCACTGGTTTCCAAGTCTGACTCTGTCTCTTACTAACTTTGAAATCCTTGGAAGGTTGAGTCTCCCTAAGCCTCAGTTTTCTCATCTGTAAAATGGGGATAAGGACCAAGAATGGTACTAGCTTCAAAATTTGTGATGAGTTAAATGAGCAATGCATAGAAAGTGCTTGGCACCACAATTTTTAAATGTTTAGTAGTTGCTCTTCTTAACTCATGTTGTTACCATTGTAGTGAATTTCTTCCAGGAGGTTGGAAGCAGAGAGCTGAATCTGACTTCTGACCTGTGGCTCCATGATTCCATATTTGCCAGTCAATGCAACTTAACATGTTTTGCAGTTGTTCTCTTTTCCAAAAATCCTTAATTTCAAAGTATTTTTAAATTTAGAGAAAAGCTGCAAAATTAGCCCAGAGAGCTCCCATGTATCCATCCCTCAGCTCCCCCTAATGTTAGCACTGCACAAAACCATAGAAACATGATAGAAACCAGGATATTAACTTTGATAAATATTATAAACTATAATATGATGAATATTGTCATGTAGGGGCCATCATTGAATTTCACTTGTTTCCTGTTAATGTCCTTTTCTAGTTCAGGATTCGGTCCAGGGTCCTCCATGGTCACCCTGAATCTGGACAGTGCCTCAGTCCTTCTTTGTCTTCTATGATCTTTGGTCTTTGGAAGAATACAGTCAGACTCACTGAGTGTCATGCAGGGGTTCTTGGAAATTACTGTGACGCCAAATGACATAAAGAAATCAATGTTACCCTTTTAAATTGATTTACACAAAGTCCGGGGTTAATTTTCTGGTACCACGAACAGGATCAGCTAGAGATTTCTTCACTCACCAGTCTGGTGTCTGCAGAGAATGACCAGGAATCCAAGACCAGATTCACCTGGAATTTCCACACCTGTGTATGACTCCTCAGTATGTCTTTTGCTGGCCCACAGCTGGCAGGTATCCCCAAGGACTGACTTCCTACAGAGCAGCTCAAAGGTGGAGGCATGAGTGACCCCATATCCAAAGCTCAATCCAGTCTCACAAATCATGCAGCATCATTTCTGCCTCATTCACTTTTTTCAAAGCAGAGTTCTCCTAGACTCAGTTGGGGGACATTAACACCTTCTCTTGATGGAAGGAATATCAAAGGAGGTGGTCATTTTTTCAGAAAGCACCCTCAATGGGAAAGCACTGAAAGAACTTTCTACTTGTGGGCTTAGAAACCCCAGCTCAAGAGGACAAGCACTTCACCAGATTGGGCCTCATTAAAAACATAATTTAATTAGGTGCCAACAATGTGCCAGGCAGGCATGGACTCAGTTTCTGGGGATGCTTGCCAAGCCCCTTCTGGGGGACAAAGGTCTGGACAGGTCCCCTGCCAAGCCTCATGGTCTGATAGTTGTAGGCAACATAGCCAGTCCTCCCCTGGCAACTCATCACACTGGACTCAGAGGGCCAAGGGCAAGGTGGCAGGACCCAGTAGAAAATGTTGCCCTTTGGCATCTGATGGTCTCATTTCAAGTCCCAACTGTACCACACTCTAAGTTTGTTACATTTTCTTTCTTAATCCTCATTTATTCAGTAAATCTCATTGACACCTACTCTGTGCCAAGCTGAGTGCTAACAGTTACAGCAAGCAAAGCAGACAATTGTGCTATGACACTGAGGTTTTGGTCAGTGATGGACCGTATAGATGGCTCTGGAGTGTCCAAAGCTCTCCTACCTGAGCTTGTGTAAATGTGCTCTGTGATGTTTGCATCTAATGACACCAGGGCTCAGAATATGTCGCCATCACTAAGCGACATGAAACTCTTGATGGAATCCAGCCCCTGCCCTCAGGGAAGTCCTCCCCAGACTGCCTCCGCCAGAAAGGTCCTTGGCAAGGCTGCCAGATTCCAGGCAACAAGGTCATGGGATGATTCAACTTCTCTCAAGTCTCCTTGCCCAAAGCCAACGGGAGGGAAATTGGTCATGCAACTTAGCGGCTTAACCAGGTTAAACTTAGCAGGACGAAAATCAGTTGAGCGTGAAGTTGGAAGGCAAGCAGCTTACATTGAGAAACCCAAGAACTAAGGCCTTGCAGACGGAGAGGAGATGGGAATATCACTAGGCAGACTCATTAAGCAAGAAGGTTTCTGTGAAAATAACAAAATCATAGCACCCAGGACACCCCAGCATGAGATTAACAGCTGAAAGGAGGTTTAAGCTTCATATTATTAAGCTGCATTATGACAGCTTAAGAAGAAAGAGCTGAGAATCATCAGAGTTGGTGGTGGCCTTGTTATGGGAATCTGACTGAGTCTTTAAAATTCAAAGCATTTTCAAAGAGTGAAACTGGGAGGGTATCCCTCCCTCATGGGGCAGGAGGGGATGAGAGAACACCAGAAGGGGGTCCAGAGAAGAGTGGAAGGGACTGAGATGCTGGTAGAGGATGTTGTATAGACAGTCAGGTGCACACTCCCTTGCAGTGCCCCTGGGAGCTGAGGGCAGGGTGGTGATTCAAAGAAGAGGTTGGGGCATGCATGGTGAGCACCCCCTAAATGTCCATCATTATCACCTGCTGGCCAAGCTTGCAGTTTCAGTCACCGCATGGTGAATACTAATGACCCTGGGCCAGCTGGATTCTGAGTTTGCTTTCTCCAAGTGTTTGATCCCAGCACGAGCTGAAGAAGTCAGAGAACAGGGTATTGACTGGAAATCAGCAAAATTCATGTTGGGCAAACAAGCTTCCCTCCCTCCTGCAATGCTGTTCTGATCTGTGGTGAGGGAGGGAGTCCAGACAAGATAGAACAGGCTCCCTGCAGGGTGGCAGCAGGATCACTGGGCCCAACAATTGCAGGAATCATGCCCTGTGCTGCCAGCACTGGGAAAAAGTACAGCCCAGACAACCCAGAGGTTGTGCTGTTGACCTCAGAGCTGGGCTTGGGGGACTGAAAGAGCCTAGCCCACCCTACTTGGGGGTTGTTGTTCAGCAGATTTTAGCAGAGCACTTTAGATGGTGTGGTTACAAAATATATCCTAGCCACTCAGCTCTTGGTCATGGTAGATCTTGGGTTTCAGTAAAGGTTCTGCAAAACTCATATCCAAAGGTTGGTTCTCCTAGCTTTTCCCACTCCTGATTATCAGCAGCATCAGAAGGGCCAGGCTGGTGGACAGCCCCAGATCGCCAGCCAATTGTTTCCAACCTTAGAAAGTTCATCCTCCTGCAGACCTGATGCCTTGTGGTGGCTCCATCACATTTCTGCTTTTCCAGGAACCCTAATCTTCACCATACAGGTCTCTCAGATCCATCCCCTTCTCTTCATCATCTCAACTATTGGTCTGAACCAGGCCTTCTTTGTCATCTCTCATCTTGATCAGCCCCAAATTCTCCAAGGGACCCCTCTTTCACTGGTCAGTTGAATTATCCTTCCCTTGACCAAATAATGTGCTTCTCCCAGTTCATTGCATTTGAGAATCATGTTGGAATTTGTTAAAGCACAGATTTCTGGACTCCAGCCACCCCAGGTATTTTGACGAATAGGTCTGGTGATGATTCTGCATCTCTTTTTTCTTGTTTGTTTTGTTTTGTTTTCACATGCCTGATATATGTGATTTTTGTTAGTTTATTTTCTTTACATATATGTGTAAAGATATATATATGTATGTATACACACACATGTATGTGTGTGCATTCCCCAGGGTTCTCTCTCCACCCTATTACCCATGAACCTTCATTTCAATCTTCTGACCTTCTTGTGGTCCTCCCTTCCTCTCTCCCTCCCAGTATCCCCTCACTCACTGCCTGCCCCAGGTCTGCTGTCAGCTTATTTTGACTTTTTCCTAACTTTTATTTGCAATTTCTATATCCGATCTATTATAGGTGAGATCATATGGTTTCTGTCTTTTTCTTTTCAACTTATTTTTGCTAATATGATTTCCTCTAGGTTCACCCATGTTATCGCAACTGCTCATATTTGTCAGTTTTGACTGCAGAATAATATTCTATTTGTAAATATACCATATATTTTTCAACCATTCATCAGTTTTGGGGCATTTGGGTTATTTCCATGTCCTGGCTTTTGTAGATAGCACTCTGATAAACATGCAGGTGTCCTTTTGATTAGTTTCTTTTTGTATGCTTTGGGTAGATTTCCAGTAGTGGGATCACTGGGTTGAGTTCATTTTCAGTAGCTTAAGATTCCTTCATAAATGAACGAATCGGCATTTCTAACAAGCTCACAAAGACAGTGATGCTATCTTGTCTACAGAGTACAGTATTAGTAGCTCTGTTCTAAAATAGTTGTATGACTGTATCTCTCTTGATAGCTTATCTTCTCCTCCCCTAGTGACTTTGTGTTGTCTTCAAGGCAAAGCATAAACACTTGACTATTCATATAAATACTTCCATGTCCAAACCTCAAAACAGACTGTCATTAACTGTTGCCTAGCTTGTGCACTAAGCAAAGATGCACCAGCAAGAGGATGAAATCTGCAATCTGCAGCCCAATAAACACTGGGCCATATCTGTCAGAAGGAATATGACTAAGCATATATATATATAGTGGGAATACTCCATTTCAATAGAAACAGAAGTGAGACCTGTCTGGACACATTTGTGACAAGTCCTTGCACCCTCTTCACCAGCTCAGCAGTGTCATAGACATCAGCACAATTTCTGTGACTCTTATTACAGGGCCCAGCTGTGCAGGCAAAACAAACTCTCTACATGCACATCTGCACTGCTTCTCAGAAAGATCTTGTGGACGTTTTACTTTCAATATCAGGAAACCAAAGAGTCAAGACCGCACTTCTGATAAGAGCAGGTTACCTAAGCTGGCCTCTATGTGAGTTTTTGGCTTGGAGTCAGCAGGAAGCAAAAATGAGGCTTGTGAAGGCTTTTAAAGTGGCTAAAAATGGGGAAAGTTATTTGAACCAGTGTTTTGAATTTAAAAGAAAAAAAAATGAATTTAACCCCTTATTCAATGAATGGAATACATCGTCCTATTTTACTGAAGCCTTGTTAAAACTCTACTGCATCAAGATCTCAGAGAACAGACTGAAAGCCATTTTGAGAAAGCCAGAAGCAAATGGGGTATATACTCTAGGGTGCTTACCATCTTCTCCCCCAAAGTATTTAGGATGAAGTCATGAAGAGAGTAGCAGGAGGGGGTGATGTGAACAAGGAGAATGTTCTGGAGCATCCCAGGGTAGATGGGTCAGTCTTGTCACAGTGCCTATTATCACCACTGAGACCTGGTGCTTTTATACTTTCTTGGATTTGGGGTCCTCTGACTGATCCAAATTCTCTGCCATATCATGGCTCTCACGTTCTCTCCCAGCAGAGAGCTGAGCCAATGTGAAGTGGTGGTTACAGAACATACCGTGACTGGGTTTGCCCGTGTCTTCTCAGTACACTGGCTCCTCACAGACACTGATGCTTCACCCCAACTCATACTTCCTCTTGAGTCACTGCTCTCAGCTAAGCAATAGGAATAGCTTTCAATTCTTTTTTGAGAATTCAATGGAGTGATTTTGGGGTGAGTCCCAGGCATGGTGCCTGGCAAACTGTGTTCCAAAAATGGCGGTTTTCATGACTACATCTTTTGACTGCTTGCTCTGAGTCCTGACTTTGTCCTCCATCCTTTCTTTTTTTATTATTTATTTTTATACTATTATTTATACTATTATTTATTTTATTTTTTATCGTTATCTATCCCGGGTTCTCCCACCACCTTATCGCCTGTGAATCATTCATTGTCCTAGTCTTTTGTGTCCCTCCCACCCCTAGCTCCCCCCTCCCCCCTCATACTCTATGCTTCAATTTTGCTAAAAATTCGTGTTAAAATTTTCTTGCCTGTTTGATTGTTTGTTTTCCCTCTGTCCCTCATATAAGTGAGACCATACAGTATTTCTCTTTTTCTTTCTGGCTTATTTCTGCTAGCATGGTTCCTTCTAGTTTCATCCATGTTGCTGCAAATGGCATAAGTTTGTATTTTTTGATTGATGAATAGTATTCCATTGTGTACATATACCACAGCTTTCTGTACCACTCATCAATTTTGGAACACTTGGGTTGCTTCTATATCCTGACTATTATAAATAGTGCTGCAACAAACTTCCAGGTACTGGTGTCTTTTTGAATTAGTGTTTTTGTAACCTTTGTATGGATTCCCAGAAGTGGGATCCATCCTTTATTTGTCTCAGATCTCTCCTTCAATTACATGAACTACTGTATCCTCAGGACCAGGTCCTTACCATTTTGTCTGTCTGGACATGGAACCTTTTTAGTCTTACCCCATAACTAGCTCCGTGCCTGCAGTACAGCATGACTCAATTTATGCATGTTCCAGAAACAATCAGGGCCATCTTACTGGAGCTCTTCATGGGAAATTGTTGCCTGTTTCCTTCTGCTTTGCTTCCTCCCTCCCTCCCACTCAGCCCAGTGGGAGGACTGCTTGTCCACCCCAAGATGGCTGCTGGTCCACCACAGCTGGAGCCTAACACACAGAGACTGGTGTTATTCATGGACTCTGGTGCCTCCCTCTTGAACAAAAGGGGCTGCTTTCCAGGGATGAATAAACAGACTCTGCAGCCTAAAACACAAACACAGCAAGTGAGATTAGAATTATTACTTTATCCTGAAGAACCTGATGCTCAGAGAGGGTAAACAGTTGTCCAAACCTCATAGCTGATGTGGTCATGCACTTAAACATGCAAGGGGTGGACAGAACCCAGATTCTGGCCTTGTCCTCTTGGAGCTTAAGGTCTAGTCCAGTAGCAGTGCCAGAATACTTTGTCTATAAAGAGCCAGAGAGTAAATGCTTTGGCATCTGTGGTGTAGACCATGGGATCTCTGTTGTGTCTGCTTAATCCTACTGTTCAGTGGGAAAATGGCCATGAACCTGAATGAAATGAACGGTGTGACTGTTCCAGTGAACTTTTAATTCCAACAACAGAGTATGGGCCATATTTGGCTGTCAAACTTTACTTTTTTAACCCCTGAGCTAGTATAAAAGTGGCTAGTTAATAAAGGAGCTGCATGGTTCAATGTAACATTTCTGTTTCAAAGGCGAAAGATGTGCTTCTGGCAACAGAAGAGGACATGAAAGAAGGGGCTTGTGAACTGTGTCATTTTAAATGAGATGGAAGGATACAGAGTCATTAGTTAAGTAAAGGGGATGTGTGGGAAGGAGAACAAATGTTCTGAACTGGTGCAATTGTCCTGTGGCATGTTCTTTTCAGGTACTGAAATAAGGCCTGGAAGGCAAAAGGAAGGCTGGGGAGGTGAGTTCATGTAGTGAGCTGATAAAATCACAGGGTAAGAATGTTATGTGAAAACCATAACTACCCCATCTGATAGCTGGGCTAACTTGATTCATTATTTATTATAAATTGTTCACACTACCTTCTGTCCAGGGTCCCCCTGACCAGTGACCAAGAAAGATAGGAGTGGATACCAGCCCTTAGTCACAGCCAGAGTCCAGTGGTACTAAGGGATGATGTACCGTTCAGCTTTTCCCCTACTACCTCTTTATTTTATCATTGCTATGTTAGCAAATTTTCCCTTTTCCCTACTTCCAAATGAAGATTCACCTTGCATTATGTATTTTATAGCCACAGCTCCATCCTGTTCTATTTTTCTCACCTTCCTTCTCTCCCTCCCTGGTCTTATTCCCCAATAACTTCGTGAGACTTGCAAGTTAAATTTTTCAAAGGCAGTTTCTGACAAAGCAGTGGGAATTAGATTTGGCGAAGCCCTTCATAAAAAATTGAAGACACGCTATATTAACATACATTGATTTATTCATAGTGTTTCATTACAAGTAAGTGAGGATCCTGTAATACCAGGAAAGGTTAGGAGAGCAGGGGAGCACGGTATATTATATTGACAGCTCAGTGGAAATGGAGTCACTTTTGGATTGAATTTGGAGTGCAGGGAAGGAATTGGCTAGTAAATAAGGTATGAGTTTTACCTCCCAGTGTCTGTATATCAATGTGGTTGCCACCAGTCCAGGCAGGAGCACTGGGGCAGAATTTCAAAAGGATACAGGAGCTTGTCTCATCCACCATTGAATGAGGGTTAGTTGTCACAAGCAGAGCTCTCTAGATGTCTCTTTTTTGCACCCAAAGCTGAATTGTCTCAATCTGTTCACTCTTGCAAGCCTCTTCCACCTCCAGACTTCTTCCAGACAGTCCTCACTGCCAGAAGCAACTTGGTTCTGACTCCAGCTAGTCGTCGGTTACTGGTTCAGTTCTCCCAACTCCCTAGGCATGGGGTCTAAATTGAGTGTTTCTCAGCAGTCGACCTTCAGACCAGCCTTCAAATACAAGTACATTTTTGAGAAGTTTAGAAACACCTGTAAAAGTGAGGGACAGTATTCCATATAAATTTCAGTAATTTTTGTTGTATAACTAAGCCCTCCTGACCAAAAGAAGAGAGAATGGGGAAATCATTCTCCTGAACTTTAAGTTATATTCCAAAACCATTATAATTAAAACGGCATGGTACTGGAATAAAAACAGACACACAGACCAATGGAACAGAATAGATTGCCCAGAAATAACACCACACATATATAAACAACAAGTCTTTGACAGAGGGGCAAAAAGCATACATTGGAACAAGGACAGTCTATTCAATAAACGTTGCTAGGGAAATTGGATCGCTACAAAAAAATGAAGCTAGATGATTCCTTCATGCCATAAATGAAAAGCAACCCAAAATTTAAAAAAATAAAACTTGGATGTAAGACCCGAAAACATAAAATACATAAAGGAAAATTTGGGCAAAATTCCCGAAGACTTATACTTCAGAAATCCCTTTCAGGAAACATTTAAAGATGGTAAAAAAAAAAATGAAGGGACACATAAACAGCTAGTACTATATCAAGCTAAAAAGCTCTGTACAGAAAAAGAGACAATAACCAAAACAAAAAGAAACCCAACCGAATGGAAAAAAATGTTTTGCTCTCTGTACAAGTGATCAGAGTCTGATAACAAAGATCCACAAAGAAGTCACACAACTTAGCAAAAACAAAACCAAAAACCCAGTCAAAAAAAATGTGAATAACTAAAAAGACACTTCTCCAAAGAGGAAATATAAATAGCCAACAGACATATGAAAGAATGCTCAATATCACTAATAATTAGGAAAATGCAAATCAAAACCATAATGAGATGCCACTTTACACCAGTAAGAATGGCTCATATCAAAAATAACAAAACAAAAACAAACAAAAAAAAACAGGCAACAACAAGTGCTGGCATGGATGTGGAGAGAAAGGAACATTCTTACACTGCTGGTGGGAATGCAAACTGGTTCAGCCACTGTGGAAAGCAGTGTGGAGGACCCTCAAACTAATGAAATTGGAACTACCATTTGACCCAGCAATCGCTCTTCTGGGAATCTACCCAAAGGAGACCAAAACACTGGTACAAAGGGACACCTATACTCGGATGTTTATTGCAGCACTATTTATAATTGCAAGGACATGGAAACAACACAAAAGCCCCAAAATACATGAATGGATGAAAAAGATGTGGTATATGTACACAATGGAATATTATTCATCAATTAAAAATGACAAATTTAAAGCATTTGAGATAACATGAATGTACCTAGAAGGAATCATATTAGCAAAAACAAGTCAGAAAGAAAACCAGAAACCAGATGGTTTTATTTATATATGGGATGTAAGGAAAACAAATCAAAGGTCAAAGAAAAAGTCAAAACAAGCTAATAACCAAACTAAAACACATAGCTGGGGTGGGGATGTGTGGGAGAGGTCAGGGAGGGGAGGAATACAGAGAATGACAATGATGGTCCATGAGTGAGAAGGTAGTGGGAGAACCTCGGGGAATGCAAATATGTGAAATATATGTATATATATATATATATATATATATATATATATATATATATATATATTTCAAAACCATATATGTATATATACATGTATATGTATATGTTTATATATATAATATATACAATTACTGTTTTAAGTTGTTTTTTTTTTTTTTTAATGCTAAGAACTGTGGAAGGAAATGGAGTGTGCCAGTGATGGACAATTCTTGGGGCAAGGAACACTGAGTCCCCCTGGGAAATCTGCTTTGATGTCGCAGGGGGATCAAGTGAGAGGAATCTGAATACCTCAAATCCTCTAGTCTAGCCACCTGGAGCATTTATCACCCAGCCCTTCCTGGAGCACCCATGGAAAGAGCCTTTGATCAGAGAGGTGGGTGTTGGCAGATTAACCGGAGAGGCAAGGACAGCCAGAGGGCATGCTATGGCCAGGCCCTTCAGGGACAGGCATGATGGGGGCCTCTGCCCAGGCCCTGCTGATAAAATGCCCAAACCCCCCACTCTGGGTTTCTCCTGGTGCCCTGCTTCTGGCAGTGCTTGGTCTCTCTCCTCAACTTCTGACATAAGTTGCTACATGGCTACTATCTCATACAGGGGAGCAAAGTTACCTCTTCCTCTAAAACATTAGGCACCCATACCAGAAACAGAAAATGACTTTTTTTGAAAAGTGAAGGTGCTGTGTTCTCTTTTTGCTGGGCTTAGCCATCCTACTAAGTCCAGGACTTTGTGCTGGGAGCCCAAGTGAGGTATGCTGCCTGGGGAGGGGCTCCCTCCCTCTGACCTGACAGTCACATAAGGGCACATCTGCCAGGTATCTACCTGGGTGCAGGTCCTACCACACAGGAATGCGCAGGTATTTTCTCAAGTCTGGGATTTCTAGAATGCTCACTTCTTCAAGGTGGGAACGGTTCACTTATGACTCAAGTCCAATGTATAGGATTACATATGAACTTACAGGGGGACTTCAGTACAATAATATAAGCATATAATTAAACTACCAGCAATAAAAGGGGGAAGGTTACCAACCTCTTGGCCAAATTCGGGAGTCTGGCTATGCAGAATGGCAGGACCGGGTCTGGAGCACAGCAGGGATTATTCATCTGCAAGGAGGAGGGGATGCCAGAGCTCCAGCTACTCTCCCCAAATTCTGGAGAAGCTTCAAGGACCACAGGCAGAGGCCAGAAGCATCTCTAGTTGTCTCAACTTCGGTGCCTCTCTTC
>PVHY01000841.1:84333-190841 GCA_004024945.1 Uropsilus gracilis
TGAGTGAGTGAGTGAGTGAGTGAGTGAGTGAGTGAGTGAGTGAGTGAGTGAGTGAGTGAGTGAGTGAGTGAGTGAATGAGTGAATGAATATATTCTTTGGTTAGTGAAGTGTGCCTCCAGGCCAGGGGTGCATAAAGACTAAAGAGCACAGGTTTCAAAGTCTGACAGACCTGAGTTAATCCTGTGTCAGTGACAGAATAACCATGGGAATGAATGATTTACAACTTCAAGCGTCAGCTTGCATTAGTCTCACAAACATAACAATAAGGAAAGAAATGAGACACTACAGAGTACACCCTACATGATTCCATTTATATCAAGTTCAGAGCCAGTTAAAAAATAGTCTGTGTTGTTGAAGTGAGGGGAAGTGGTTAAAGACTGGAAGGGATTGTGGGGGTGGGGTAGGGGGGAATCTTGGATCTGGCCTTGACTGGGTGCTGGTGAAAGACTAATTCCAGCCAGTATAAATTCACTAAGCTGTGTTGTTTTCTGAACATGCATCATGCCCTACTAACCCATTTTTTCAAATTTTAATTTAATTTTTTATTTATAGAATTTTATTATTTTTAATTCTAAACACAATACATATATAATTATATATATACTTATATACATTTATATATAATTATAATTATATTGTATATATTGTCTATCCTGAAGTTCTCCCACCTCTTTATCACCCATGAATCATCTATAACAAACCAGATAAACAAGAAGCCTATGCTGGCTGCTGCTGTAACAATTGTGTGATTTAAAAATGTGATACTCAAAGTAGGATCCAGGGCCTGGTGCTGAGAGACCAACTATTTTGTTCCTTTCAGAATAGGAAGAGTGCAGAAACTGGGCATAAAGCCTTCAAAATGTTGACAGTGCCTAGATCTGATGGGAGGATGTGTCTGGTGGCAGAGTGTAGACCAGCTGGGTTATTGCCAAGCCCCACCATAAGTCATGTGATGTGGTCTTTGGATCATGCTGGGTTTACTGGGGATGGGGAGATGCATCACTGGCTCATCATCATTAAAAATAAAGAAATAATATAATAAGCAATTAAAAATTAGGTTTGGAAAGCACTGATTCCAAACCAGTTGCTTACAGTTGAGCCTTAGTTTCTCCATCATTAAAATAAATATCCTGGTGCCCCAAGATTTGGGGAAAGACTAGTAAATTAATGCATGAGACATGATGCTCTTCATGCAGGTAAGGAAACCATGGGCAGCATTTGTAGCTAACTTTCGAAATAAATCTTAATGGGGTACTACTCTTGGGTGCTACTCTACAGAGGTGATGTCCACCATGATGGCCACTACCCACTCCAGCCTGGTACACATTTGAATGGTGACTGCTTCTAAAAGAGATGTGCTGCAAGGGTGACATGTATAAGAGATATCTTTTAATATGAATAATGGGTATATTATCAACACATATCTCACCAACAACTTTCTGTTGACCATACACTGAAATATTTTACATATATTGGACTGAACAAGATGTAGTATTAAAATTAACTTTACCTGGAACTCCCATTCAATCCAGCATCCACTTCTGGGAATATACACAAAAGATACAAAAACACTAATGAAAAAGTCACTTGTAACTGAAATGGCAGCACTATTTACAATAGCCAGGATATGGATGCAACCCAAATGCCCCAGAACAGATGAATGGGTCAGAAAGTTCTGGTATATGTGCACAATGGAATATTATTCATCAGTCAAAAAGACAAGCATGTCATTCGCAGCAACATGGATGAAGCTAGAAGGAATCATATTGGTAGAAATAAGTCAGAAAGAAAAAGAAAAACAGGGAATGTTTCACTTATATGAGGGATATAGGGGAAACAAACGGACAAGAAAAAGTTTAAACTGTCGGTAGAACTGAAGCATAGTGCAAGAGAGGGGGAGGAAGGTAAAATCAGGGGAGGGAGAGAGCACAAGAGATTAAGATTGTCGACCTTGAGGGAGAACCTCAAGGTCGACAATGATGTAAAATATATACATTTAATAAAAATAAATTATAAAAAATGAATTTTACCTTCTTATTTCTTTCATTGTGGACTACTAGAAACTTGACAAGTGTGTCTATGGCTCAGATTGTGCTTCTATTGCACAGCGATGCCCCAGAGCATCAGCAGTGGAATGTTCAGAGCTCGGAGCATTTGTAAGGTACACAGAAATGGTGCTGATTAAGTGCACCTGTCTTCTCCATTCCTCCCTGATGTGCATTTTAGCCCCATCCTGCCCCCTGGGTGAGGTGTTTACTTGTCTGTTGTCTTGTTCTGCAGATCAACTACAAGGCCGTTGGCTCCCTAGATCCCAGTGCGGACCTCTCCAGCCAGAGGGGAAAAGTGTTCAAACTCCGGAATGAAACCCATCATCTTTTTGTGGGTCTGTACCCAGGGACCACCTACTCCTTCACCATCAAGGCCAGCACGGCAAAAGGCTTTGGGCCCCCGGTCACCACTAGGATCGCCACCAAAATTTCAGGTATCTCCCTTAAAAGGAAGAAGTGTGGGGATGTTGTGACCTTGCGATTGTAGTTCTCCTGGAAGTGAAAAAGGCTAAGGCAGCCATCACGATGTGGGTCTGAAGCAAAATAGGCCCACGGATGGTATCTGTAGTCTCAGGAAGAAGGCCTAAGCCATGAACTTCCTAACGTGTGAAAGCTCCCTTCATGAAACTGGGCCAGAGACAGTTGCATTAAGTACTATATTTTTTCCATACAGGCTGAGTTTTAAAAATATAATTTCTTTGCTGGAATATTCCTATTGGCAGTCCAGGTCCCAGCAAAGATTCTCATAAAATGTCTGAGGACTAAAGGAATGAATGTCCAGAGCCTGTCTTTCCAAAATGTTACCTGGCATCACCAGTAGGGCCGCCTCCACCATCCAATTCAACAGCAAAACAGAATTATTTCAGAATGCTTTTTAAGGTTCACAGGATTCTGGGAAACATTATGTCATTCTGGTCTACGTACATACACACGGGCTGGCTAGTGATGTTTTTCGTAGTTGAATGTTTTCATTTGTCTTTCTGCCATAAACATTCCTCTACTGCTGCTTTCCTTTCATTATAATGTTATGTCAAGGGGTTGGGTATAATTTAATTAAACATCCCCTTGTGGTTGGATATATTAGGTGCCTCTGCCTTTTTATAAAATAATGATTACCTCAGTAAGTGTGTTACAGAGTAAAGTTTTTTTTTAATTATTTTTATTTTTTTAATAATTTAATTTTTTTGTGGGAAGAATACAAGTTACATAGATAGGTATACGTAGTACAATACCATAATTACAAAATTATAACCATGCACAATAATATATTATTTACTGATGTGTGATTTAAAAGTTTCAAATACCACTGGCATGGCAAACATTAGATCCAGTGTACTAATTATTATTTCTGGAAATGTATATGGGGAATAGGATAGAAGAGATATCCACAGAAAATGTCAACAATCTCTGTGATGGTTGTTCATTTTTTTTTTAATTTAAATTTTTAAAAATTTGCATATATGTGTATTTTTATTTATATTACATTATTGCATTATTGTGTACCCTGGGGCTTTCCCACTTCTCTAACACCTGTTAACCATCCTGATCTTTAATTCCTTAGTTTGGATTATAACTTTAGGATTAAATTTCAAAATTGAAATATTGAATTAAAATGGATTTGGGTTTTAGTAGCTTAGGACCCAGTGGTTCAAATGGTTCTGTTACCTTCCCAAGTGTTTGGGTCAAGACACACTGCCATCCCCATCCATAGGGGATGAGAGAAAAGAGAGTCCCATCAAAAAAGAGGCTCTAGTCATCACTGCTGTGACTGGAAATTCAAATATGCTTGACAAGGTTGACTCAGTATCCACATCTTTGTTAAGTACTTGTAGTTGTGTTTCTTCTATTTATTTACTTGGTGGGTATGGAACTGTGTGAGGGTTTATGGCCACAATCACTACTGCTAGGCTGCATGATAAAGGAGCCGATGGGTGGCTGAGAAGTAAGGGACTTCTTTGCAAAAAGTCAGCAATGCCCTATGAGCCCCCGTCCACCCAAACACCCTCCTTTAGTCATCCTGAGTGTCCTCAATGCTGGCTTCAGTGGAGAGAGGGAGTGGGGGTTGGGATCTGCGCTGAGCTCACACTTCTGTCTGTTCTATGCTCAGCTCCATCAATGCCTGAATATGACACAGACAGTCCACTGAATGAGACGGACACAACCATCACGGTGATGCTGAAGCCCGCTCAGTCTCGGGGAGCCCCTGTCAGGTGAGAAGGATTCTCTACTTGAGGTGTGCAGTTTTCCTTCTCTGCACTGTGAGTTATGTCTCTGGCAATGCTCATGGGCTAGGCTGGTGGGGGTGAGGCTTCCTGAAGGAGGAGGGTCACAAACCCAGTGCACACAAGGCAGATGAGCCAGGAACCTCGGGGGATATTAGGATTGGTGCAGAGGAAAGCCGGTGATGGGGACCTGAGCAAAACGAGAGAGAAATTTCTGGAACATGCCTGTGGTACATTCACTCAGTGGGATTGGAGGTTGAAAATGGTCTCCTGGCAAAGTCACCTTTATATAGCAGACATAGGGCATCCCTCTTCATTACTGCAAACTCACAAAACTGTCAACAAAGGATCCTGTCAGCTGGTATCCTGCTGCTAGGCTTCCTGGTGGGCGAAGATCTAATCAGCTGCCCACGGTCTTAGGCTGCTGTGTGGGGTAGCAGAAAGGGTAACTCATGGAAGCTAGCAGAATACAGATGAGAGGAATTATCACCATGTTTTATTGGACTAGTACTATGTTCCAAGGTGACTTCAAATAACCAGTGAGTAGCAGTTTGAAGTAAACTTCAAGGTCATGACAACATCCATGGGAAGTTCACTCAGTTCCCACAAAGAGAAACCCCTTCCATATTTCTACCGAGCCTACATAATTTCGGTGTGTACATCTGTTTAACCAGCTTAAATATCCAAAGGTGACAGTAAATTCGAAGGTGAGAATGAAATTGCCCCAGTACCGGTGAGAGATGACAATTGACAAGGGACAAAAAGTAGGGCAACTCTATAAAATAGGCGCAGGGATCCAAGAAACAAGAAAGTCTGGGGCTTCCATCACTCACACTCTTCCAGCCATGGGTATTCAACACTCGTCCTTACTGCCCCGCCCCCTCCACCAACTGCAGCATTTGGTTCCATGTCTTCAGGTTAAAAGCCTGCTAGTTTCTGCTTAATGAGCTTGTGCCTGCTGTGTCCCTGTCACTGTACATAAACCCGCTGTATCCTCACAGCATTACAATAATAGTCTCCCCATTTTGCATATATAGAAACTGAGCTAAACAGAAGCTAATTGAGTTGACCCAGGCTCCAAAATAAGCAAGTGATACAGGCAGAATTTAAACTCAGTTCAGCTGACCTTAAGCCAACCCTCATCTCAGCAGACCACACCACCTCCCTAGGAGAATGCTGGGCGTGATATATTTGGGTGACATTTCCATTGGAAAAAAAAGATTTAAACAAATGTCACTGCTCAGAGGGGCAAGGCTTGGTGTCTGGAAACGGCTGGCTACTTTTCTGTCCCAGGCTCTGGATCACTGATGGAGGGTATACACTCAAGTTCTGGAATTATTTTCAGATACTTGGGTACTTGCCAAAAAGGGGACAAGACTACCCAATGTCACCAAGCAATCGCAATGGCAATATCAATAGATTTCAGCTATTTTCACCCTTTCCAATCTCCAACTCTAGAAGCTGTTATGGGAGCTAGGAACATGAGATCAATTGACAAGGTACTAGCCAAACAGTAGAGACAGGGCAGGAAACTAGAGAGACACACACTGTCCCTTTGAGGCTTATCACCCAGGAGTTTTGCATATGGTGGGGGGCAGGGAGGTTGCCAAGTGAAAGTAATGAACCTGTTGAAAGAAGACAGCATGGAGCAGTAAGGGCAATGACAGTACTGACTGACAAGAGAGCTGACTGACTGTTTAGAGAGCAATGAGTACCACCCAGGAAGATGGACCAGCATGGAGTTCTGGGGGGAAACAAGACCCCCAAGAGACCACAGGCCACACATTAGCTGCAGGACACAAAAAGCTCAATGGATGACCCATGAGTTGGGTCAAGGATGCCTGGGATCCTATCTTTCCAGCTGATGGTTCCTTACCTTCCATTGTATCATCTGATCCTCAAATACCCAGTAAGTTCAATGGGAAATAGCATCTCTGTTTCAGCACAACTAGGTGAGATTTAGGATGTTCATTGGTGGCCAAAGTAATAGATTTGTTACATGCACCCAACGTATCGACCTGGCTTCCTCCTTCTGAGTTCATTGTTCCCTCACAACAGGAGGTTGTGAGTTCCCCTTGCCTGGAATATCAAGTGACGACTGGGTGACCTTCAGGTGGGGATGCTATGGAATAAACCTCCAACTACTGGGGAAAGGGGAGTAGGGTGGAAGACAAGACAACTTCTCAGGGGCCCTGGATTGCATGAGTTCCAGGTGTAATGTGTGTGTCCCAGCACCACTCTCTCTCTTGGGGAGGAGCTGCCTATTCTCAGACCCAAAGGAGTCCATTTTTCAGTCTCTGTCTCCAGGCCCCATCAGCTAAGCTGTTCTCTTCCTTGTGCTGGCTGAACTTGGCTCTGCCTTAGCAGGTGCACATCCGCCCCATCCCTGCTGCATCTTCGAAGCCCCACAGGTCTGACTCAGACTGCATGTGCAGAGAGGCCAGGAGGGAGGGTGGCTTATGGGCTTCCGGTACCCTCATCCCTCCAGCCAAACCACTGTGCAGCTTGGCCTATTTTTCTATTACTCCACAATGGAGATTTATTGCTTTTGCATTGCTTTCCCCAGGCCTTCAAAGATTTATTGGTTTTTAAGTGACAGGATCCCAGAATTGCTTAAAAGATCAATCAAATAGTGACTAGAATCTAATATTCAGCTCTACTCCAACACACCGAGGCTTCTTCCCCACGCCCCACCTGTCACGCTGATGTATCTGTGGTAACCTTCATCAGAAAGTATCTTGGCCATGAATTAATCACCACGACATAGTCCCTGAAATGAGGCTAGGGGCAGAGTCCTAGATTCTTCTTCAGCTCCCCAGCTGGCTTCCTTGGGGATGTCTTCCTCTCCCCTGCTCCCATGTCCATTCAGACAGTGGGACTTGTCCACTCAGTAAAGCTGAGCTCTTGTCTCCCCTTATCCACTCTTCGACTATCTCCCCCAGCCGGCCAGGGCAACTTGTTGGCTTGCCTGTCCTAAGTTCCTCTTCCTTCAGCTCATCCCCACTGAGATGCTGCTGCAGTGGCTCTTCAGAAGCACAAATTGGATCCAGTTAAGTTTCCTGCTTAAAATTCTTAAATGGATCACTGATTTTCTGCCACATTAAGTTCAAGCTTCTTAGCATGGAATTCTAAACCCACCAGAGTCCAGTTTTAACCTTCATTTCATTTATCCCCTCTTCCCCTGCCCCCCTTTACCTGGTTGGTTCAGTATACCCCGTGTGTCCTTTGTCGTTCTACGTGGGATTTTAACTGTGAAATACCCTTGTCTCCTTGTGCTCTGGTCCTCACCTGCTATTAGCTAGCGAGGAATCAGGAGGACTGATAGGGATTCCCTTTTTCGGGGGCAGTGTGTGACCCTTAGTGGGCACAGAATAATTAATTTAGCCAATCAGAAAATCCTTTTTGCCCACCTGGTTGGTGCCAAGTACTAAGACTGTACATGCACTTCCACTGCCCCTGGTCCTCAGAGCACTGACCCGTGGAACTTCCAGCAAAGACAGGGACATCAGTGCTGTTGGGAGGGTCCCCCTAAGCACGTGTGGCTATTGAATACTTGGAATGTGACAAGTGCAATGGTCCTATTTCCTTATTTTTCAATTTTTTAAATAATTTTCTTATTTTCTTTTTTAATCTTTAGAAATTAATTTAATTTAAATTAAATTCATAGAGCCAGACATCTCATGGCTACCATTTTGGACAGTGCAGATCTGTAAAGAAGATAATCAGAAAAGGCGCTCATGAGCGTGTGTGCTTGGTCAGAGGTTTCTAGAAGACGTCAGTACAGAGGCATCCATTGTTAGCCTGGGGGGACTCGGATGCAGGGAGGGCTTCCTGGAGGCAGTGTTGCATGACCTGAGAGTTGCTGGATGAGGGGACGCTTGCTAGAAAGGAAGGGAAGGGAGTGATCCAGGAGGAAACAGCCTAGAAAGGAGCTGGCAGGGCAGGTGGGGGTGCAATTAGGGAAATGCAGAGCACTGGGGTGGAGAGATGAGGAGCGGGACAAAGAATCAGGCAAAGTAGGGCTTCACTCTGGTGTGAACCTGGTCCTGGGGGGATTTTTTTCAGCAAATGTTCAGTATATTGTCCTACTCTGAGTGGCCAGCCTGGTCTGTGCCATTCTCTCTGCCAGATATGACACTCTCCACCTCTCTAGCATCCAGTTCAGACCTACTGCACCTGGGGCCACTTCCTCCCCTGTCATAGGAGGAATGCCCCCATCCACGCCATGCTGCACTGACCACTCCTCTGCTAAGGACTGGCCACTCCTCTGCTGAGAGACTAACTTTTTAGTCTCTCCCAGATTGTGACCTCCATAAAGGCAGGAACCGGATCCCAGGAGTGGAACCTGACTCAGAACTGAGATTTCTTATGCTCTTTCTGCCCCCGCTGACTTTTCAGTGGGATATACTGGAACACCAGAGGCCCTAGGAATGAGCTCCAATGTTATATAGTTGACTCACTGGGTGACTTTGTATCAGTTCGTTAATTTCTCTGACTCTCAAACTGCTGATAAAATGACAACACCCATGTCACAGATTGTTTTGAAAGTCAAGTAGGCTAACGTGTATAAAGCACAACTGGTCTTTGTCCAGCTGGCTTTCTGGGTTAGTGTTGTTTGGGTTAGTCCTGTTAGAACAAGACAGGCCTCCTGCTGCCAGCTCTGAACAGGATCATCTGAGCTCAGCTCAAAAATGTCTGTTTGCCTGGTCTCTGCTGACATGGGCAACCCACTGCCTGCAAAGTGCTAGCTAATGGTTGACACATCAGGGAACAGCCATGTCCAAGGGTTTTGCAAAATCCCAAAATAATAGCACCTTAGAAGTGGAGCATCAGATGGGAGCCAAACTAAGCAAACAGGACGGGGCTATCTCAGCTACTTCAGGGTTGGCAAACTCAGGCCTGAGGGTTGGGACTTGGGAGAAACATGACTTGACCTTGTGAAATCAAAGAAAAGCAGATACAAAGTGCTCTAGGACAGGGTTTGAGGACCCAAATGGGCTTCCTTAACTGAGAACTTACAGGCACTGGGGATCAAAGGAACTATTTGCTCAGCTGTGCACACTTTTTTCTTTTTTTTTCCTTCCCTGTCACAGCATCTCTTATAAGGGGATCAGACCCAGACCCGGAATCAGGAGATGATCACATTAGAGAACCTAGAAGGCCAGCAGGGTGGCAACCTGGAGTACATGCCAGGGAGGGTCAGCATGATGAAACTGAGTGTGAAAGGTCCATGTTGTAACAGGCCTCAGGCCCCTTTTCGCTCCAGCAGCTTAAAAACAGCTCATGAGACCGGGCACGGTGGTGCCTGCCTTTAAGCGCAAACCTATGGCATGGCTGGGACTGGGAATCACTTGAGTCCATGAGTTCCACCTGGGCAGCATAGCAAGCCCCAGTCCCAAAAAAATAGCTGGGCATGGTGGCGCATGCGTGTAATCCTAGCTATCTGAGGCTGCGGATCGCTGAGTCTGGTACCCCGGGCAATGTGAGCCTGCAGTTCCACAGGCAAAAACAGCAAGACCTAGCCTCAAAAAAACAGCTCCATGAGTCAGCGCAGGAAAGTGAATTCCAGTCTAGAAGTCAAGTTCCTCCATAGACAGAAGGTACCAACATTTGGTAACCACAACCAGGACATGGAATCCAGGAGATGGTGACATGCACCAGTGCTCCCCTTGCTCCTAATGGCTTGTCTCTGCTTCTGTATCCCCGCTTGCTTTGGCTTTGTTGGCAACTGTAGCCATATGGGTTTTGCCCTTATAAACCCCTGCTACGTTTTGTTCAGGATCGCCTCCTTATCTGAGGGATAGTTGCTAGCCAGTTAATCAAGGATTGAGATTTGATCAGCACTTTGACTCGGTTTCATATCTAGGGGTGACCCTTCAACAGGGTAGGGTAAATGACTTGGTCAGACTTTTTCCACCGTTAGCCTCTCTGACCAGCACCTGTGGTACTGTGCCTACCATTGATGGTACACACCTGGTCCAGCGGGTGTGCGCATGTGTGAGTGGGCTCACCTGAGCCTGGGAGGTGAGGATAAAAGGGTGATGTCATCCTGGGGGAAGGGAGAAGAGCACACAGAGGGAGGTGCAGAGGAGAACATGAGGGATGATTCAGATGAACTTGAGAGAGGGAAGTCAAGTGACTGCTTCTTTGCTGCCTGTTTTTCCCTGCTCATTATTAAAAATTCTGTAAAGGTATTTCCAAGAGCTCCAACCTTTTTTAGCTGCTAGAACTGATGCTGAACCCACCTGGTTTGGGATAGGTGCAAAATGGTCAGCTAATGTAAGATGCTGTGATTACTAAGAGCAGTGAGGACTCAAGAAAAAAATGTTTTAATCAAGATTAAATGTTTAAATCAACATTTAATCAAAATGTTAGGAACCATCTTTAAAAGGCTCTTTCTGGCATCAGTGCAAGGAAGATCAGAAGACAAGAGGGGTCAGAAAGACCCACTGCAGGGAGACAGCTACATTTTTCTGATGAGTAGTAAAGGAGAAGTGAGTTGGTGTAGTTGTGGTGGCAGAGATAAAACTCTGATGAGGTAAAAGCAAGGCTTGTGGTGTTTTGTCTACAGCATATGGTGGTGGACATGATGGAAAAGACAGTGTCCAGGATGACTCCAAGGTTTTGGTTTGACCAGTGCGATGGAGGGCATAACCAAGGGATGCTGAGTGGGACGGGCAGGTCTATAGGGACCCTTTATTCAGGAGAGGTGATGTGGTAAAGTGGTCTGGCAGCTGAGGAGTTAGAAAACCACTGTGAGGACTGGGAGAGAGCAGCCTGGTACCTGACATGTGGTCCAGTCAAGTATCGGGACCTCTACAGAACCTTCCCTGATCTACATCAGGCAAGTAACCCACTTTAGGGGATGCGTGCATGCAAAGGTTCTGCAGTTCTGGCTAGCAGAGCCCAAAGTATACATGAGACTCCACACCAGGCAATGGTGAAGCATGTGAATGGTTTCTAAAGGTCATTGTGCGTGTCCCTCACTGCCTGATGAAAAGCCACAACACCTTTGCATTTGACAGGTACAGCAGCTAGGATGGTAGATTCCTAAACACCTAGTGATTAGCTATAGTACAAATTGGAGGTCCCTTTCACATCTAAAGAAAGAAATTTTGTTGGTAAGAAAAGGAAGTAATTGGCAATTTTTCTCCAGGATACCTTTAATAAGTCCAGAGTGAAAATGCATGAAACAGCCACAGATAGCTATGCCAATGTGTGGGGCTGCAGAGAGCAAGCCCAGCATCATTACCCTCTGAGTCTCAGAGAGTAGCAGCCATCGTCTGAGGTCCAGCCAGAAGGGAAAATGAAAATGGAAGGGACTTAATAGAAAGGGGCAGCCTGAGGCATTTCTGAGCCCCTGTGTTCATTGGGAGAACTGAGAAGCTGCAATCATGTTTAGATGTTCTGTCTCTAGACATCATTTGTTTCACTTTGTTCCCACCTTTAGGCCACCTTTTCCAGAGGCTGAGGGTGAAGGGTGCTATCTGTCCCACTTTGGTGAGGGGGAAGGGCTAGGGGCACTCCTACATAAATGGTAAGATTTGACTCCTAAAAAAAATTGTCGTAACCAAGCCTCACAGCATGCTGGGACTTCTTCACAGCAGCTTAGGAAAGACAGGGAGTCAGTTATGAGGTCCAAGCCAGATGCAAGAAGACATGGGCAGAAATAAGAACTGATGGGCTGAATGTGTGCTACTGCAGGGCTGTTTCAGTGGGCTGTCCCACAACGTAAACATGCAGTTGAAGAAACATGTCCAGGAATGTGTAATTACACCTGTGAAACTGCCCAGGGAGACCGAGTGAGTGTAATAGGTCTGGCCCAGAGCTGCCATAAGAAGATCATCCAGGAAACTAAAAGGAAAGAATGATGATATCCAGATGATTGTGTGGATTTGCATTCACTTCAGCACATCTTAACTGAACTGCAAGTCTCCTTTTCTAAGCCCCTGCCCCCCTAGCTTACCGGGAGTTGTCGCTGCTGTGGAAGCATCTGGATTATATTCCTTAGTCTCAAACCAAGACGGGAAAACAGGTGTTTTGGAAAGAATATTTTAAATGGAGCAAGAGCAATCTCTGGAACATAAAGAATGAGTGTTCTATTTTTGACTGCCATCTGGAGACATGGAGACAGAGACTGTTACTGGCAGGAGGGAAGGGAGAGTGTGGTTGTCATGTTCACCTCCTACCATAGAGACTATTTAAATTCTAAGAGGCTGGCCTGCTGGAAAGGCATCCAAGAAAGGGATTTAGATTTGGGAGTCTTTCTCAACCATTGTTGAAAAAGATGTGGTATATTTACACAATGGAATATTATTCTGCAATCAAAACTGACAAATATGAAGCATTTGTGATAACATGGGTGAACCTAGAGGGAATTATATGGAATTATATTAGCAGAAATAAGTCAGGGTAAGCTGACAGCAGAGGGGGCAGGTTGTGGGGGAGGAAGGAGGAGAGGGAGAGATCAGGGAAGGGAGGAGCTCAGGAAGATCAAGATGAAGACTCACAAGTGACGGGATGGAGGGAGAACCCCAGGGGATGGATGGATGGATGGATGGATGGATGGATGGATGGATGGATGGATGGATGGATGGATGGATGGATGGATGGATGGATGGATGATAGATTGACAGCTTGATAGATGAATGATAGATTGATAGATGGATGATAGACTGATAGATGGATGATAGACTGATGGATGATAGATGGATGATAGATAGAGGATAGATGGATGGATGGATGGATGGATGGATGGATGGATAGATAGATAGATAGATAGATAGATAGATAGATAGATAGATAGATAGATAGATAGATAGATAGATAGATAGATAGATAGATAGATAGATAGATAGATAGATAGATAGATAGATAGATAGAAAAATTAAAACATAGATTTGGGCATCACTCACACCAAGGTAGTATTGAAGCATGGGTTAAGCAGATGACATTAATGTGATGAAGGGCAAGACAGAGCTCTAGGAAACTCCATTAAGAAACCATAGAGATGAACTAGATTGACCAAGGAGGCAGAAAGGAAACCAGAACAGATAAATCACAAAAACCAAGAGAAAAATATTTTTAAGGTGGTGGGGGGCAGATGATGGCCATTATTTTGTCATTTTGCTTTCTCTAAGAGATCCACAAGCTCTTACAGTAGAAAATAAGAAATGCACAGGAACAGTTGACTTAGGACCATAAGAAAATGAAAAGGATAACATCAGCAAAAGCACTGGAAAACAGACTTTGTAAACAACAAAGGAAGTAGAATGAATGAACATGTATAGATAATAGAGAAATTGAGGGTCCTCCCTCCATCTTGTTAAGAATTGTTGTAAAGAATATATAGCAGAGAAAAGCTGGAGGGATAATAAAGCATTATTCAGAGCATTAGATGGTCAAAGTTAAGGTTTGAGTGATTGAACTCTACTGTGGGGTAATAATACAACTCCAGACATAATTATGTTGGCAGTGATGGTGGATGAATGATAATGGATTCAAGTGGAAGGTAACTGAAGAAAGTGGTCAGGCTATGACTAGAATGGCTGTTAAAGTGTATGTGGGGTTTTTTAAATTTATTTTTTATTGGTTGCACATGTATATATTTATATATATAAGCATACACATGCAAGTATAGACATATGTATATATATATATATATATATATATATATTACATCATTGTCTACCCCAAAGTTAGTTGCAGACAGAAAAACTGAGAGCCATCACTGATTAGCTGTGCAAGACCTGAGACAAAGTAGTGATGCAAGGTGTCACTAGGCCCAGAAGAGTGGGTGAAGTAGAAGTCAGCAGAAAAAGTTGGAGAATCAGTGAGACCCAGAAGAAAGCATCTTAACAGTCACTGTTGTTCTTACACCAGTCCCCTAAAGTGAGGCTATTAGCCTAAAAACACCCACATCAACCTGTGCTGGAGCCTAACTCTAGGGGACTGATGAATCCTCTGCAAAGAACAATGACTGTTAAGATGCTTTCTCCTGGGTTTCACTGATTCCCCAACTTTTTCTGCTGACTTCTACTTCACCCACTCTTCTGGGTCTATTGACAGTTTGCATCACTGCTTTGTCTCAGGTCGCGCACAGCTAATCAGTCTCTCTGTCTGCAATTGTCCAAAGGTCAGCCTTGCAAACTGGTCTCTGTCAAGTACATTTTTATAGTCTGATCTAGGGATGTTCTTCTGAACCAGTGCATGGATTTGTGCCATGTTAAAAATCCAAGGAGGTTTGCTGTCCTCCAAAAACCATTCTGCATGGTGCCTTTCACTGCCCAGAGAATTGCCTCCTCTCAACAGCAGGGAGAGAGGTGAGGCCAAAGCCCTGGCTTTGGTAGGGGAATAACTTTAAGGTCTCTGCCAACTAGTCAAAAGAAATGCTCCTTTCACAGAACATTCTTTTTTTTTTCCTTTCCTAGCTGCAGGGGTTTTCTGTTTAACATGTCCCCTTTGGATGTAGGCTCACTAAACAATTTACAAATATAATAAATGTAAAAAATAAAGCTTCATATATAGGACAGGGGACAGCAACCCGAGAACACAGGAAGGAGTCAAGGGCAAGACTCGAGACCTTTCCTCCACTATAGTAACAGGGGCGATTTGAATGAAATTAAATTAAAACTTCACTTCATTACTTGCTTCTCCTCATTTCAAATACTCAGTACATTTCAAGTACTAGCAGCCTCCATACTGAACAGCACTTCCATCAGCACAGAAAATTCTATTTTACTGCATTGCTTTGGACATGAGGAAGGCTGGTGAAAAGATCCCAGCTCAAAGAGGCTTTTAATGCAAAGTAAAGGCCAGATAAAGGCCAAGTCAAATGAGAAATATAATAGGGGCTTGGACACAGGCATAAATTCAGGGCCCCCAAGCCAGAAATGGGATCCGTGGCTGGGCTGACTCTGCTGAGACCCTGACCTACTGAACTAGATTTACCAAATTCTCCTGCATTCTCCTCGCTAGGGGTGAAGTCTGGGAAGTGGTTTAGATCCAGGATTTTCAAGTTTTAGTGAATATCAGAATCACTCAGAAAGAAGTATGTAGCTCCATGCCTGTTCCTGGGGATCACAGGAGCAGGGCTGAGAATATGCATTTTCAGCAAGTTCCTAGGTAATAATGATGAACTATTTCTCCTGAGCTACAACTCCTGCAGGTGGAGTCATGCCATGGAAACAGGAATCATACAGGAACCATGCATTGTCAGCTGTGGTTCAATACTTCTCATTCTCACAATATCGGGGAGCAATTTTCATGTGTCTTGCTGTGGAGTTTCCCTGTTGGTTCTACAAACTTTTGGGACTTGTATGTCTTTTGGTTTATATTTCAGGTTGAGAATAATCATTTTTAGCTCAGAAGAACTGAATAAGGATTTCTACCAGCTTCTTCTAGCCCTTTCCACTTAGGGGCTAAAACACACCCCTATTTCCTTCTGATACTGACAAGAACTGGTGTCTGAAATATTCATGATGTGCTGTTCCGTGCTGATAACATATCCGAATCTATCACTTCTATGTAGATATAGGGACTTAGGTGGAAGATGGATGTTTGGTGAGACCGAACATCAGAATCTGAACAAATCTGTATTCTTCTATGGAAGGCTGGGCGGCCTGGGAGAAACAAATCCATTTCCAACTTTCACTCTATAAAAAGTTCCATATTTTCTGAGATCAGACAAAATATATTGAGTGCCAAAAATGCTGCAGCAATATGGGCGCGTCACTCAGCGGAGTTGGAATCTGTATGCATTGTCCCCCCGGGCCAGTTTTGATTATGTTCTTTTTCCTTTTATTGCAGTCAGCAAATCTGAATTTGCTATTGTGGGGAGAGCAGGAAGAAGAGGGAAAAAAATGAAGGTTTTTAACCTTCAGAAAGTTCAGAGGTTCAGTCTGAATAAGCACAAAAACTGTCAGTGTGCCTCTGAATTCCTCGAATTGGCAAAACTGCTCAGTATCCCCAGAGAATTACCTTGCACAGGATTCAGACCCCTCTTGGTAGTTAAAAGGGATAGCTGAAATTCTGAGAGAGGAGCAGAGTTAGAGAAAGTGGGAATAGGAATCAATATGATAAAAGAGTTTGGTCTCAATCCAGGCAAAGTTTCAGCCTATTGTTCAATTTCTTCCATTCAAAGCCATCTGCTTCCCACAGTTCTCAGATAAAGTCTCCCCTGCCAGGATACCCTGTTCCTGCTTAATTGAAATTAGTTTCCAAGAATAGTTGTCCAAAGCAGTTTTTGGTGGTGGGAATGTTTTGAACGTCACAATAGGAGTTGGAGCTTTGGGATGCAGATGTCTACACATGAGCCAGATGTTCCAAGGCATCCTATGGTCTACAGCAGTCTTTAGATTTCTTCCCAAGCCAGGAGTTCTCTCATTGGCCTCTCCAAGTCACAAGTGACTCCTTGGAAACTGGCACCATCTCTCCATCGGGGACCTGTAATACTGCAAGTGTGAAGGGAAACAATCACTTCCATTCAGGTTTAGAGCAATGTGTTTCCCAGGCTTAATTATACCACAGGTATATAAATTACAGAAACATGTTAATGCTCCCATGATTAAAATTATAGAGTGCCTAATTGAAAAAGCATAAACTGAATTGAAGAATTCCTAATTATAGTTTGCTTTGAGGTGTTAATTTCCTCTATAACGAATGCATAATTTCTTGGAACCTAAAAAGGTGGTCTCTTGCATCAGCATGTAGACAGCAGGCAATTGGAATCAGGTTGTCATCTTTCAGTTTGGGAAGTTTTCAAAGGGGAGAGTTGACAAGGTTCGGTGGAAGGATGTTGGAAGGAAGCTTGGGAAGCAGGTAGAACTTGACATCTTGTGGGCATCTTGAGACCAAAGACCTTAGATTAGGGATCCTTAGAAAACCTTTGGCACCTACCCTTCTCTATACAAAGTCTCAATACTTAGGTGAATTATGTGTAAGATAGTGGTTCTCAAAGTTTAGTCCTAGATACAACAACATTATCTGGAAATTTGTTAGAGATGCAAATGCCACCCTCCCCATTCCCACCAAAATCTACCGCCAACGCTGACCTACCCCAAGAATGGTGGGGGTGGGACCTCACAATCCATGATTTTAAAAGCCATTGGAGGGAGGAGGAAGGGGGATATGGAGGGAGGAGGAGGGATCAATTAATGCACAATTGTGACAAATCAATAAAATGAATAAAAAAAAGCCATTAAGAAGATTCCCATTCATAGTAGACTCGGAGATACACAATTGTAAAGTGTAGGTCACAGATGCTAAAGTCACATCCAGCTAAGTTTTCTTACACTATGACTGCCATAAAACCTGCCGTTGGTGATTTCCCCACCATTTCTCTTTATACTCATTATCTCCCACTGACATAGCAAAAACAGATGATAGAATATTATTTTGCAATCAAAATAAACAAATATGATGCATTTGTGATTACATGGGTGGACCTAGAGGGAATCGTATTAGCAGAAATAAGTCAGAAAGAAAAAGACAGAAACTATATAGTCTCACCTATAGATGGGCTATAGGAATAACAAACAAAAGACCAAGAAAAAGTCCAAATAAGCTAACAACAGAACTGGAACAGGCAGCTAGGGAGGGGGTAGAGGGAGAAATCAGGCAAGGAAGGAACATAAAGAGATCAAGATGAAGGTTCACAGGTGATAAGGTAGAGGGAGAACCCTGGGGAATGCAGTGATGTAATATATACACACATAGATACATATATACATAAATGTGTAAGCAACATATACATATATACACACGTATACATAAATATGTAAACAACAAAATGATTGGGGAAAAAATGATCCCTTTTTCTCAGGTGAAGAAACTTGGGTTGGGAGAAGGTGGCTTAAAAGAGAACTAGAGACTTAGTTAATTCTAATGGAGACTCAGTCTCATTGTCATCCCCCCCACCCGTTGTAATCATATGGTCTCCATCAACATCTATGTTGGAAAGAGGATTTCTAAGACATCATTGAACTGAAGGTCAAGCTGTTATTGGGAACAGCTCTGAGGTGGGGCACATCTAGCTCGTGCTGGGTTTGCCTGTGAACAAGGAAGGGAAGGACCTGTCACAGCTGCAGTTAACAGTGTAGATGCCAGTGTGCCATCTTCCTGATTAATATGTCACAGAAAGGAGAGAAACTTGCTTGTTAGAAGAAACTTGCCTTGCACCAGTGACCCAATCAGCACAAAGTTAGTGATTCTGGGACCACCCGCTCATCTCTTCTGAAGGATATCTTGGTTTCCTCAGGTTTTCATTTCCTATTTTAAACATATCAGGAACTTTTTCACTCTTGCTCTGTGTGTGTACATTTGTATTTACATTTGCATACAGTAGATTTTAGACCATCCATAGACACCTGAAACAATAGAGTCATGTTCATACCTTATAGCATTCTATAAAATTTTGCATAATTCTTCACAATTCCCACATGGTTGAAAATGTGGGTCTTTTCCACCTATTTGTTGTTATAAATAACCCAGAAATAAAATTTATTCATGGTTTCCTTTTGGTATTATATCTTTAAATAGGAAAATTCTCAAGAGTAGAATTACTGAAATGAATAAAATGCAACTAAAATGTATTAAGTGCCTATGTTTATATGCCAGAATCTGATATCCAATTCATATAAATTAACCTTTTACATTCTTTAATTAAAAAGTCCTCACATAACAAGTGCAGGTAGTCAGAAAATCAAATAGACAAAGCCTATACAACCCCCTTTTCAACTCAATAGTCCTGTGCTCCAGAGGCAACTCCTTTTTTAATTCTTGGCCTTTTTGTCTGGGAATTGGAAATACCACAATGTACTGTTCTATTTTAAAGCTATTGATTACATTATCTATTCATTTCCTGCTATTATAGAATGGAAATGTGCTTAACTCATCCAGCACCTTCCTTCCAGTACTTCAATGTAGTTACACCATTATTTTTAGTTAAATAAACACACAGTGCCTAATTTTATAATTCTATGAAAAGCAGGTCACTTCAGAGCCAGTGGGGAACTATTTTTATAGTGTCTTATATAACTAACTTAAAGCTTACTATGTACTAGACACTATTTTAAGTCCTTGACATATATTAGCTCAGTTTATTCTCATCAAAACCCTGTGAAGTAAGAATAAACATATCCCTATTTTAAGATGAGGATACTAAAACATGGAGGGTAACTTGCCCAAGATTATGCAGTCTGTAAGTTTTTGATAAGGGATTCAAACATAGAAGTCTGTCTCCACAGTCAGAACTTTTAGCCAGAGCTAGCTCTGATGACTGTTTTCATCTGCACAATCCTTTTAAAAAATGAAATAATAGATTGTATAATTTTTCTCTTTTTCTCAAGCAGTATCTTCCTTATACTACTTATATACTTCTCCTACAGAATTCTACCATAGGTTACTATTTTTTGTTTGTTTTTTGAGACTCGGTCTCACTATGTTGCCCGGGATAGTCTTGAACCTGTGGATTCAAGTGATCCCTAGACTCAGCCTCCCAGTAGCTGGGATTACAGGCCTGCACTGCTATGCCCTGCTTATCATAGGTTACTATTAAGTTCTCATTCTCTCTGTTTTTTTTTTGGGGGGGGGGGAGTGTCTTTTTGTTCTGTTTGCTAGAGAAAAGACCTAACTTTTATAGCATTTAAAATTTCAATAGTTTTCTCCTATAAAAATTATTTCTTTTCCTCCAACTTTGTTTTTCTCATGTCAATGTTTTTTAGAGAAACAATCATTTCTCAAGCTTTTTTCAGGACACTGTTTTGATTTGAGGTGAGAAAAAAAGACTTTGCTGACTCTCATATGATCTTCATTTCCTCTGAAGTCATTTTTTCCCCCATTCAAATTTTTCATGCTGGAAGAATTCCTCTCTTCAACAGAGAAACTCATAGTCCATATCTCAAAGTAAGGTGTTGTCAAAGTTGACAGGAAGGGTTGTGTTTTGGGGAAGTAAAGGTATTCAAACTCTTCGAAGATGTTGCCTCCTAAGGGGTAAGGTTTAGAAATACAAGGACTCAAGAGTTTGATGTTTTCATGCAAAGGCTTTTTTGATCAAACCCCTTTTACAGCCCCAGGTTTTACTTCCACACTCTCTGTACCTTCCTGCTGCAAGATCTGCCATATTTGTGACCTCTTAGGCAAAACTACTCCATTCTTATTTATATTTCTTTCTAGTTGTCTTTTTCCTATCATGCCAGATACCGTTCCTCTGACCTTTTAATCTTCCAAAATTTTGTTAAAACTCCTCATCCACTAATGGTCCATTTTGCTTATCATTTTACAAGCTTTTTAAAAAAATTACTGTTATTTTATTGGGATTTCAGGTGAACGAGAGGGCCAGAATGTCATTTACACTTTTATCTAATCCAATTCTCACAATAATTTTTGATGGATACATTATTATTACTGCCTTCATATTTTTAAATGTCATTAAAATATTTAAAGGAAGTTCACAGAAATAGGAAGCTTCAGAGTCAAAATTCATGTTTAATAAGATTCCCGAATCTGTTCTTTCTACTTCTAGATCATAAAAGTGTTCATGAGTCCTAGAGGCCATTGCTGATTATTTCCCTAAGTGAGGAATCAATTTATAATGCTGCTAAAATTATATAATCTTACCTGTTTCACCACAACTTCACCAAGATGGAATTTCACATTTATGCTTTACATTTACTTTGCTAACTTAACGGGTTTTAAATGAAAGTTATTATCATTTGATTTGCATTTCTTATCTTACTGGCAAGACCCGATATTTTCCATGCATTTTAATATGGCCACCATTTCTTTCTTTCTTTTTTTTTTTAATGAGTTATCTTTTTAAAATAGTTTTCCCATTTACCTGTGACAATGGTTCTTAATCAGGGTTAATTTGTCTCCCCATTGCCAATGTCTAGAGATATTTTTGGTTATTGCAACCTGGAGATGGGGGAAGGTTTGTTCCTAGCATCTAATTGGTGAGTAGAGTTCACAGATCCTGCTAAACATCCTGTAACATACAGAACAAAGACTTTCCAGCTCCAAGTGCCAAAAGTGCTGATATTGAGAAACCCTGACCTGTGGAAGTCTTCTTTTCTTTATTCTTATAGATGAATAATTAGCTCAGAGGTTCTCAATCTTCTTGATCTCAAGATAACTCTATTTCTTAAAAAAAAAATCAAGATTGCAACCAATTCATGTGGGTTTTGTCAATATATGACTACATTAATGAAGCTACAATTGAAAACAATTTAATTCACTTCAAAGTAATAATAAACTAATTACATATTAATATAAATAACATTTATATATTTTCCAAAACAATAAAGTTAGGAAGAAGAACTGTGTTGCATCACATTTTGCAAATGTCTTTAATGTCTGGTTTAGTAAAACATAATTAGATTCTCATATCGCTTCTGTATTTAATCTGTTGTCATCAATTGCTTTGGTTGTAATATATGAAGGAAAACTAGCTTCATAGATTTCTAAGTGGAAAAAGGAAGAGCATTTTAATAACCTTTTTAAATAATTATTAGTCTTCTTTGATATTCCATCAACAGTCTGGGTTGTAGTTACCTAAAGTTTAGTGGCAAAGCAACCATATCAGTGAATTTTTCATATTATTTTATATTAAAAATGTCAATTTATGTTATATTTTGAGTGGATATTTTATCCTAGCATAATTCTGTAACATGATGCAGTGGTCTTTTGAAAAATATTCACTGAATTATAAAGATTTTCCAAATGTTGACACATTTTATTATGTGATATCAAAATATTTTATTTGCTATTATCACCCCAATTTCATGAGTAAAGTTTTCAAATATTGGAAATCCTGTCAAGTTCACAGTGATAGATAACAAGTTTTACAAATTCTAATTTTCACATGAAAACTCAATTATGAAAAAAAGTCTGTTTTCCTTAAAGTAATAGTTTAAGTTCATTGATTTTAGAGAAAATGTTTCCCAAATATCCAAATGTTAATAATCATAATTTGTCCATTTTTCCCCAAAGGTGAAAATGGTGTTTTCAAAATGGGCTAGTTTAGCGTGCAACTCAAACAATCAATTTTTTTCATTAAGAAATCACAGTACTTGAGTAACAGGAGATGTAATTTCTATATACTTTTCATTGGGTCATGTGATTTTTTTTTAAAGATATGTATTCTAGGGTTAAGATTGTATACAATTAACACTTTTTATTGCCTCAGCAAGGGCATGTTCAAGTCATAATGGCATTTGAGCATTTTGTCATGAATGTGTGGTAAGGAATGAAACAGCATAGTTTTCACCTTCCACCTGGTTTCACACCAAGACACCAGCAGTTTGGCCCACCCTGCAATTGCACTTGGTGAAATAGGTGAAATAGGCAATTGAAGTTAATATACTATTAAAATTGTTTATGTTGCTGTTTTGCTCCCATCCCAATTCAGGTAGGTTTATCATTGGTTCTAGCAGCTAAAGAGGCTTGGAGCCCTTCGATTTATCTTCATAGAATTTTAAATAATACAAGGGAAAAACAAATAGCAAAGAAAAAGTCATCTAAGTTTCTCCCTTGAGTCTAATTCTCCTTTGTGTTTCCCTTGTGCTCTCCCATCCATGCTCTCTCCTGGCGCTCTCTCCTCCTCCCCCAAGGTGATGCTGCCCTTTTATCTCCTCCCTCTTAGGCCCAGGTGTGCTCACATGCAAATACCCATTGGGCCCAGGTATGTACAGTCATGGGGAGGGTACAATACTATAGGTGCTGGTGTTAAAGCTTTATAGTAGAAGGGTAAAACCCTGAAAACTCCTTTACCCAATAGTTACAGAATCACTTAAAGAGTCTCAGATGTCCTCAGAGGGTTGTAGATCACACTTAGAATACGCTTAGATTTTGTGACTATACTTTGCCAATGTTCTGCTTCACATCACAAATTCAGAGCAAGACTTTCATGAAAGGCTTGATGTACATAAGAATATCTTGTGAGCTTGCTCAGTTCTTATTTCTAAGCCCACATCCAGAGATTTGTACTATGGCATGCATAGTTCTGCCCACAGGGGATTTTCGATGCACTGCATTCCAGCAAACAACCTCATCGATGGGTTACATTTTCCTTAGGAAAAACTGTTTAATTGGCATTATAATTCTTCTATAGTATTTATTTGCCCTATCTGGTACTAAAATATCAGTTATTATGATTAATTTAATGGCTAATTAATCATCATTCTATTTACTTTTTTGGAGCTTAGAAGGGCTTTTTGAAAGTAATTGATTTCAGATGATCATATATAAAGCACTCAGAATGTTTCACCTGACACTTTCCTTTCCCTAAGCAAATGTCTGTTCCAGGTGGAGACCTTCAAGGCACCCTATTGATTACTCTTTTACAAACAGCCACTGTAACATCTTCCTCTGAAAGAGCTTTAGTATGGGTTTTAATCACCAAGTTTAGAGCTTGCATTCCTTTTGAAGCTTGCCTTAGTCAACTCTACTTTTTTTCCTTTGCTCTTCTCACCACATAAGGTGACTTCAGAAAACAGCAGTGACATTTCATCTGAAAACTTGGCAGGAGGCTAAAGGGGTTGCTTCCCAGGATATCTGAGGAGGAAGGCAGCATTGGAGTCCTGGAGTGAAGGAAACAGTCTGGATCTCCAGTGGGGGATATAAAATGCTTTAGAATGTTTATTAAAACACAAAACAAAACAAAACAGGAGGCTTGTTTGTTCCCTAAAGTGTTCTATATCACTTTATTGCTTTTCAAAATTTAATGTGCAAATGAATTAACCTAGGATCTCTTGAAAAAAGAAAAAAAAAAAGAAAAACAGATTCTGATTATTCCATCAGTCTACAATGGGGCCTGAGATTCTATTTTTCCAACACATTCCTAGGTAACAAGGGGAGGCTCTAGTGGTGCATGAGCTGGTAAGCAATAAGATTCTGCTTCCTCAAGCTGTGCTGATGGGCGTTGCTTGTTCTGAATACTGTATTTGTTAAGTCTGCATCAACTCTGTCAAAGTTTTTAGAGTTGCATGCTTCTATGAGCTGTTGACATTAGGGCAGTGGGTTCTTGACTGATTGAAATAATACTTTGCTATGTGAACTTGAAAAAGAACACTTATGGAGTTAGACAGGTTTGAAGTATAGCTACTAAAATCAAAAGTCAACATGACTCATCAAGTTAGAAGTACATTAGACTCAGAGTATACCTTGTCATCCAAGTGCAGAAATCCATCCATTGGTTAAAAATAAGTACAACTAGTTGGAACCAACTACATTAAAGTAATTTTCAAGGTTATGTTTGTAATTATCTTTGAATCTCAACACAGTACTAAGGTGGTTATATATTAATGCACATTTATTTTATCATCTTGTTTTAAATAAAATTTAATATATGTTCAAGACAAAAATAATATGTTCATATATAAGTATATATATATACATGTATACTCATATGCATGAATATGTAAACAGCAAAATGATTAATAAAAATGAAATGTAAAAATAATAATAATATGCTCAGGTAGAAATTATAGAGAACTTTTTAAAAAGGGGAATGTCAATTGTTATCCACTATAATATATCACCATTTGGGGGTGAGCTTTTAATTTTTCTGTAACATGTTAAAAATATTATCTTCTGCATAATTTTGGTCCTCCTTTACAATGTTGCATCCTACTTTTGCCCCATGCCATAATAGGTCTTACCACTTTGTGTTTATTGAATATTTAGTCTTCAAATAGTATATTTTCTCCACACCATTTACTGAATACTCCCTGCAGTACCAGTGGCTTCTGACACTACTTGTGTGTGCATGTACATGTATACTCTCCTTTTGTCTACACTGTTCTACTAGCTATTTCTCCATTGACCCACATATTTGTGCCACCCATTTAAATTATAGCTTTGCAAAACTTTCAATATCTAGTCCTAATGATTTCTGTCATTCCATATCATCTCTGTACTTAACTTTTCACCCACTTCTGTTTCCCTATGAATTTTTAAATCAGCTTGCCTTATTTTCTAATAATCCTCAGTGGAATTTATTTGAACTGTGTTAAAAGACACTTACTGAATCTACAATAGTTGCATTAACATGAGCTTTTCCACCCTGAAAGAGGGGAAGCCTATCCATTCTTTTGATTCTCACTCTTTCTCATGAAAACTACATAGATTTCTTCATGGAGCTGGTATCCATCTGCTAATATTGATTGTGGAATCTTCTGCTATCTTCCCCTCCTTATGTTTGCTAACTGGATTTTGCTGTTTGTTAGGGAGCTGTGTGTGTATGTGAGTATGTATATGTGTGTGTTTTCTCCATCCCATTTACTAAAACCTCTTGTGAGTTTCTTTAATTAAATTTTATTATCTTAGTTTACCAGGCTAATAATCACATCATCTGTGAATAATGATGATTTCGTGCCCTCCTTTCACAATTTAATAGCTCTGTTTTGGTTGTAAGTTTTGTTGTTTGGGGCAGACTTTCTTGACAATGATCCCCAGTAACATTATTATCTACTAATTGTTGCCTTTTGTGTTACTCTCCATCTTAAAGACTCACCCTGCAACCCATGTTCCTTTGTGTGACCATTAGCTGTCGGTTTGAGACAGATATTTTGAAAACATAAGGTAAAATATCTCTGTCCTACCACTTACCTTTGTAACTTTTAAAATCAGAAATGGGTGTTACATTTTATCTCACATTTTGACAGTTTTTCATATCATCCATATTGGTTTTGCACTTGAACTTCTGTGTTATTTTGCCTAGGTTCCCTGTCTTGTGTACCTAAGGAAAATGACCTGTAATTGATGTGATATTAGAGGAATAATTTCCAACAATTTGACATGCTTTCCTTCTATTTCTGCCTTATGTAATTATTTGTATAGCATAGTTCTTGAAAGATTGAAAGAACTCATTGGGAAAGCCATATGGCTCCACTGTTGTTTATTCTAATTTTTTTTATGGAATGCTTAATTAATTTATTGTCCTTCTTTTTTGTTTAATAACAGAGGCTTTTCAGATTCTGAAAACAGGCCTGCTCCTGTCCCATAAGCCTTAAAGATCACTGTTCTCATTGTAATAGTTTCTAAAGAGTATGAAATTGTGATTCTGATTTCCTATTTGATATAAATTACTAAGGAATGCTCTTATTGTCCCAAGGTAGAAGTTTGTATTTGTTTAGAATTTTGGTTTAATAATTTCTAGTCCTAGTACATTCTATGCCAAGATGATACTATATACCTTTATTTATATTGAGGCTTTTATATTTTTGTGTATGCGCCTTGTCATTTTTAACCTCTGTAGCTCATATGATCTCTTAAATATTGAAATATTCCTTTCTTCTCTGTCATATTTTTTGGGAGTAGCTTTACTAATTTGCTGTTTTATTTTTGTATTCAGACAGATATATCTATCTTGTTTAAATCTTTTTTGAGTTGTTCTATTATTAAATTAAAAAAAAGATTTTTCTCACTTGATTGTTTTTTAATTTCATACTGACAGGATATTGCAAAAACATACAGCAAACATCTGTAAGTCCTTCCTCCAGTTTCACCAGTTGTAAACAGTTTGTCCTCTTTACCTAATCAAACTTTTTCTTCTCTCTCCAATGGTACCTCGGTTAGTTGTAGTAATCATGACATCTCAAAACTTCCAGGATAAAGGTTGTCCCATGCATAGCCAAATTACAATCGTTATATTTGGGAAAATGAAAATTGATTTAATACTCAGATATGTTCTCTGACTCATTCAAATTTCCTCAACACAATTAATTGTCCTTTAAACCTTTGACAAGGCCTATGGAGGATCCAGTCAAGGATCACAAATTGCATCTGATTGCCATGAACATGCTAAAATTTTTCAAGAAATAAATTTCTGAACCCTTAAGATAGAATATGGACCGGGCACAGTGGCACGTGCTCGTAAGCGACAGGTTATGGCGTCACGGCAGGGTCTGGGCATAACGGTTCGAGTCCCGCCCAGGGCAGCACAGTGAGACCTATTCCCAAAAAATAGCTGGGTGTGATGGTGTGCACCTGTAATCCCAGCTACCTGGGAAGCTGAGGCTGGAGATTGCTTGAGTCCGTGGTACCACGGACAACGTGAACCTGCAGTCCCACACGCAAAAATAGCGAGACCTAGTCTCAAAAACAAAAAACAAACAAACAAAAAAGATAGAATGTATTTATCATATATGGGTTTAAATGTGGTGTTTTCCTCATAATTATTTCATTGCCCCATCACTGTTTATTGATAAAATATTCTTTTTTCCATTGATTGTTTTGTTTCTATTTCTGTACATAGAATTTGCTCTCTCACTCACACACACACACACAAAGCTATCTCATTTTCATTTAATTATACTCCAGTGTCCATGGTTATGAATGATATTTTCCATTTTTACCAGGCAAACCAGAAAATTCCATTGAAATCATTGGAATTTCCAAAGTAAGTTCATCCTCATCTTTAGGGCTCCCAAATGCCACTTAACTGACTTCATATTTTATACAATTTGCTTTCTTCCAAGGGAAACACATCAATTTGGCAGGAATTGACATCTTTACAATATGTGATGCTTTCATCCGAGACTTCAGGATTTCTGTCCATTTATTCATCGTCAGTGCAGAACAATTACTTAACACTCACTCTGCTGAGTTGTGCTCTAGGGGCTAGAGATAGTCTTTTATGTCACTCAGTAGAGAGTTTTTTTTCTCCTATGCCAATCTTGTACATTTCTTATTTGTGTCATCCTTTCCTATTTTTAAAAGACTATTTTTTAAAGAATTTTTCCATTATATTTTCTAGCATATTTTTCATCATGTACAGTTTATTTATCTCTATCTTCTATCAAACCACTTTACTGAATCCTTTTATTAATTTTAAAAGCCTTTCAGTTTATTTTCTTCAATATATTAGGTCACAGTCATATTATTTACAAATGATGATAAATTGCTTTCGTTCCTAAAATATATATCTCTTCTGTCTTGTGTCTTATTACATTGACTAGAATTACCCCATTTTAGATGCAAGCTCTAGAGGTAAAGTGACCAACTCAGCATGTCAAAAGCTAGTGAGTGACAAAGTCAGAAAACCTCAACCTTGTTCAGTGCTAGTTTGAAAAAGGTCACCAAATCAAGGTCATCCATAACTGGTCCTATATTTATCCAAAGCTTTTTCCTGAAGGGAAGTTGACATTTGCAGTTTTTATAGTCCTCTCTTAAAATGACTTAACTTCTTAGGTGAATGCACAAACACACACACATAGACACAGATACACACACACAGAGTCCTTGAAAAATAGTTAAGGATGACACAAAAAAGAAATGTATGAGACTGAGATGGAAAGTAAAATATCTCTACTGACTGTTACGAAAGACAATCAATAACCTCTAGTACAGTGTGTATATTTGTGTGTGTATTTGGGTGTGTGTGCATGTGTATGATAGTGATGATAAATGGTATGGAGAAAAATGAGGGAAGTGCAACAAAGTATGTTGGGGTTGGGGTGCTATTTTAAATAAAGTAATCAGGTGAGTCTCCACTGCCAGAAATGAACAAGAAAACCTTGCCAGGGTTTGTATAACTGAGGGAAGAACATTCTAGGTGGAGGATAGAATGGCAAAATCATGGAGGTGGGGGCATGCCCAGAGTGTTCAAGGAGCAGTGAAGAGGCCAGTGTCACTGGAGAGGGATTAGAAAATATGAGGGCAGAGGATTCATAAGAGAGAGACTTGTGGGCATTGTATGTGTTGTGTTTTACTCCAAATGAGGCAAAAGATATAGTAGGGCTTTGAGTACAGGAGCATCATGGCATTAATTGCATTTTTAAGGGTTACTCCAGCTACTGTTTTAAGAAATGACTATTGGGTTGAGAGTGGCAGCATGAAGACCAGGTGGGAGACTTTTGTAATAATCTACTCAAGTGATGATAGGAATTTAACCAGGGTGTAGGTAGAGGTGATAGAAATGGACATATTCTGGGCATATGTTGAAATTAGAACCATAAAAGTTGCTTATGAACAGTGTTGTCAATGACAAAAAACCTATGATTATGAGTAAACATGTGGGAGCAATGTTATATCTCAACCCAAGCACACACTCAATCAAAGTTAAGTTATGCTTCTCCTAATATAGAAGCATATATGTAGCTCTAGCCATCATTACATGACTTTTCCCTGTAATGTTTCTTTTACTGTCTTCTGATAATAAGGAAAACCTCACTTGTACTCTTCAGTTGAAGTGTGATGGTTCTTTTGTACAAAATGCATCTCTTCCTTTAAATTCCTACTCAGAAATTTCCACTTTTGTTAATTACATCAAGTATATTTTAATTACAGGACAATGTTCCAAATGAAAGCAAGGCAAATTTTTGTTGTCTAACTTGATACCACTGTGATAATACATGCAGTGATTGTGTTAGCTCCACCTGACCTTTACAGAGCTCTCACCTTCATAGAGAACACTTTTTAGTGACATGTAGACACATGACCTCATTGGGTTATCATTCAATAACCTGAAGGTACCCATCTTCTCAGAATCCTCCCTTGGCCAAAATCCTCTTTCTGATCTCACTTCATGGGATTGTGTTGATCACTGAATAACTGTGTCCCCCATCTCAACTCTAAGCACCTGATGGTTGATCCCTTATCCAGGCGTCAAGTTACATTCAAATTTCCATCTGCTTCACTAGAGTGGTAGACTCTATAACTCATGAATAAGTTCAAAATTCCATGAAACAGAGATGGAGAGACAGAAGGTCACACAGCTAGTAAGAAGTCAAAATTCATATGCATGTTCTCTGACACTAAACCTCAAATGTATCCCTCTTTAGATTCCCTTGTCTTCTCTAAGGACTATTGTAACTAGGAAAACAGTGAATGAAAGAAGGAATTCCCAGAACCTTGAAATAAAGGTTGGTAACTAAGACATATCATTGTAAATTTCAGCTCCAAATTTCTGAGTGACCTTTAAAGTGGGAAATGTAATTGCAATGCTAGATACTATTGGGGATTACAAAGCTCACACTTGCTTCTAAGCCTTGTACAATAATGCCAAAGGTTTATCATAGCATTTTTGTATTAAATGTAGGCATAGTTGAATGTGAAAGCACAGACATTTGAAGGGAGAAAGAACCAAAATTACTCAGTCCACTTCCCTCCTTTCTTTAACAGCTTTATTGAGATGTAATTTACACACCATAAAATTCACCCATTCTATGTGTACAATTCAATGACTTTCAATAACTCATTTATTTATTTATAGGATTGTGTGACCCTTACCATCATCCCATTTCAGACTGTTTCCATCATACCATAAAACACCCTATACTTAAGTACAATTCATTCCTGTCTCCACCTCCAGTCCTAGGCAATCACTAATGTGATTTCTGTCTCTATAAACTAACCTTTACTTGACATATCATATGAATGAAACCAAACAACATAATCATTTGTCTATGAATTCTTTCTTTTCTTTTTCCTTTCTAACAACTGCTTTATTTTTTTAATTATTTACTAAAGAAACTTCTTCTTACACCATTCTTACACAAAGTTTAAACTTTGTCCATATCTAGAATATCTAAACATCTTTTTATTTCTGAACAAAATTTAATTAAATATACCACATAATCTCTGAGTTCACCATTTGAGAGGCATGTAGATTGTTTTAACTCGCTATTATGAATAACACCATTAGTAGCATTTGTGCATAAGTCTTTTTACGCACTTTTTTTTTCATTTCCCTTAAGTAGATGTCTAGGGAAGTAACCAGTGGGTGGATGGTGGTTTTCTGTTTCTCTTTTTTAAGAACTTCCATAATATTTTCCAAGGTGGCTGCATCATATTTTCTTCCCTAGAGCTGTGTACAGTGGTTCTAGTCTCTCTATATTCTTGCTAACACTTGCTCTTGTCTTTCTTCTTTCGAAAGTCATTTTGATGTGTGTGTGGTAGTTTCCAATGGTTTTAATTTACATTTTCCTACACTAATGAGGTTAACCATCATTGCATAGCTTCTTAGCCATAGCTTATTAATTTGTATTTCATCTTTAGCAAAATGTCTATTCAAATATTTTGTCCATTTTTCAACTGGGTTATTTGTCATTTTATTATAGAGTTGTTATGAATTATTATGCATGTTGGGTATGTCTTATCATACTTAAGATTTGAAAATATTTTCTCTCAATATGTAGCTTGTCTGCCTAGCAGTGTTTTTGAAGTCCAATTAAAGAGAATTCTAGTGACAGCCAACTTAACAACTTTGTTCTCCCCATTAATGGATCACGCTTTCCAAGTTGAAGAATGAAGTATGAGATCACTAGACAGGAATTCAGGTCCATCGTTCTTTATCTTGACTAGTGTTTCTGCGTTTAGTCAAGTTTGGTTCCATGTTCACTTTCAACTTCAATTCAAATCAGTTTGATTCATTTAAAGAGGCATCCACTGATCACTTACTACGTATCATGCAATTTAGTGGGCAGTATATATGGCAGATACGAGGCAGAGACAATGAGGCCACAACACAACTCCTAGTGTCAAAAAGGTCAAAACTTAGCCAGAGAAACCATAATTCCAAGTCATTACAGTCCCAAGCATTGGATCATTAATGAGCTCAAAAGGGACAATTTCTTCCATATTGGTAGAGTCTAAACAGGTGTTATAGAAGAGATAGGCTTATCCTTTGGGTAAGAACTCTACAGAGAGAGCTGGTCAGGATGAGAGGAAGCATGAGGTGGGCGGGTGGGAGGAAGCCTGAACTGTTGACTATATGGTGGGAGCAAAAAAGATATTTAAGTATTAATATAGCATCTGCAGCAGCTAAAGTGAGGGGTGCCTAGTGAGAGTTTCCAAAAAGTAGACTGGATTATACACCAAGTGCCTCAATGCCAAAAAGAGGAGTTTAGGTATAACACTGGGATATACCATGGCCTCTCAAAGCATTTGGATAGGAACAGTATTAATGATCTGGAAGATCTATGGTTTGATTGTTCAATTCAATTGACTGATTTGGTTGTACTCTTTGCTAGAAGCAAAGAGATCAGTTGAGGCCAGTGAAGAGGTGGAAAAGAGTCGACCTGAGTAGTAGGAGGGAGAAAGGGGGCAGCTTCTTGTTACTGAGGTTGAGTCAAGCCTTGGTTAGGGTTCAGAGGAATAAGTAAGGAGATAGGGATCAGGGTGAGTCCCAATTTATTTCAAGATCTGGCCACATGTTAGAAAGTGCTAACCTTCACAAGGAAAGAAATGTAGGAGAAACAGTGGTGTTTGCAGGAATTGGGAGTGAATTGCATTTTTGGAGATATTCAGTGTGAACTGGCTTCGAGACATCCACATCCAGTAGATTTCCTTCAGGTAGGTTTAGAAGTCTGAAGTTTGTGAGGGAGGCCTAATTGTAGACAGGAGTGATGATGATAACTTATAAGTTCCTTATCTCTTTTCTTTCCTGTTCAGTGTTTATCAGCTCGTTGTCAAGGAAGAGCGACTTCAGAAGTCACGGAGGGCAGCTGACATCGTTGAATGTTTTTCGGTGCCTGTGAGCTACAGGAATGCATCCAACCTTGATTCTCTACATTACTTTGCTGCTGAGTTGAAGCCTGCCAACCTGCCTGTCACTCAGCCATTTACAGTGGGTGACAATAAGACATACAATGGCTACTGGAACCCTCCTCTCTCTCCTTTGAAAAGCTACAGTATCTACTTCCAGGCACTCAGCAAAGCAAATGGAGTAAGTATGACCCCATGAGGCCATTTCTTGCCTCCTCTGTGTTCTGTTGTACTCAAATGAGATAGTAGCATGATTGAGAGTAGAAGTTGGCAAACTAAGGCTCATAGATCAAATCCAGCCTCATGCTTTTTTTTTTCTTTTTGGTAAATAAGAGTGCTTTTTTTAAAAAAATATAGTGATGTCTGTTCATTTATCTAGTCTATGGCTGCTTTGACAGTACCGTTGAGTGGTTGAGACAGAGACTCTATGCCCCACAAGCCTGAAATATTTATTATATGGCTTTTACAGAAAAGGCTAGAATATCTCTGTGTTAGAAAAAGGAAAATTGTTTCATTTGGGCAAATCACATAGATTCTGCATCTATAAAATAATACCTATCAATTTTATATCTGTGACCACATTGTTTGTCTTTTAGCTAACCAGTGAATTGAATACTAATTCCTTTAGCCTCACCATTAATAACCTTAGGAAACATTTTTTTCTGCAAAAGATAAGAAAACCCTTTTTTGTGTGTCAAGTGTTTCTTAGGTACAGAGACAGTACTAGTCATAACAAAATCACAGGACTAGAGAAGGTCTGAAAGAGTCCTCCATGCCCTTTGCCTACACATCAGACAAGGCTTCAGCTGACATTATGACATCACAGTTAACCAGTGTTGGTGCTTTTCCTTGAACTCTTCTAGTAAAAGAGAATTTGCATCTTTATATGATATTTTGCTGATCTTTGGGAGTAGAGACACTAAGAAAGTTTTTTTGTTGTATTAACATATATAAACTTTACAATAGCTTCACCCAGTACCCTTGGAGATACTGTTAGGGTCAATCAAACCTATGCAATGACCTCCTCAGGTGGTATTCCTTAGTTACACAAGCTCTTCTTTAACACCCACTATTCCTCCATACAGTCACGCTCTCACCCAGTCTTAACTTTTGCAAGCTAGGTATCTTTAGTTCTTCTTATGACACAAGTGTTTTCCGTCTTGGATGCTTTTGTTGTTATATTCCAAGTTACTATATTTCAATCAGCATCTATGTAATGAATACTGAAATGCTTACTGAGTCCTGTCATTCTTAAGGTTATATTGCATATATCTTCCAAGAAATGATAGAAATGGAAAGGAGTCTGAAACAGGCTGTATTCCACAGTATATCTGAGAAGTATATACTTCACTGCAGAAGGGAAAATTGATATAAAAGCAGGATCTTGTGAAGGGTATGAACAGTGGCCTGTGCAGGCTTTGGTAGCCAAGATAGGGAGTTTAGTCTGACAGTGGTAGTCATTATCTTGTGAGAAACCTGGATGGAGGAACTAATTAACATTTAAAATGTCCGCAGACCCATTTAAATTCCACATTGGTATTTCAATTCTGCATGTATTACTGGCTCAAACAACACTCCTTACAGAGTATGGAACTACAAGGAGAAACTGCCAGGCTGCCTTCCACCTGTCCATCTGGCCTTCCCTCTGTGTGAAACATGGTCTTACCTCTGATGTATTGGTAAAGAAGACATAAAGATGGGCAGAAGCATCTGGGTCCCATCTTGTTCTTGATTCTCTGCACCCCAAACCAGCCAGATTATTGGTTTATGGGTTTTAAGCTTTTATCTGAGAAGAGATGGCTTTCACTGCTCTTGGCAACATACCAAGTGTTGCTGTTAGGATTCCATGCTATAAAAAGGAGAGGGAGCTGCACTCAGTTCACTCCCTCTCCCATCCCTACTAAGATCTTCATAAGAACCCAACAAGGGACCATGTCTACAGAACCCAGACACTAGCGGGTGAACCCAGGAGGAATTTCCCCAACTTGAGCATGTTTATACCAAGCACAGTAGCAAGTGAGTCAGAAGGATGTTTGGAGTTCTTGTTCCCCAAATATCATAATAATGTACCTCCTCGAGACATGGAGTTTAGCCATTGAGGGGGATAAAAATCATCTGACATTCAAGTGGATACAAGTGGATGCAGTTTCTATGATCACTTCCAAGAGGGATAAGGCTATTTAATTACTTATGCCTTCAACTCCATTTCATGAGTATTCCCAATTTTGAACCAAAATTTGCAAGAGTGAGACACAGACAGGAATGGAATTGGATGGGTGCTTATGCAGGTGTCTAGAGGATCTAATCTAGTTGATCTCACCTTACAGGAACAGAGAGGAAAAGCTGTGGTAGCTGGGCACTTGGAGTGCTGTATTTTTATGGCAAAAAAAAAAGACACCCTGCTTCAAATTACTGTATTTAGTATTAGATTTTCTGAAAGGAATTAGGTGGAAGGGTCAAGGGATCAAAAAAGCCATTCTCAGCCTAACAAATCTCTGCCTGGCCCCTCTCAGATTTTTCCATATTATAAAGGGCAGCAGACAATGCTGCTAAGCCTGGAGGATTTTTGAATAGAAAATGTTATAACCCACAAATTCCTTATCAGCCAAGTTGTTGTTCTTGTGCAAATACATCAGAAAGACATTCTCAGTATCCTGGGGCTCCCGCATGCCCTGCTGCTAATAAATCATTCAAAGAGCAATTGACCGAGCAATGAATCAAAGTGAAAAAATCAAAAATAGAGAAATATGAATAAAAAAGCCCACAGTGAGGACCTAAACTAATTAAGCATAGTGTTAATGCTAAATAATGGTATAAATACATTGCCAAAGAAAAGTTTGATATAAAAAAATTACTAAAAGAGAAAATGTATAATCTAAAAAAAATAGCTCATGAGCTGGGTGATCTGGGTCTAAAATTCTTTTTTTGTCCATAAAAGCTGAGAATCAGGGTTTTGATGAATATAAATAAAAATTCACTAATTTTTCTACTTTAGACAGGAAGGAAAATAAAACTTTTATTTTTGATTATGATAATTTTAAAGCATATTTTTTTATCATAAAGGTAACCTTCCAGTCTGTCATGAAAAAGCAAGAAAACAAGAGTGTATAAACAATAGGGGGGGGGGAACAAAGGAAAATCAGCAACTATAAAATAAGCCAGGAACAAAAGCAGTAGATTTTATTTTATTTTATTAAGAGGTGGTTTGTTCCCCTCACAAAAGGGCAAAAAATATCTTGCGCTAACTAAATACCAGAACTCATCAAATTTCTATCTCTGGAATTTTAAAAACAAAATGATGAGGTAAAGTTATATTAAATTAAATTAAACAAATTAAAGAAAAATGAAAATGGTAATTAGTTTCAGAATGTTTGTGACCCAATTTGAATAATTTACTATCACTCAATTTCCTTGCTTCCAACCTCACCCACAGGTTTAAGTCAGAGTAAGAACTAGTAAGAAAATTTTAGAGTGCAGAGATCATATGTATGGATATTAAAAATATTCTAAAACTTAATGGAGTAGCTAAATAGTAAGCTTTTATCATCAGACTTCCTGCACACAAAATCCATGAAGTTGTGTAACTTTAAGTAAGCAATTAAAGCAATATAAAATATGATTGATATATTAATTAAGTAAATACTAGCAAACATATGCTTTGTGTCAAAAATATACTTCTAAGTGCTGAAATTCAACAGTAAGCCAAACAGACAAATCCTTGACTTTACAGCATCTATATTCTAGTATGGGAGTGGCAAAAAAAAAAAAAAAAAGAAAGAAAAAGAAAAGAAGTCAAAATTTCATCATTAGATTTAGGAAAATGGACAGCCACTAAATATTCACCACTATTAAGTTGAGGGTAAAGACATATTTAAAGCACCATGATGAAAAAATAAAATGAAATAAAGTACTACAAAATGATCTATAGAATCTGTATGGGTGTGTTCTATCGTGTAAACACTACGAGAGTTCAAGGATGGCGTGTTATGAGGTGTTTAAGATCCTTTTTGCTATTTCCATGGCATGTGGCCACTCAGGCATTCATGTTGAAAGTGTTGATTAGGTTAGTAAGATCACCTTGATCCCTTTTGTTTGTTTGTTTGTTCATTGCAGATAAGGCGGACTGAGAGGCTGGAGTACTGTCCTTGGTCCTGAACTATCAGTCCCTGTTTTCTTGTTTATTTGGTTACACTTGTGACCATTTGCTTCCCTGTTTTGGATACGGCTATAGTATAAATCTGTAGCATATTAGAATTAGCTGGAATTTCAAGTGTCATCTAGTTTAGACCAGAAGTCATCAAAAAGATTATTCAATAAGACATCTTTGGCAAGGTTTTGTGATGCTTTAGTTGACTACTGCACTTCTCTGGAGAAAAAAAAAAAGAGACAATTCCTTTGTGGAAGAGGTAAAATTATTAGAACGCTCTTCCTTCTATAAAGCCAAGTTATGTCTCGTGAACTCTCCCCTCGTAGACAATTGTATTGATTTGAGCAAATGAAATTGTTCCTTCCCATCTCAGCCTTTCAGAGAAAATATGACAGAACCAACCATCATCCCTGCCACGGCTCTTTGATATTTAACATGCAGTCATTTCTATTCCTCTGCATGGCATGATTTCCATGTCTCTTTCATCCATGTCTCTTTCATGCATAGCTCTCTTATAGATACTCTTTTTTCTGACCCCTCCCTTTAAAAGGTGGTGCTTAGAACATAGCAATGTGCTTTAAATGTAATTAGGCCAGGCTTGCCACATTTTAATTAAGCCTCCTTTCAGTCATTTTGCAAATTATTATTTCTCAAAAATTCCAAGGTATTTTTTCACTACAGGTTATGATTTTACCCAAATCTCTCTTTTCTTCATTCTCTGAAGAACTAGTATCTTCTCATTTTTCAAACCTTAGTTTCAAGGTCACAGTCTATAGGAATTTCAAAGTCATGGCCTTTAGCAATTTCTTATTATCTAAGAATCATCCACATCTATACTCACCCATTAAATTGTCTTTTTCCTTACTGCATGGAATATCGTTTCAGTTACACATGTAGTAAATGCCTCCCTTGCTAAACTGAGAGCCCCAGGAGCTAGGAACTCTGGAATTTTTTGTTTGTTTGTTTATTGCTTCTGTATCTACCATACTGAGTACAATACTTAGTACATTATAGGTACTTGGTAATCATTTAATGAATGAATGAAGATGAAATTTGTTTCTTTTTGGCTATGGGTCTTGGTTTTCCCATTTATAAAATTAAACTAGTAAAACTTATTTCACACAATTATTTTGAAGACTAATAAAAAAAACTCTTGAATCCTGAAAGTCACCAAATAAGTGTCAATATAGTCTATCCATTAAATATAGCATATGAGACTGGATTCTGAGTCATTTCAGCATCAACAAATGAACCCTAAAGGACCTTCTTTCCATTATAGTAGTAAGACTTTTCCCCCAGCTGTCTCATTTCTCAAGCTCTAGAATCCTGGGCAGCATTGACTTTCTCCAAGTCTTCCAAATGGTACCCAGAGTAGCTGTCTCAGTTGTAAACAGCGGGTGGGTGCACTTTTGTATTGTTTCTTTTCCACTCTTCCCAGAATGAGGTCTGCTGAATCTACTGTTCTCTGCATCCCCACCACCATTAGCCATGATTGTGAAGTTGAAAGGACCATAATTAACGGTTGGATGCAAAACAAATGTGGCAAATTCATGCAAATCTCCATCAGAAGCCATCTTTTGTTGGGCAGTGCTGTTGTGCATGTTCTATTTATGCAGAAAAAAATTCTTTCCTTGCCATATCATTTTCATTATGTGGGGACACATTTAACCTGGATGATTCTTCTGCCAAATAGTGAGCTAAATAAGCAAAGTGGGAGGTAGAAGGGCAATTGTTCTTTTTCTCTCACTTGTTCTTCCAACTTCTGAACTCAATTGCCTCTTGAGAACAGTTGGAAGTCAGATGCTATTTTGAATGAATCTTCGTGTTTGCAGTGTAATCACATAAAATTGTGCTTATAATCTAAGTAGAGCGAGATTACCTAGAGCTAGGTAGAACTCTGAATTAGTTGGATATATTAGTTGTGTGCAAGAACATGTTGAAAGACTATTTGCACACGAATGGGTACTCAGTGATATGGTAGGAGAGAACTAAGACTTGGCTAACTTGGCTTTGAATTATGACTGCCCTCACCAAAGTCAACTTGACCTGGCTACCTAACATCTCAAGGTATATAGCATGATTAATGGTCTACCTCCCCCAAATTTGGAAATAGTAAATGAGACAACGCATGTAAGCCATCTGTCACAGTTGCTGGAATACTTGCTATTCCCCCGCGCATTTTCACTGTCTTCCTGAAGTTCTCCCAAGGGAAGGGAAGTTTGGAGCATCCTTACCTAGTGTATCCATTGAGGAGTGGACTCCACATGAAAGCACATAACTTGCTGGAGCACCTAAAGAAATGTATGGATGCCACAACTGTTGGTTCCTTCACTCACTCACAACTCAGTTGCTTTGTAACTTCACCCCAAGCTTTATTGTTCTTAGTTTAACACCTCATGTGATTTCAAGACTGGCATTTGCTCAACTTGACTCATTTGACATAATTGATATTATCATTTAGATCCGATCTTGCCCCTGACAATGCCATTTCCTGATTTTCTTTTTTTATTTTGTGACTGTTCACATGTCATATAAGAAAAGCTCAAGTGGGCTATGGAATGAGAAGATGGAAAGCCCAACTCAAATGAGTCATAGTTAAGGAGAGTTCATGGCTTGAGTCATAGATATGTCATCAGAGAGATTGTAAGAAAGCTGCTGTATTGGTTAGGATAAGCTAAATTATTCTGTAGTAATAAGCAACTGTGAAACCTCAGTTTTAATAGATAAAAGCTAGTTTCACTCCTTCTACAAGTCCAAAAATGGGTCTTCTTATCATAGTCATTTGAGAACTCAGGCTGTTGTCCATCATAGGTACTTCTACAGTCACCATGCAGAGAAAAAGAGATAGGACATAGGACACTGGTTCTAAAAAGTTTCCACATAAAATGATACACAGCACTTTCACATTCCAGAGACTAAGGCCAGTCAAATGTAAGGCTGAACCTCAAAAAGAAAAAGCTGTGCATTCCAGCTCTTTGCCAAGAAGGAAAACTGAACTATTTGAGAATATTCTTAATGACCACCATTATTTCTCATTTTGCTTCAAGCTTTCTCTACAATTTTTCATTATACCTGGCTTTACTATGGAAGCACCTGCATCATTCCTATTGCAGGTTCTATGAACTTCTTATTATCAAGCACCTACTGCATTCCAGCCACCAAACAATAAGCTTTTCACCTGTACTCCTTCCTGATTGGTCTCATAGACAGAGCAAATTCATTTAAAGCATGCACAAGTGAAGTTCCAAAAATACCCTGGAATCTCAACATCTCAGTTATGTCCCACTAAGGCAGAGATCTTAGTATCTATCAGTTTTCTCTCTCTTTACCTCTATGAAGATGCGCTAAAGAAATGTTTCACTTTTTTTTTCATTTTGACACATTTATTTTTATCCAACATTCTTACCATTTTTAATTGATTAATTTTAATACATATGTATTAAGTAAGTACCATTATTTTACACCCTTGTTATTTTTTCACAGTGAAGGATTTCTCCCCTCAGGTGTGGTCACCACAGTTCTCCCACCACCAAGGTACCCAGAGCTCTCTATCTATCATAGTTCACTGCATTTCCCCCTTCACCTGGCCCCTCTCCCCTCTCCTCCTTCCCCTTCTGGGTGTTTCAGATCTATGGCCAGTTTGAAAAGCAATGTGGTGGAGAGATCTCAGAAGACCTTAACTACCTCCTGCCAATCATTGGTTGAACTCCAGAATCAGAAAACAGGAACAGTAGCCTCCACACACCCTTTCTTTGACCTGTTCTTTTCTGTAGACCTGCTAGGAACATATTTCTGCATTTTATTACCTCTGCATCAGCCTGTGGACATGGATAGGGGGATAACTTTGACATTTGTCATCTAGGAGTATCATTGCAACACTCCTGAAAACACTTGGGAAATGCTTGGCTCAGCAAATGCCCCTCAAGTTCTTGCTGTCATGAAAGCCTAGGTCATGTCCCATCTACCTTCCTAGGCCTCCTTCTCAGTTCCCAGTAGGTTCTGTTTCCTGGGGTCCACCCACCCACCTTGGACACCTGTGCTACCAGGTCTCAGTTGCACCGTTTGTATCATATCACATACTCTTAAAAGTGCTGAACTTCTGTTGAAGCCCTGTTGGGTCTCAAACTTCTCTCTCCAAGTGAGACTGAAATTCCCTGGGTGTCACCTTGTACAAATACCAAGATGAGTGGTCCCAGGTTGATAATTTATTTTTTCACTCACTTACAGTTCCTGCAAATTTTATTATCATGGTATGAGACCTAAGGGACCAGGGACATTCTCCTTTCAATGCAAATGCACGTTAAACTCATTTGGAGAAGGAAATGAAGGTTACCTAAATGTTGACAGCAGATAATCTTGTATCAGCCCAGGCTTTGAGACACCAAAGCTCCAGACTCCAGTTTTAAAAATACTCATGGAAATAGCAGTCTAAGTTCTTTTCTTATAGCAGGACCTTTCTCACCCCCAAACAGGTTCCCATAAGTTTGATATAATTGACTTCCAAATGGGGAAAAGTGGGAAGGTTTCTGACTTTGGAAAACTAGCTCTGTGATTTTTCAACTGCCTGAACTGAATTCTAGGTTACTGGAGCTATTTTCCACATATGTCAAATGGAATCGAGCTGTCCCTCACCAAGCGCACTAGGCTCTTCTTAAGGCGTGCTTGCTTATTTATGCGGTTGTTGATACTAATGTGTGTTTGTATGTGTATAACCAGCATATGCATATATATATATACACATGCCCATGTAAACATTTTAGTATGCATGTATGTATACACATGCTATAGGTATAAGTGAATGTGTGTACATACATATTCAATTAAAAAAGGAAATTCATTAAAGAGAAACAAAGTGAATGAGGATGTACTGAGACTCCAGTTGGCACACTGGATGCATTGAGGAGAAAGGAGATTTTAAGTAAGTTCAGGGGGTGCTGTACTTACAAAGAGATCACATAAGAGTGAGATGATTAGTCTGTAGACCCTTCCTGGAGGCTAACTTTTGTTCAAATTTCATCTTTTACATCACAGACCCCAACTTTGCAAACTCATAAATTTGTTGTATCAGTATTCAGTACTGAGAAGACTCATATAAACCACATGAGTCTGATGATTGTTTTTTTCATCTAAATTGTTCATTCTTGAGTCTGATTTTAGAAAGAACAGAACTGTTCTTTTCTTGCTGCTGAAAATATCCATTTATCCTTTCCTATCTCAGAAGTCATGGTTACCCATGATGGTTCATCTCCTATATTCAGTTGTCACCAAGTCCTACTGGTGCTGCAGTCTAAATTTCTCTCAAACCCATATCCTTTTCTTATCCCCAGTGTTCCATCCTACTCCTGAGTACCGCCATCAGTTACTTAGGAAACCTCAATAGTCTGCTAATTAGTATTTCCACATCCCCAAACCACCATAAGTATAGATTGATACCATGTGTATCTTCATTTACTCAGACACAGAGGGGCTATGACTGATCTACTGAAACACTTTTTAGAAGCAAGACACAGAGCTGGGTTGAAACTTGTACGTGTAAAACTGCAGTCAGAAGATCCTGGGCATTTCATGCCATGCCTTAGTCTTGTTCTCCATAAAGTGGAATCTGGCTAGACTGAAACAAGCAAGAGTCCCCTAAAGACCCCCACACCCCTCTCACATTCACATTACTCTTTCTCCACCAGACATGACCAGCCTCAATCCCCTGCTTGTTTTGAAATGAGCCCTGCCATTCATATCAACAAATAATGAGGAACTGTACTAATAACAATTATCATAATGAATTGGCCTTAGATTACATCTGTCACCTGAGAATTTCCAAGAATTTACAAACATCAATTAGTAATTATAGCTCAAAGGATTGCTCGCAGTGGATTGCAGCCAGGATCATTAAGGTCAGATAAGAGCTGTGCAGGGAGACAAGAAGGACAGCTCTGGCTTAGGTGGGCTTAGAACTAGGGATCCCCAGTCCCTGATGGAAGATCAGGAGACCTGGAGGAACCATGTTTCTGACATTTCAATTAGGGGATAATTTATGCAGCTGCTCCATGACTTCAGTGCTGAGGAATGGGAAACATGAAATGTCATTTTAGAAGGAAGTTTATAGATGGTACAGTTCCTTTATATTGGCAGAAAAAGAAACTAAAGTCAAGTAAGAAGTGATTTATCCTAAATCAGAACCTCTGCTTGAACACAGTCTCCTCCACATTCTGTGCGCTTACTGACTCTTCAAATCTGTGCCATCATGCACCCCACTCTCCACTGTTAGGAGATAAAGATGGAGGTGATGATGATAAGAACCTAGCAGTCATCTGTTTAAGCACTTGCCCTGAGTTAGTGGGGGAATACAAAGATAAATAATGCACCTGCCCTCGGGAACCCACAGTCCGGGGCAAAGACAATTGTGAAAACAGATGTATGCGATAGATAAATTCTAACAGGAATCGCAGAATACCCAGTGCACAGCTAGAAACCTGAAGCTAGAGGGATGAAGAAGGTGCTTAGGACAGTCTCTTAGGAAAGTAACACTTGAGTTTGCTGATAAGTGGGTATTTCCCATGTAGACGAAAGAACAAAATGAGGTTTGTCCAGTAAAAGAAGTACCTGGGAGTTCTGGAACTCAAAGTTTGGAAACTCCACTGTATGTCTGGGGAGATTTGGCCAAAGAGAGAAAAAGGACATCTAATGGGGGAGGAGTAAGTAGGACTTGCATTACAGGCTAAAATTCTTGGAATATATCCCATTGAAGATGGGGAAATAATATTGCCACAAATCCCAATGTCCATTTACTACAATCAAAAGTCATGTGATATACTTTTTTGCATCTTTCAGGTATGTACACACTCAAAATTTTGTTCAGCCCAACTCTCAGCTTCACCAGTGATCATCCCACAACCAATCCTTTACCCAACTCATTGCTTTTGCCCCACAGAATATTTTAAATTCTTTAAGGTAATTCCAAACTTCCAGAGAAGTGTCAAGGATTCAATAGTTTTCATAATCCATCCACTCTGATTCCTAGTTGCTTTAATTTACCACATTTGTTTTTTCCACTTCATTCTTTCTCCCATACTCTATTTGTCTTTCAATCTATGTATTGATTGGTCAGTCTATGACCTCTTCTTACCTAAACACTTCAATGTGCATTTTCAATGCAGTGCAACACAACTACAGAAAATTAATATTGATGTGATGCTGTTATCCTCAATTTTGCCTATTGTCTCGATTATATCCTTTACATTGTTTTTCAAAATGTGATTCAATGTAATACATTGCATTTTGTTGTTGTGTCTCTAGATTCCTTGTATCTTGATCTTTCCTTGGCTTCTCTAATTTAACTCTTAAAAATTACAGGCCAGTTTTTTTTAGACTTTCTCATGTTGGATTTCTCTGAGATTTTCTAATGATTGGGTTCATGTTACACATTGCAGGCAGGACTACAGAGAGAAGGATGCTGAGTCTTCCTCAGTCCATCAGCTTAGAGGGCACTGATGTCCTTGTGTTCAGATGAGGTTGCTCATCTTGGTCACTTCAAGTGTTAGCTGCCAAGGTTTTCTCTACTAGAAAGTTATTATTCCTTTTTAATGCATGTGTATTTTGTAAGAATGTATTTCTAGGCTATGTAAGCCTCCCATTCTCCATTACACTTCCACTGCTTAGTTTTAGCATTGCTGACAGTATGGGCAGAGAGATGGTTCAAATTTCTCCACAGTATTACCAACAGCTTATGTAACCTAATCTTAATTTTTCTCAGAGCTATGCATAGGAAACATTATCTCAATTTAGTTTTCAGTTCTTTTTTCTTATAAGTGAAGTCTGCTTCTAGTCACATACTTAGAAGCAATTATATAATTTTTTTAATGACCTCTGTGTCTTTTACCAATTGTCTATCAGGTTTTCACCCCTTTTTTTCTCCATTTTAAGAGCTGTTTGTTTATCAGGGATAGTAACTCTTTATCTGTGATATGTGTTGGAATTTTCCTAGTATGCTATTCATTCTTTGACTTTACTTATAATATCTTTGCACATCAAAAAAATTCAAATGCATTTTTTTGTCTTTCTATTGCATCTCAGTGTATTCTGTTGCACTGCATCAGAGGAAGGTCCTTCTTTATGCAAACTTTTCTTAAATTCACACTCATTTGCTTCCAGCACTTGCATAGTTTCATGTTTTTTTATTTTTAAATTTCTGCTATTTGGTGTTTATTCCTGTGTATGGTATCAAGTGTGCATCTAATACTATTTTCCTTCCATTATCTATTTGGTTGTCCTGGCATTTATTGAAAAGATCATCTTTGGGCCAATAATTTGAGATGTCACTTTTCTTATATTTAAAATTTTAATATGTTCTTCAGTTTTTGCCTGGATTTTACTTTCTATTCTACTGGCCTGTTGACCTGTGCGTACACAGTACCAAACTTATAATTAAAGAGGCTTTACTGTCCAATAGAGTGAGTTCCATCCCCTAGATTTTCTCTTTCAGCGATTTCCTAGTTCTTCTTGCATGTTCATTTTTTAATAGAAGTTTTAGTGTCAACTTGTCCAGCTCTATAAAAAAATGTACTAGTAGTTTTACTGGCATTGCATTAAATTCACACATTAATTAGAGGGAGCTGACATATTTAAGATGTTGAATTATCCTATCTCAGAACAGAGGACAACGTTCTATTTGGTCAGGTCTACTTTCGTGTCTTTCAGGAGCATTGTAAAGTTTTCTTCATACAGGCTTTTTACTTCTTGCTAAGTTTATTACCAAGTATTTAATCTTTGGTTCCACTGAAAATGGAGTTTGGGGCCATGATGTCTTCTGACTGATTGATTATTGGTTATATGTCTGGATACTGTTCATTTTGTATACTAATATTATATTCTATTCTGCTACTTTTTATTATTAATTCTCTAGTAATTTTCAGGTGTATCAGCAAACAAAGATAGCTTAAAGTTTATTTTCTAATATGGGTAATTCTAGTTTGATATCTTTGCACTTACATCCAGCACAGTGTAAGGGAAGAGTAGATACTAATGGTATCCTATTCTTGCTTTTAATTATAGCTGGAGTACCTTTACTCAATTCCTTTTAAGAGAAATTTAGCTCTAGGACTCAAATATATGTTTTCTGAATACAAGTATTCATAAATTTTTATTTTCTTGATTTTTGAAAATCAGAAATAGGTGTTGAACTGTGTCCAATGTTTCATCTGCATTAATAAAGATGTGTTATGATTTCCCCATATGAATGGATTTCCTGATATCAAACCATGTTTTCTGGAATACATTCCACTTGATCTCAGCATTTATTTTTCTCACTGAGTTGAATTTTGTTCACATGCATGTTGTTTAATAATTTTATACATGCAAAAGTAAGCTGATTCTATAAGCTTTCCTTTTAAAAAAAGTTTTGGTATTGTTTTTATCAGGTTTAGGTGTCAATATTATGCTGCATTCATAGAAAGAATGAGCAAGTTTCCTCCATACTTCTAACAATTTATGTCAGTACTATCCTATTTTTTTAGCTTAATTTTTGATTGATTGCATATATATATACATATATTACATCATTGTATACCCCAAGGTTCTCCTACCAACATGTCACCTATAAACCATTATCTGAATCTCTTGTGTCCATCCCTCACCAAATTTTACCCCTTCTCCCTCCATTGCTCTATGCTTTAGTTCTGCTGACAGTTTGCTCATTTTAAGTTTTACTTGTCCTTTTGTTTGTTTGTTTTCCCTATATCCTGCATATAGATGAGATCATTCCAATATTTCTTTTTCTTTCTGGCCTATTTCTTCTGGCACGATTCCTTCTAGGCCCATCCATGTTATCATAAATGCATCAAATTTGTCTTTTTTGATTGTCGAATACTATTTCATTGTGTTCATATACCACAACTTTCTGATTCATTTGTCTGTTTTGAGGCATTTGGGTGTCTCCATATCCTGGCTGTTGTAAATAGTGGAGCAATAAACATCTGAGTACAATTCTGTCTTTAAAGATTCAGGAGAAAGTACCGTGAAAGTACCTAACCATCTTCTTTTGGTCGCTTTTGATGAATAGTTCACTGACAACTTCTTTTGATTTCTCCTTGGAATTAGCCTAAGTTTTTATGTACTAAAACCCATTTTATAAGCTGTATTCTTCTAAAAATGATCGATGACTTTTAACTTTGGAAAATAGTTTCCAGAGATCAAATACATTATCTATTATTGTTTCTTAATTTCTTCCTTATTTCCTTCCATATCTTTCTTGTTTTATATGTCAGTATTTCCTCTTTTTCCTTTGCCCTACTATTTTTATGTTCACAATAATTTTTGCTTTCATCTTTACTGTTCCTTTCTTTGTGTTTTTAGACTCAATTTTTATTTCTTTTCTAAATAGTTCAATTTTTCATTCTTTTCTTTTTCTGATAGATTTTCATGTACTCACTGCTTTAAGTGTTTTTGCAAAGGCTATGATATATAGATTTTTCATTATATGTTGCTTAAAGACATTTAAAATTTTGTTTGCAAGCTCCCCCTTTCACCCAGGAGTTGATCAAAGGAATTATTTTCTAAATTTCCAAGTGGAAGGACTTGTTTGGTTTTTTAATAGTCTTAATAATTTCTCACTTTATTGCATAGTAATTGTAAAGAATTCTTATAATATTTCTACTTTATGGAATATACTGATGCTTTCTTAATTAGGTAATATATGGTGCATTTTTGTAAATGGCTTATAAACTCATAAGAAGAAGACTTTTCCCCCTATTATAGGCTATAGGGTTTGATACATTTTCACAATATCTGCCTAATTATTTTAACTTTTCTATAGACTTGCCTATGCCTATTTTTTTGCAATTAGATCTGTCTTAAACTGACAGAAGTCTTCAATTATTCCTGTAGTTCCTGTAGTTTCTACTTCATAACGATGATTATTGTGGGGGGTTTGGTGCATAGATATTCATACCTGCTTATCATTATTGTGAATTTGAGCATTAAAAGAAGTCTGCTGAGTTTAATGCTTTTTAAATTGCTTTCTACTCTGCTCTTTGATGTCAAGATCACTGCTACTGGTTTGTTTTCTTCTTATTTTTTTCACTTGTTATTTATAGTTTCCTTTTATTGTTTCTCTTTATTGTTGTCTGTCTGAATTACTTTGCTTTAGGTATGACCTTTATATACAGCAGATAGCTGGACCTTGCTATATGAGATAATTTGATCTAATTTAATTGAATTATATGAGTCTAAGCCATCCACCTAGATTGATATAGCTGGTAGGCTTGGTTTCAACTCTCACATACTCTTTATATCATAATTTAATAGATTAATGTCATCATGCTTGTTGATGTTTTGCTCTACTTTAAAATTTCTCTGACTTTATAAAAATACAGCATACTTGAAATTTCATATGAAACTTCAAATGAATAGCTCATATATTTGAGCCATAATGTGCCATATTATTTAATATTGCTGCATTTCCCTTCGCATTCAATTAAAAAATAAATGTATTTTAAAAGGGAATATTTTCAGCATTAAAAAGAAGAGAAATACTTGTTCCAAAAAATTCATGTAAACCAAATCTGATCTCTCTCTTCTCTCTCTCTCTCTTTTACCACAGAATGTGTGTGATTCAGGGGTATAGGATCACACTTCCTCAGATGCTTGACACAACACCCCCTATCAAGGCACCCACAGTTTTCCACCGCAGACCACAAGTCCCCCCCAAGTTTACTTCTCACCTCCCTACCCCTCTCCATCTTGTAGCCTCAATCCCACAGTGAGGTTTTAAGGATTGGTTACTACTTTGGCTTTGTCTGACCCTTGATTTTGTTTCTATCTATTCCACACACAGGCGAAACCAGCCAGTGATTATCTTTCTCCTTTTGACTCATTTCACTTAGCATCATCCCTTCAAGCTTCATCCATGTGGTTGCCAATGACAAGAGTTCATCTTCATTCACACATGTGTGTATGCATGCACATACATACATACACACACCATTATTCATGGAATCTATGAGGTCCATCAGAGATATCAGGGCCAAAATGACTTCTTGAACATGAAGAAAATGGCTGTTTGATTCTTACTGTTCATAAGGGCTGGGCTTTTGCCAAGGTCTCCTTTCAACCTGTCAGATAGCTGCATCCCTGTACAAATAGCACACTTCTGTAGATGTGCTGGTAACATCGACTAACCCAAGCAAGTGAATGAAACACAGTTGTGCCCCAGCCACTAAATACCATTGGTGAAGTTATTTTATGCCAGGCAGCATCTGATAAGTTTACATTGTGGTTCTAGCTGGGGAAGAGGCTTATGAGACAGAAAATAAGTATCAAAAATAAGTATCTAGCATGTAAAGAAAAATGAAGATCATGAATTATAAGTTGATTCCAGTGGGGGGGGGGATTAGAAAAGACACATTTAAAATTACAATTCAAAATACATATGAAGGCATATATATTCAAATATGTATCTTCTGTATATACCAAACCAAACCCACCACTAATTAACTGGAGTCTCACTTTTGTTGTTCACAGGAGACCAAAATCAACTGCGTTCGTCTGGCGACAAAAGGTACGTTGGCATGTCCTTTTCTGTCTTCTATTATTCATCAGCTGTTTAAATTTCTTCCTCTAGCCACACAGGGAAAGTTAGGAATCAATGACAAAAGATTACAAGAGAGAGTTGCTTTCTCATTGGGGTAATTTTCATCTAAGTTTTAATATATACCTGTATGTAAATATATTAAGAGTTCAAATCATAATTGGAAGAATAGATAGTGGATGGATGGATGGATGGATGGATGGATGGATGGATGGATGGATGGATGGATGGATGATATGTGGAAAATGGATGGATGGATGGATGCATGGATAAAGGATGGATAGATGGAGATGGATGATGGATAAGGGATGGATGAATTAGTACATTAATCAGTGGAATGGGGAATATAAATTTATTCAAATATTATTATTCTGCTGTATATCACCACCATATTTGGGCCTATATTTATGTAGGTCTTTTTAAAAACATGTCTGTTAGACCTATTGTCTGGGTTTTGTACTTGATTCAGTTGGTGCATAGCTTTCAAAAATAAGGTGATTAGTGTTCGTGCCTTTAATAATGAGAAAGCAAACACTGCATTGTTATGTAGTTGGCATTTTCAACACTTATCCCCCAAACCAAGGCAGCATTGTTCAGGCTCATCACTTTTTGTTTTCCTAATTATAATTGAATTGCCTGGCTCTTTCAATTGGTACATGTTTCTGTTTATTACTCTTTTTAAAAAAAAATCAATGAATGGTTTGTTATCATTTAACCTATTACAAGGTTGAATGACTAGAAATCAGGTTTATCTTTTTGTTATAGAATTGATATTTTAACAGCTATCTTCCCCATATAAGCATGCCAAAATTGGACATTTTTATTCTGTTGCCTGTATTTATTGACAGCATACATAATTTCACAGGTTGCTTCCATAGAGGTGACAGTGACAAAAATAAGTAGACATATAAACATCGATGTAGACTATAGACAAAGATAATGACCCAGGTTTGTATACTTGTGTAAATATATACACACATGCGCATGCACACAGAGAAAACACACACATGTGGAGGGAGAGGAAGAGAGAGAAGAAGAGTGAAGGAGGGAGGGAGAGAGAAGTGTCCTGACACCAAGACCTATCACACATGACTTTTACAGCCTTAGTAAATCTGATCAGTAGGTAGACAGAAAAGTCAAGATCCTGGAAGATGGAGAAGGCAGAAGTATTAGGACTCACTGTGATAAGACTCACTCCGACTTCACATGAGTCATGAGAAGTGGGCATATTCCTAACTTGTTCCCTCTCAGGTACTAAGGCTACTGGACAGAAAGATAAAACACTCTTTGTGAGAAAAGCAGAATTGATGGCCTGCAAACAAAAGTGACACCAATCACAGACCTTGGCAGACTCTCCCTCTGAAGAAAACAGATAATCTAGAAGGAAGAACACCATCAATTAGGTGTCTGCAACCTCCTACTTCACCAGGGGAGGGAAGGAAACTATTGCAGACAGTGGAAACTTACAACACTCTCTTTCACAATGTCAGGGCTCCATGGCACCCCTCTACCTTCCACCTCCAGGCATAGGAGGGGTTGATAATGCTCTGTCCTCTCTGGGGTGTGTCAATTCAAGAACACCTTTTTAGATGGTCTTAATATCCCCCTCCCCACCCCACCCCCGCATAGTCTGTTGGAACATATTTCCTAAACTGAGAATGACTGGACAGGTAATAGGGAGTGGGGATTTTGACAGAGAATATTTAAAACTATACTTGCTGGAAATTTCAGGACCCACTCTCCTTGGGGACACAGAAGCCCACCATGTGGCATTTCTCCAGAATGGCATTGCTGACACCCTGGAAAATTGCCATGGTGTTTAAAGAACTAGAGCAGAAGAGCTATCTACTTCTTAGCATGAAAATGTCTTATCTTATTAGACCTTTAGGTACAATCTTTCTTTAGTGGGTGTGTGTCCATGTGAGTGTGTGTATATGAAAGGAGTGGAACCTATCTTGAATATGAATGCCCACCTGGCCATGCCCAGGCAGGGCTCTGTGGAGTCAGGCTCAGAAGTGGATGCCACAGGCTCACATCCTCCTCTTTCAGTTCAGAGAGGGCATCACCTCCTCCTGGATGGACCAAGTGGCACAAGAGCATGGGTGAGGCTGCTGGAGGATCCAGAGTAGCCACCTACCACAGTCCAGGGATCTGGGAGGCCTTTGGTGATGGCACGGAAAAGACTGAGAAAAGGAAAACTGTGCTTGGCTAGTTATCTGTCTGTGCCAGGTGTTACCCTTGGCATATCCAGGCTCAGGTAAAAGCAAACCTGGTTGAAATTCATGTGTAGCTCTTAGGGACTCTGTATACAGATCTAAGGTCAGAAACCAATATTTGACCCCTCCCATTCTTTCCTGACCCAGTTTCCCTCTCTTCAGGTTTTCTAGAAATGCTATTCTCTTTAACAGAGAAGATAGGATGCTGGGAATCCCACAGGCCCTCTCTAGGAGATATGTCCCAGCTGCAGATCACATGGGCCACCCGTCTCCATCCAGGTTCCTCCAGCTACCTGCCAGGTGCCTCTTCCACATGAGTCTGCCAGTGACACACAGCTCCTGCAGAGCCTCCACATAGAGGCCAAGGGCTCTGGTGATGAACCACCTGCTGGTGCCCTGCCATCTTCAGTGACTCCAGACAGTGCCTGGGGTCTGTTGGGTGCATCTGCAGGGCCAGAAGCTGCCACTTGCCCTCAATCTGACCTGACCTCCTATCTAGGACCTCTCCTTCTGGGAACCACTCCTGGCTCCAATAAGGGGTAGGGGTTTGAATCCCTGTCCGTCAGTAACATCGTGTACAGACTCTAGTGTAGTGTGGGGTTTGTAGACCAAGCTCAGAAACTTTATTCATTGTCTCTGGCTACCAAAACACAGTGTCCCAGCCTGAGTGTAGTTTAAACCACAGGATGGCTCCTCTCACTTTTGGGGGCTCCATGTCTGAGATGCAGAGGTCAGAATGCTTGGTTCTTCCCGAGAGCTGTGAGGGAGCATAGGTTTCCTGGCAATCCATGGTATTCTTTGCAGTGCCCAATCTCTGCCTGTTTCCTGACATGGAATCTTCTCTACATCTCTGTGTCCAAGTCTCTCCTTTTTGTAAGGACACTGGCTCTATTGGGTCAGGGGTTTATCCTACCCCAGTGGGACCTCACCCTAATCGCATTAAGTCTTTAAGGACCCTTATACCTTGGGGGAGGGAAGGCTCAGTTCAACCCTTAACAGGACCCCCTGGGCGTGGTGTGCCTGTGGTTCCTCTTGGAGCCTCTGGTTCATCACTATTTACTGAATGGTCCTGTTTTGCAACCATTCCAATCCAGGCAGGTTCTTCATCAGTTCTGGCAGCTAAAGAAGGTCAGACCCCTTGGAATTATTATCATACAATTAAAAAATAATGACCAGGAGAACATGGGTAGCAAAGTTTCCTTCTAATTTTCCTTTGCATTCTCTTCCAGTTCTCTCCTGTCTTCCTGGTGTCCTCTCTGTGATCTCCTCCCTGCAGGGTGATGCTACCCTTTTATCCCCTTCCTTCCAGGCCCAACTATGCCCACTTATGCATGCGCACACCCACTAGACCAGGTATGCACAATCATGGCTTGGACCCAGTACACTGAGTACACAGGTGCTGCTCATAGAGGCTAATGGTAGAAGGGCAAAACCCCTAATAATTCATTTACCCTACAGATCCCAACAGCATTTAAGGGTGCGCAAGGTCTATAAGGATACACAGGAACCAGCCCTACCAGGGAGACTGAGGTCCAGATTTCACTCCAGTGGGAGGCAAAGTGATCTGTGGAAACTACCTAGACAGATGTAAACCCTGGGCCCCTCCATTCCACTGCTGGGTGTGTGGCCACAAGAGATTTCTCAGTAATGCTCTGAGCCTCAGGAACTGGGGGACTTTGTGGTTTCCCCCCCCCCATCACATCTTTGGGAATCGTATCCTTCTCCCATCAGGGTAGGTTTGGGAGGTCAGCTAACTCAGGGTCTGGAACTATGAGGGAGCCACACTCATGACCCAAGCCCCACAAGTACCCTGTGTACGTGCTTAAGTGGGTGGAGTCACACAGCCCCAGGGGACAGTATTTATTTATAAACTCAGGGCAGAACCTCAACTTGAAGGCTAAGGGCTATAGGGTAGGCATGTGCTCTTAGGGTCCTGTTGGTTGACAGTAGTAGGGTTCATTCTAGGATCAGCTTGATCAGGCTTATCTCACAGGTTTTAAAGGCAGTCTTTTCAATCAGTGATCACTTGTGATCACTACCCCAGATTCTCTTTCTTCTTTACCTTGTTCCTCAGCTGGGCTTTAGCTGTTAATAACTTTGGAGATTTTGAGGAATCATGGGAACTCAACCAAATCTAGAGTTTATCAATAAGCAGAAAAAGATGAATGGGACTTGTCTTAAGATAGAGTCCTTAAAAGTAGAGCCTGAGGCTGGGATTTGGGATGTACTGAGGAAGCCTCCAGGAAGAAATCTGTGAGAAAAGGAAGCAGGATAGTGATAAAAACTGAGTAAAGAATCTACTCTGAGAAAAAAAAAAGTCAAGCCTAGATGTTTGGCACAGAGTGTGAATTTCTCCAAAGCTGTCTTGCCACAAGGCAAGAATGCCAGGATCGCTACCTCCTTCTCCATAACTCTCAGTCCTTGGCACTTCCTGCTCCTCCTTGTTAAGTCGTTCAGAGGACATGGCACCTGTGAACCTTGCACAGGTCACTGGAAAAAGCCACAGTGACCTTGTAGTCACTGGGAAATGGGTGGCTTGTGAGCCTGGAAGTGGATTTGGGTGAGGTGAGCAGCATTTATTACCAGACTCCGGTATACAAAGAGTGTGTTGCATCTGCAAGTTGAGAGCAAGCAAAAAACTAATGGAATTGCCTCAAGTTCAAGAGCTAAAAGTCCAAAGCCTTTTTGCTTGGCCCACTCTAGGTCTGGGGATCTGTTCAGAGCTATAGAGTAAAAGCTCTAGTCAGTGGGTAAAAGCACTTAATTTTGGTTTAGAAACAGAAAACTATTATGCAGACTTTGAAAAGAGAGAAGAGGACAGTCATGAAGCAAAAAAGCTCAATTTAAAATTTGGTTTGGTTCTGTTGTTAAAATAGCAGTCCTGAGAAAAGCCAGTAGAGGGAAGTACGCTTTGACCCACTCAGTAATGTTCAGCCTACAACTAGAAGACAGGAGGTGGGCTCAACTTAGGAAGTAGGTTAAAGATGCAAGTTGGACACTGTCAAAAGCAACCCTTGGGAAAAAAGGAGCAAGTGAGCGATGGAGAAGGATGCAGGATTCCAGTGGGACATAGGACAGCCCTTCCTCTAGGCGGCATATCATTCCATCCTAGAACCACACCAGTCTGTTCCTCTCCAGGAAACTGAAGTCTAGTTCCATCCAAGTCCACTTACCCACCAAATCTCCTGTCTCTGATGCTTCCTCCTTCCTGTGGCCCAGATATCCCTTTCCTTCTTTCTCTCTTACCAATGGCCCTGCCTTCACCCGCAGGTCCATCTTGGCTGATCTGGCCCCTTTCTAGGTACTGGCCTCATTCAGACTTCCATCTCCTTATTCAGTCTTCTTTTAATTCTTCAAGCATATTAAGTTCCTTCTAACCCCAGGGACTGTTTATCCATACCCTCTGCTCGCATGTGTGGTTAAGAGCCTTGGATGTTTCAGACTCAGCTTAACCCCCACTGCTTCAGACAGACCTGCTTCCCATGCATGCAGACCCTTGACTTGTCTCTCTCCTCCTTCTCTGTACAGTCTTTCATAGCATTCATGTTTATTGAAAACAGGTGTATTTTTGTTTGCTTACATGTTTAATGTGGCTCTCTCAGCTAGATTTTTAGTGATAGAAGTTAAATAACTGTGCTTGTTTTGAGCATTGTTGTCCCCCCAGATCTCACATACTATATATTCAGTAAAATATGTTAATTGAACAAATGTACAGATCAATGAATCAAGTGATTGAGTGGATCAGTGGATGGATGGATGGATGGATGGATGGATGGATGGATGGATGGATGGATGGATGGATGAATGGATGGTTCTCAGGTCATTCTTCAATTCTCATTTTCAAAAGTATGTGCTGCTTGACAGAACTGTTCTTTTACAAGCTAGGTGTAGGTGATAGAAGCAGTGATCTATAATCTCCACCAAGAAAAGGCCAGCCACCATCTGTTTGTATATCTGCTGTAACAGGAACCTCACTGCTCCTCCACACATTCTTCCCATTCCTGGACACTGCAGTTGGAGCATTTCAATATGATGAGGGCAACTTGGCATCCTATTTGTTTCTGCCATTTATGTTGGAAGCCATTTTGTGTTTCCAGAAAATAAAGTTTGTTTTGTCTGACTTGGTCCCCTCCACTTGATAAGGGTCAGACAGGTCCTCTCTCTCCCCCTCTTGCTGTTGGAACCTCTCTGTCCACCAACAGGCAGCACCAATCCCATCCCTGGTGCCAGCCATCACGGGAACACAGCTGGCTTTTGCAGATTCCCGCTGGGTGCACCCAAGTGGCAGTTAGAAAAATCAACTTTGATTTGATTTGCAAACTGAGCAGAGTCGTTGAGACAAAATAAATCCGGAAACCCATAAAGCCATTTGCAGAGTTGTTTTGCAGAAGACAGCCACAGTTTTAATCTAGTAAACACTAACGATCCATTAAAACAACCATTTTGGAGTTAGGTGCTGAAGGCTCAACTCCAGAATAATGAAGCATGAGAAAAGGAACCAGTATCACTATGGTCCCATACTGCCCGATGGTAGGGAAGGACTAAAACCATTATCCCGTTGGCAACAGTCAAGAGGCATGGATGATGATCTTTTGTAAATGCAACTTCCTTTTACAATGGTGAATCCTGAGGGTGAACATTTCATCCGGAATTTTTCTCTCCTCTGTAATAGATTCTCACCCCTGCAGGGACTGGCAGGGACAATAAATAGCCATTCTCTAGTGAGATGCCCTCATTTTATAGATTCTAAGACTGGGGATAAGAAAGGGAATGAGGTGTCCTTGACTCCCTTATCCACAAGGATAATAGGTTACAGGTGGTGTGAGAAGCCAAGTGAGATATAGGCATTGTCTGCTAACAAATAGAAAATGGCTGTTGCCTATCTTCCCTGATGCCTTTGATCCAGTTCTATGTAGAAAGGTCTATCTTAAAACTTCCTTGAGAGCTTTCATGGAATAATGGGAGATTACACACACCTGGATTCAAATCCTGTATCTAAAACTTAACTATTTGACCTTGATCAAGCTATAACCTTTATGAGTCTATCATTTCACTTTGAAGCCTGAGATCACTAGTTCTTTCTCCTGATTATTTGAGGTAATACACTTAAAAGGTGAAAAGAACATAACAGATGGTATTGAACTGATATGATTTTCCTTTTTTTTACTTTGCTTGAACACAAATAAAATAAAGTTCCTACGGCGTTTCCTCTGATGGGGTTCCAACATAGTGTTGAAGTGGGTAGTAAGGGTTGACAAAAATGAATCATCCATTTTATGCCAGTCACAGAAATGTGTGTATCCACATTAGTTGAAACATGATAATAGAAGTAGAGCTTGGTACATAGTGTGCAGTAAATAGAGTATATTTACTATGATAATTATTAGCATTATACTCTTACTCAGGAAGTAAAACAGTATAGGCTCAAATAAGCTAAATAAAGAGTTCAAGGACCCTCAGACTTAACATATATACCTAACTCATGGCTTTTCATGCTACTATTTTGAATCTTGCCAATAGTATTGACTAGATCAGATTCTATGTGTAATCTTCAGGGTCTTCTCTGTCTTACTTAACACCTTCCCATCTCATTTATCCAGTAATACTTGATGAAGAATCTTTAGGATATTATGGGTCTTTGGCCTCTCTTCATTGATGTGCAAACTAAGTGCTGGTGTCTACAGAAGGTGAGGTACCTCTAGGTACCCTCAACTTTCTGCTCTGCTACAATGTGCTAAAGCTAGAAACCAAAAATAAATTTGTCTTCAAAGCTATATGCTCTAATGCCATTGTAGCCTAACAGCATTTCCTTGCATTCAATATCAATTGCATTAGAAAGGGACGAGATGTCAGAAGGCATCTTCTGAGTTTGAAGAGTTTGAAGCTCTCAGAATTCCAAACTCCTGCTTCTTTGCTTGATCTTCATGTTTTATGAATGGCCGATACCTGCATATAAACAGAGCCTGAAAACTGTAAAGGGACAAGAGTCATGGATCCTTCATTAAAAGATGTCTTATGATGGGGAAACCAAGTGATAGAAGGAAAAAAGGGAGCATCTGCCTTTTATTATGTAAAGTCAGTCAGGACATGATAGACTTTGCTGCAGCAACAGATAAATATCCAAATTTTTGTATCTTAATATCACAGTTAGTTTCTTTGTTGTTGTCCTATCTAGAGTACATCTGACCTCAGAGGACCTCATGGCATGGGAAGGGAAAGCAGAGAGGTGGTAACCTATGTCTTCAATACCTGGCTTGGAAATTACTCCTGTCACTTCCACTTACATGGCCTTGATGAAACTGGGATTCTTCTGCTTGTCTAAAACAAGTTAGGCAAATGTTTAACAATACACCATAAACATGAGTACATAAATATACACAATATAGATGAGTTATTTTCCTATTTGTACTTCCCTTTGTATCCAGCTAAGATCCATGGTCCATCACTTATCTTCTCCTGCTTCATCCAAAAAAAAAAAAAAAAAACCTCTAAGAAAAAAAACCTCTCCCTATACCTGCATCCAGCTTTATCTCTGTCCCTAGTTACTTATAGCCCAGCACCTCTGCTAAGCAGAGCTGTAGCCCTAGGTAGCAAACACCTGTTCTGTTCTCAGTCTATCAACTGCTTTCCATTTAATCTTTAAAATAACATCATGCAATACTTGTTATTATCCCCATTTTATAGGCAGAAAATGGAAGCTCATAAATGTATGTAATTTTCCAAGTGACACAGTCAGGAAATGAAAAATAATAAACCAGGACTTCGTTCATTCATTTAGTTTCAAATAAACACAGACTGATGGCAACTTAGTATTAATCAGTATTTCCTCATTCCCTAGAGATTAAGAACTTCATCTTTAGAGTTGGACAGTCTTTCATTCTAGGCTGAAAAATATACTTCACTGTTCTATATCTCAGTTTCCCCATCTTTAAAACAATGACAGTAACACCACTTACTTCATGGGGCTAATGTAGGAGCTTAATGAGCTGATGCATAGAAAGTGCTTAGTATAATGCCTGGCTTATAATAAGCACTCAACAAGTATAGCTGGTGGAAGAACAACAAACAGATAAATTGCATCAGTACAGTCTGGGTGATGATGAAGGTAAATTGAGGATGCTCCAGGAATACAGAGGAGGGAAACATAAATCACTTCAGGGGTTGCTTTCCCAGGTAAGCAGCCACTGAGACAAGTTTTCAAAGAGAGGAGACAATTTTATTCAACAAAGTTGGAGCATAAGGCAGGGAGACCTTTTAAGTGGAGGAAGAAATCCCTGCAAATCAATGAGGCAGGTACATAGTATTGAACTTGAAGAGGACAAGGATGGGAATAGTGTCAGGAGCACCGCTGTGATGAGAGGGGGTTAGGAAGTCACAGGTGAGGGTGAAGTGGATAGCACCATAGCCTATGCTTAAACACAGTCCTGAGGCGTGGGTACCCTGGACGGTGCTTAAGCAGATTTTGTCAACGTTGCCCTGGTTAGCGCTCAGAAAATGCATCTGCAAAGGGAGACTGAGGCCAAGAGGAAGCTGAAGTGCTGGAGAACTCCTCCTGAGCAGCTTCCAAAATGGCCAAGGGGAAGTCATCTGTTTTCTTGGGTTTTGCATTTCTTTTTTGACATGCAAGACCAACAGTCCTCGCTGGCCTCCAAAGGTTGGGGAAGAAAGCTAATACAAACAGCTACCTCGAATGGACACTGGCAAACTTCCTGGTGAATAGCCAGGCCATAAATATCCTCAGCTTTGCAAGTCACACAGTCTCTGTCACAAGGACCCAGACTTGTCACGTGGCACACTAAGCACTTGTAGAGACAGGAGACTACATATAAAAACTCATGACTGTGTTTCAATAAAGCTTTATTTGCAGACACTAACACTTGAGTGCTCCTCACGTGTCACCAAAATGTTGCTTCTTTTGTCATTTTTTCCCCCTATCACTGAAAAAGGTAAAAACCATCGTAGCTTACAGCCATGCAGAAAAATGAGGGAGAAGGCAGATTGGGCCTGAGTTGTGGTTTGCTGTTCTTAGAGTATGCTTTGAAAATGGTGATACCACTTCCCTTTAAGGGGAGTATTATGGCTGTGGACTGGCATTTAAAGGGTGTAGTGTTTCATTGCTGAGGGTTCAGCTAGTAATTGGTGTGAAGTTTTGAAATCTGGTAGTTCCTCCTTATCAGCTGGTCCAAAATGCCCAGCATCTCCTTCTGTTTTGCATTAAAAATACACAGTTTTGTTGCTGAATTTCTAGAAAAACATGCAGCTTTAAACCTTTATGGGACGCTGGCCTACCTTTCCTATCATTTTTTTAGAGGCAATTTTTTTAGTGGTATGTTGGAAAGGGCAGGAACATCCAAGTCATGCCTGCCTAGGGTTGAATCTGCCTCTGCCAGCTCCTGTAAGCAAGCTGTGGGACTCTGATGCATCATGGCCTCATTCATTTATTCAATACACAGTCACTGGCCCAGTACAACGCAAGACCAAGGTCAAACGCAAGCAAACCAGACACAATGGCCACTTTCAAGCAGATTACAGAATTCAGGGAAGGCTTCTAATATGGTGAGGTTATTGCCATGAGAAGGGAAGACTGGAGTATTATAGGAGAATGGAGGAGGGAGCTGTCTGCCCCATACCAGATGAGGCACTAATGAGAAGGAGTTCCAGAGACCTGATGAGTAGCCCCCACCCAGGTGGAGGGGTAGGAGGAAGACTTGATCCTCACCAGGTAAAGAGCCTACGCAAGCACAGACAAGAAGGCAGGGGGCACTGTTGTTGATGGAGAAGACCTAGACATTCTTGGGGCAGAGCAGAGAGTGTGATGGGTGCTAGGAGTAGACAGAGGCTGGAGGGACAGACAGGCGAGGAGAGTTGATCATGGGGAAGCTGTGAGCAGAGAGGGGTTTGAAGTTTATTGAGCGACCCCCAGAGCCACTGGTGTTTTCCTTCTGAAGGGTGAGGCCAAATTGAAGAGGAGCAAGGTAGAGGCAGGAAGACCAGCTGGGGCAGCTTAAATCACCCAGGAGAAACATGAGGGTGGCTTACGTGACATAGAGAGGAGGGAAAAGCTTCCAGAACTTTTCTGGAGTAGCATTAGCAAGATGTGCAGAGGGCTTTAAAGTCAGAGCAAAGGAGGAGAGAGGATGACGCCGACGTTTCTTAGCCAAGTGCTATATGGGCTGTAGCTCCATTTCCTAAGAAAGGGAAGATGGCAGGAACTCGGGGTGGAAGGGCTGTGGGTTCAGTTACAGTCACCCTGAACTTTGCAGGCTGTTCAAAGTCTTAGAAGCTTTGTGTGAGGACCTGGCAGGGGCCCTGGCATGTTGTGGGTGCTGGATCAATGGTGACTCTTACTTACTCTTGTTTCAACGTTAAAACTCTGTTTCAGGCCCTGTATTGTTAGTTCATGATATTCTTTTGCTGTTTAGTCTGAGCTCTTCAGAACCGTAAGAATAGCAGTTTTATGCACCATGACGCACGTTTTCATGTGTGTTTCTTTCTCTCCTTCTCTTCTGCATGCTGCCTGGGGACTGGCTTCCTTGTGGTCAGCACCAATGGGCAGCGCCCAGGTGACCCCGGGGACTCCACTCTGCCTCCTCACCACAGGTGATCACCAGAGCCCTGGGCCGGGGGGAGGGGAGTGAGAGTAGCCCAGGCTCAGTGGGCTCACAAGCCAGGTCCTTCCACCCCATTCACCCACCCATCGACCTTCCACCTTCCTGACCCTTCCTCCCTCCATTCATCTATCCACTCGTCCATTCAGCTAATGCTTGCAGGTGCCTACTATGTTCCAGGCACTGTCTGGGCACTGAGGGATAGGATGATGAGCATAAGAAGGGTGTGCCTATGTCTTTCCTGGAGGAGAAAAAAACAAGAGTCAAAACCACACAAATGAATGTATACCCGCCCCTGTGAGTGGTTTGCAGAGGAGAGGGGAGGTGGGTGTGGTGTGGTGCCAAATAAATAAGCCGATACATCAGGGGCTAAAGAGTTGAGGTGTGCTTCCCCGGGAAGGCACATCTGAGCTGAGGTCTAGGCTGGGGAAGAAGCTGACCTCACATGTCCATGCTTAGGAAATTAGATCTGGCTGGGAGCCCAGGTCTGTCATTTGTCCCAGACAAGCCCTTTAGATGTGCTGATCCCCAGCCCTCCTGTTTTAGTGGGAATAAGAACACCCACCTTCTAAGAGACACCATCTGCCTGCAGACTGCACATGCTGTCTCCAAGAACTGTAGGCTGAGAGGAAAAGGCTAGCGCTGGAGGAGCCCCCCAGGCCTAAGAAGGGATCTGTCTAAAGTAAATATCATGTCCCTCCCTGGAGCACATTGTGGTCAGTCTTACTGTACACAAACCTCCGCCACGCTTCAAAGCTGGGGGCACAGATGTCCAGGCTGATGCCCGTGTGGAGCCCTTGAGACAATGGAGACAAGATCCTTTTGTTGTTGGCCCCTGGCTGGCTACTGGAACATTTGGGATCCCAAATCTCTCACTGTCAATTCTCCGGTAGATGTCACTCAGACAGTGGCCTCCTTTCTGCTAACCCCTGGATTGGTCATTTTCTGGGAGTCTGGAGTTGCAGCAAGCAGTGATGACATGAATCTGGTCATTAGCAGACTCCCAGCCCACTCCCATCCACCCCTTTCCCCAGACTCAGAGACAGCCCTGTGAGTGAGGTTCTCAGGTTGGGTTCCTGGGACAGGGAGCCCAAGGTGGAGATTCCTGTGCAAATGACTAATGAAAGGGTGTTTGCAGAAAGAAGAAAGGGGTGAGTTGGAGAATACACTAAGATGGAGATGTGTCCACTGACCCCACGGTGGACTCTGGGATGTGGCTTGTCCCTTCCACTTTGAGGGTAGGAGGCCAGCATCTGTGCCAGCTGTTGGCTGCCAGCGGCCTCCTTGGAGGATGGCACCCCTGCAGAGAAGGCCAGGCCTGTGAACCACTGGCAGCTAGTACCAACCATAGCTGAAGATGAGGTGCCCTTGCAGGTCTGGAGAGCCTCAGCAGCATTCACTACAAGTGATTGTCTCTACCTTCAACCTCTCTACCCCAGTGTGACTACAGCACCCCAGGGATGCTTGTCATGCCCTAGCCATAGGGCCTTCAGTACATTTCACTGCCTCATTGGAAAGATGAATGGTCACAAGTGCTCAGCAATCCACTAGAGATTCTATCAGTGGCCCCAGTGGCCACCCTGCCCAGTAGCAGCACATCCTGGACCTTTAGCAAGTGCCAGTTCCTTATGCCATCACAGACCTACCATCCCCACCTTCCCCAGGCAGGAGGGAGGAGCTGATGGGCACCTGGTGGCAGTGAGATGAAAGAGACTCTGCCCACTGCGCTCATGTCCAAGTCCTTGAGAAACAGCGCCCCCCAGTATGTGTGTGAGTCACCCTGCTTCTCCTCTGGCCTCTGTTCAAGTGGAGCATTCTGCTGGTGTTTCCTTTAAACAGCCAATCCCGTATCAGGCACATTTGTTCTTCCCTCTCGCCTTGCGAGGTTTATTTCATTGTGTTCCATTTATTTCCACGCACTTCTCCACCTCGTGTGATGGGTGAGATGCCCACGTGTGTTTCCCTCTGAGCAGCCTGTCTCTTTCAAAGGGTGTTTCTGTTAATGTTCTTCCCCTGGTAGCAATAATGGCTGATGAAAATCATAATGTTCAAGAGATGAGTGATGGGGGTGTTAGCCGTTAAGCCGCAGCCTCTTTTTGTATCCGCACCAAGGGGAAGAGCTGTGTGACCACATTGTGTAGCCAGGACAGCATGACATTCACAGCACGAGTAGAGGTCAAGTTCAATCCTCAGTCCTACTATGATCTGGTTTGGCAATTCAGGGTGAGTTGTGCCTCTTCCCTAGGTCTCATGCTCTTCGTCTGGAGAAGTTGGCATAATGACGTTGTGGCTGTAGCTACTTGCAAGGGTTACATGTGATAACAGCTCTGACTTCTTTGCTCAGCTAACTCCAGCTTATTCTCCAAGTGTCACTGGCTTATTCCTCTTTCCTCTGAGGAACTCCACTCCCAAAAGGGTTTTTGGCCCTGGTGACAGTGGTGGGGAGCAGTGGTAGAGCTGTTTGTCCATTAGAGCATGTTCAGCAGCACCTTTGGCATTTAGATATCAGGAGCATTTCACCTCCTGGTTGAGACAACCAAATATATCTCCAGATCCTGCCAAATGTCCCCTGAGGGGCGATCATCCTCTCTCCCCCTTGTGAAAACCTCCAGTTGCACCATTCAGAAAAAATACAGTTTGAGTCATGTTTATAATTTAACTCTTTTAGTTGTGTTAAGAACATATGAAAGTAATAGGTGGAATTAATTTTAATAATATATATTCAATTTAATTCAATCTAGGGAGAGCATTATCACTAACATGTAACTAATATTTTAACATACTAATGGAAGCTATTTACATGCCTTTTTTTGCACTAAGTCTTTGAAATCTGGGATAAATTTTATACTTGCAGCACTTCTCAATTCTAGATGCTTAATTTTAAGCAGTTCAAGTGAAATATCATCCTCAAAAGAGAGCAACTATTTCCGTTGTTGACTCTGAATGAGTTTAAGTAAAATGAATTTTAAAATTCAGTTCCTCAGTCACACTGACCACGTTTTGAATGCTCAGTAACCACTGGCTTGGTGGCTACCAGTATGGATGGCATGGATATGCAGGTGATGGTCTTGTGCCTAGTTGGTAAACAGAAGCTTACAAGCCCAGGGTGAGCACAGTAAATATTTAAGCCCCTTTATTCCATTTTTCACTCCCTCCCCAGGGACAGTTGACAATGTCTGAAAATGCATGTTGGTTGTTGCAGTCAGATGTGAGGGATGACTGATATAGAGGTAGTAAACCCATGGATGATTAGGGGGTTTCTATAATGGGTTGAATCTACAGGAGACTAATGACATTTAACGTTTGAGTTAAATATTAAATAATATTTGAGTTAAATGTTGAATAAAAGCATTTGAGCTAAATAACATTTGAGTTAAGTAACAATGAATGAAACAAATATGTTACTTAGCGTTTCACCTGCAGGATTCTGTTTCCCCCAGACTCATCACAGAGCAGAAAGAATGTCTCACCTCTGCTCCCTGCAGTAATCCAACAGACCTATAGGGGTGTCTGGATACTGTGCATGCTGGGAGGTGGATGCTGTCTGGAGGCTGGGGGAATGCAGTTGAGGTCAGTCTAACTGCCTTGCTCTGGCATGGACCTCTCAGCCCCAGCTGACCCAGCTTCATGCCTGGGCCATATCCAGTACCCAGGGCTTTGGGATGAGCCCTCCTCTGGGACCCAAATTCTGCTCCCTAAAACTGGAGCAATTTGGACAAATCTCTTGGCCTTTCTGAGCCTCAGTTTCCTCATCTGTGAAATGGTCAGAGTGAGTTCCTGCATGTTTCATGATTGTTATTTTACTGGCAATTCTTTGATTCTGGACCTTGCCAGAGTGACAGACCATGACATACTCTAAATCTGCTTTGCAACTGCCTCAGAAGCAGCCTTCCCAGGGATGTCCTGGGTCCTGGTTCCAGATGGAAAGGGTTTGACCCTTTAGGACCAGACTCCATGGCCAAGAGCAGATGGGAAAGCAGCATGACAGCCTCCTGAGGGCCACTTCCTTGCAAACTTGGCCTCTGTGACCCTTTCAGGAGGTCACTCCCTGGCAGGGTTCCTAGATGGCATGAGACAGGCCCTGGAGGCAGGAGGACCAGATGATGCTCTCTAAACAGCTAACATGTGGGACTCTGCTTGGGGAAGGGGGAGAGGGGCAGGCAGTGGGGGTAGAGAGCTGTAGAGATGGCAGTTCTTGTCATCAGAATGTCCAGCAGGATTCCTCTCGAACGTGGCACCTCCACATTATAGGCGCATTGTCTCAGAACTGTTTGATTTCTGTCACCTCTTCTGGGGGGCCCAGCACACCCACAGTGGTCATTCCCTGGCCATGTGCGTCTCTATCATTGAGCGGATGGTGCCCACTGATAGGGCATCGCCAGCGCCATGTGCTCCCCCCACCCTCTGCCTGCACCTCACTCTGCTCACCATCCACCTCGTCATCAACCTGATTGTGATGAAGCCAGGGCCCCAAGGTGGGCAGTGTTAAAAATGTAGGCCTCGATGCCATTAGCTGTGTCTAAAAAACACAGAGGTAAAAGAGAGATAATCTTTTGAGCACTGGGGTTTGGCCCAGTGATTGAGCTCCAGAGTTCTACCTTCCAGCCTTCCGGGGCACTGGTTCTCCAGAACCTCAGAGTGGCATTTCCCCAAATCTGCTGAGCCAGCTCTGCTGAATCCAGTGCCTGATTCTGGCCCACAAAGGCAGGACTCGGGGGAGGGGGGGCAAGAAGCCTGGGCATCACAGGGGAACCTCTCCCAGGTCCTGTCTGTGCAGTGGGAACAGCAGCAGATACTGCAGGCACGCTGGATCTCAGCTTTTACCTTCTAAACCCACTAACAGCCAAGCTCTTTCTCATCCATCCTTTGGGGAGGGGGAAGATGAGCTTTTAGCACTGAACACAATGATTCAATGTTTCTACTTCCAAAAGCCAAGGGGCAGAGGCTAGAAGAAAGAAAACGTGTTCATGGTGGATTTGGCTGGAATTTTAGCAATCGATGTTGCTCCCGCTGCTGGTTTTATTACCCTCGCTCGGTTTCGTTGCACTAATCTGAATTCCGTGCTGCTTGTTTACCACTGTTCTCTCTGATCCTGCTAAAACTTCCACTAATCCTTCCTATGGGTTTTCATTGCCTCCGGAATGCCTTCTCTCCTTTCCAGGCACTCTGATACTTGCTGTAAAACTGCAGGATCTGGACAGATCTTTGCTTCTTCCCCAAACTTCCCCTCCAAGTTAGACAATGTGTCATCCCCCTGGGAGTCAATATGGCCAGAGTCCAATGGAAAGAACTGAATCTGTATTCTGAGTAGGAAACTCTGGGACATCTTGGCCTCCAGTGAGCCCTGCTGTGCTGTTCAGACAATAAAGGCAGGACATGCTGTTTTTCCAGAAGCTTCTTGGTCTGCTCAGCCTATGACCAAGCAGGACTCTAAGCCCTCTTCCAGCCCTGACCTTTCTTGGCATCTGGCTTTACTTATGAAGTGCTAAAACCTCCCTCCATTTGCATCTCATTCCCAGGCTACTTAGAAAGTGACTCAGCTTTGACCTGGGGTTATGTGCTGAGATTATCCTCCAAAAATAGGTTGAGGTCCTAATCTCTTATCTAGAAAAAAGATCTTTCCACCTGTAATGAGTTAAAATGATGTCATGAGAGTGGACTCGAATCCAGTGTCACTGGTGTCCTTACAACAAGAGGGAAACATCACAGAAGACTGAGACTAGCAGGGAACAGGCAGGACTTGAGGTGAAACAACTGGGTGCAAGAGCCACACCTTGCCAGAACATGCCAGCAGCTGAAAGAGGCAAGGATGGATGTACCCAGAATCTCAGAGGGAGTAGGGCTCTCCTCTCTCCTAGTATCTTGATTTCAGACATTCAGCCCCCAGAACCATGAGTTTTAAGCCACCCAGCTTGTGGCAATTTTTGTCAGCATCCCTGGGAAGTGGTTCTACTTTGACACACGATGATCCTGAACTCAGGGCAGCAGGCAGGGTCCCCTATCCAGAACTGGGACTTTACAGGGGACAAACCTCAAGGAGACCAAGCTACCCATTGACTTACCCTATCTCCCTGTGGTGCCCCCATTTTCCATCTTCTGAGTTTGCTATAGGACTGGTCTCCACTTTGCGCTTTTTGACTCCACCTCCAGCATTTGCAGACTCTGCATCTCTTGCCAATCACACTCTGGCCTCACCTCCGCCTCACTCGCCATGTAGGAGTAACCTGTTCCCAGTATCCTGGCATCTGACTGGTAGCTGATCCCTGGCTGTTGGTGCACGTCCCAGGCTGACCACTCCTAAGACAGCATCTCTGCCCACAGCTGCCCTGGGCCTGCTGAAAGCCACAGCAAGAATTCCAGTCCCGTGCTGTGCCCACAAACTCTCAAACTGGCTGCCCGAGATAGTCTAAAAGGGCTATCACTCTGCCGCAGGGCACCCAGGAGAATGCATGTTCTCTCTTATATCCGCTCTTCAGCATAAACCCTTAATCCCCCACGCAGGCCGTGGGTGCTCCTCTCTGCCTGGCCTAAGCCTCTGTGAGCGCCCTGGGCCCCAGGCTCAAAGACAGACTTCTGCCAACAGGGAGCCGCTCTGCAGGCACTGAGCTGACAGCCTCTTCATCCTCATCAGCAGGCCAGGTCTGCTCTGGAGTCAGCATGGAAGGGAAGAGAGGAGGCCATCAGGTGGTCTCAGGGATGCTCAGTGTCCCACACACTGACGGGTGCACATCGAGTGCGCAGCCTACATTTGCCTCAACAGTCCTGTCTGTTGTCCGCTGGCCACACCTCTGTGTTGGCAGCCATCACCCTGAGCATTGGCTCTTAGCTTGCACACTCCCCTCCTACACCAGGTGCTGAACTCCCGCATAGCGGCATCCTCTGAATTACCTCAGTGCTCTGCACTTTCCGTACCCACTGTCATTATAACCCTGTGCCACTTATTGGAGACAATATCCAGGACTTCGCTGCTAATAAGGTCAAGGTGATAGGTTTCATCCACTTGCAGGTCACTTAGCTTTGTCTGATCCTGAGGCCATGGGCTCAATTTTGTTTCCAGCTAATGTCCAAGCAGGACTCTCTAGGCATAAGCTGACCCCTCCCTTTGGGGGCAGACTAACCAGCAGAGCATCCAAACCCCCAGTCCCAGGCTTGCTTCTGATCCTTGTTTTATATTTGACTCCTGCTTCAGCCACAACTTGGTCTCTAACCTCAGCTGTGGCCTGACCCCTCAGCCTGTCTACACTGAACACCCATCTCTGGGCTCTTAGCAGTGTTTTAGAACCCCTTGCCACCCCTGAAGTACCTGCCTGATCTGGCTACAGACTAGGGTCCTGACACTCATGCTCTTGCACCTCCTAAGTATGAGAGGACAAAGTTGAGCATGGGGGTGGGGAGGGACTTAGAGCCATCGGTGATGAAACCTCGGGATAGCCTCACCTTACAGGAATGTGTCAGTAGTGGCAAGCCTGGCATCAGTTGGGTCGGCTGCCCTTCCGTAGTGACCATACTAATTCCGATTGCTTGAAAAGCATTTAGAATAAAGGTGTCTTCTTGAGCCCAAAAGAGCATCATCCTAAGGCTCTCATCTAGTCACTTTCCTACCGAAATAGAATCTGACCTGCACAGAGTGCATGCTGTGGTAAACAGACTCTACCCGGGAGATGTGTGGAACCAGCACAGGTGAAATCTTTTACTGTGAGGCCTGACTGCTTTCCAACAATCAATTAACGTTATCCCCATCTTAAGGGGGTGCTAACTTCCATTGAAGGCTGATAAAGAGAGTGACCTCTCTCTGCAATATTTAGCCATTTTTACTGGACAGGCTGTGATGGAATCAGTCTTCCCTTTGGAACTGGCTGAGTAATACCAAGGTATATTAGAAACTGATGTCTTCTGTATACTTAACTCAGTCCTTATTAAATGTTTTTCCCCTGCAAGAGGAGAGCAATCTTTGAAAAACCCATGTCTCGGTAGTGTTTTCCAGCTACTTGACATTGACTCTGAGTTAAATCTTGGCTAAAAGCAATTACTGTCGTATGATGAATTGAGGCAATTTATTTATTACTTGAGAAACATTCTAGGTGATGTCACTTAGGAGAGTGATGGAATAATCCTTCTCAAGCACTCCATTATCAACCGGATCAAGTGAGGAAAGTACTGTTCCGAGCTGTGGGGGAGGTCGTTAGCAATTTCAAAAAAATTAGTCATCCCGAGATCAAAGAAAAGAGTATTGGGAATAAAATGGATAACAGTCACCTAAACTTGCACAAACCTGCCTTCTTGGGGAGTTACATGGCTGCTTTCACTGCTAAATATCAAGAAAAGTCCAGGGATTAATAATAGAACTAAACTCAATATATTAGGGGTTTGCAGATGGTAGTTGATATACAAGAAAAGTGAAAAGGATGAGGGAACTTAAGTTAAAAAGGTCAAGTTTAAATATCATTTGAGCAAGTCTGTATAATTTGGCCCATATAACAAGATCCACATGACATGTTCATCAATCCCTTAGATATTAGAATAGGATATGTCAGTGAGAGGGCAGGAAGAGAGATAATCTCCAAGAAAAGCAGGTAAAAAGTGGAACTGTATGATCTGGCAAGTGTAAAACTCAGCAGGGACAGGATAATAGAAGGAGTCTTAATCCTCCTGGCCACGATGATTTTCGGGTCCCTGTCTGCTTCTTTCTTTCATCTAGCTGAGAAAAGACAGCCAGATGTCTCTCTGTCTGTCAGAATGGTGACATTAGTCCTGGGGCTTAAAGAGAGGAAACTGTTCTAGACTGTAGGGTTCAAATCCCAGTTCTATCATTTGCTGCTATTACTCCCTGGGGCTCAGTTACCTCATCTCTGAAATAGGTATATTGATAGAAACTGCTTCGTTGGATTGAAGCGAGTATTAAAAGAGGTTGTGTTTCATAAAATATGAATAGAGCTTCGAGCATTGATCAAACTTGTAGTGAAAACTCTAAATAGGTGTTCATTTTATGATCATTAATATTTCAGTTTTGCATCCTGGTATATGGCATTGGTCAGATAGCCTCACTCTTCCATTGCCACCCTCTGATTACAGTGCAGGCTGGTACTGGGCTGTTCTGAAAGCCAGCTGGCATTTCTGCCCCTTGGCCTTGACTTTATTGAAATTAAGATATAGTGCTGGACATTTCTCCTGACTGACATGTCCAGACATGCCTGAGAAGTGGCATGGAGGTGGAGCCAGCATCAGTTATTCACAGGAAGACCATACTGCCCTTGGCCCTTTGCCCTTGGCCTCATACCCCTCCTTTGTTCTTCCCCCACTTCGCTGAGGCTTGCAAGGGATCATACAGGCTGTGTTTCCTGGCAGTTGGCTTCTAGATGTGGCCAATAGAGATAAGACAGAGCAAGAGGAGTGGAGACCTGCTTTCCAGCTCTTTTTGGAAGTGTCAGAGTTCTGGCTTCTGTTAGATGATCCTGACCTCTGAGCCTGTTGACCTCTTAGCTGTCCTTGGTCTCTCCAGTCTGGGATGGGCAATGGACCTTAAGGCCACTGGCCTCTGGGTTGCCTCACCATCCTTTCTGATCCTTGTGTACCAATGTGCTAGTAAATGTGCTCCATTTTAAGTGTTTGGAATGGTTTCCCTTTTCCTGGCTGGATGCTGACTGATGCAGATCTCTGCTGGTTTCTAGTGATTATTCCTTCCGTAAATGAAAAGGGGGAAAAATCTGATTTAATCATCCCCCACCCTGTATCAACATTACACTTATTTGTGTGAAATATCTGGAATCCACATTTTTTTCATTAAAAAAAAAGCCAGCAACAGCATTTGTTTCTCCCCAGGCTTCTCGCACCCCTCCTGTTCTCTACAATTTCAATCCTCAAAGACTGCCAAAGTAGTTCATGATCACAATTACAAATGCTCTCAATGCCTTGGGATGTAATTTGTAAAGTCTAGAGGCTTGAATCTAATGAAGTATCCAGATGCTTTCCTACCAACTACTTTTCCTATCTTGGACTTCAATTCCATCTTAAAAATAGCCTACCGTTCTGAGAATTTGCTCTCAGCAAAATCAAGAGCACATACCTGACTTTAGAAGAGCCAGAAAGTTGCCCAGCTTCCTCATCTTCTCCCTGTTGCTTCCTCTTGGCAACCCCTCCCCGCCCCCCCCCATAATCAGAGATGCCTGCAACACTGAAAATCCTCGCTGGCATAGAGGTAGCGGCTTGGAGGCAGGGTTTCAAAGGTTTTCTCTACTGGGTGCCAGATGTGTGCAAAGCCAGATTTAAGACCAAGAAACTCTTCAACAAAAGAAAACATTAAGTAGATGGGGGGTGAACTACCAGCATGATGAGATTTGGGGATAATATGCCCTTGGATCACCAAGAGATGACTGTGTGTTTTCAGGAGTGCAGTTTTTAGAAACTGTGTCCCCCCAGAGCCAAGATCACCAGCATGGGTTATGCCTCCACCGGGATTCACTTGGTTTTATCTATCAATTGCAATTAGATGTTCTTTATCTGTGACTTCTATTTTTACTCCATATCTTTGTAGGGGAAATTCTCTCTAGGAAAGCTATAGCATTGGGCCTGTGGCCAATGAAAACTCTTTGAGAATGAATCATTAATCCCTTGTTACCAAAGTATACCACTAAGTCATGCAGATGAAATTCTGATACAGGCCTTGCCCACAGGGGGTGTGTAAAGTGAACCCCTCGAGGGATGCTACCTGTTTTCACCTGAGGATTGGTAGTACTCAGGCAGGTTACAAGGAAGCATCATGCTAGTACCCACAGTGTACCCATACTTTATAGACAAAAATGCAAATCCTACTGCCACCTGGAACCAAGTTCCAAAGTCATACCTTCATGATGCCCCATGAATGAGCAATGCTGCAGAGGTTATCATGCATTTTTACCTGAAATTGTAGAGAACAGGAGGGGTGCATTTTTACCTGCGATGTTTTATTTGATCCTTAGACAATCCCTTTGAACTTGGTGTTCACTCTCTATTTTGCAAATGAAGATAACTGCTTTGATCAAGATCAGATAACAGTTACTGATAGAGTTTGAGTCAAGTTTATGATTTGAAACCCTTTGCTCTTGACCAATCTCATGAAACTGTGGTATCTCAATATCAGAAGTCATGTCAGTGATCACGCTATCCCTTCTGCTGGCTGGAGAGCCCACTCCATTCCCAGATGGTGCCTTCAATATGTTGATGACATATTCTCTGGGTTCTGTGGGTAACTTAAAGGGTTGGGAGATAGATACATCATGTGGGAGACCCACAGCTCTCAGATGACAGAGAGAATTTCTCTCACCCAGAATGTGGGTTTCACTAGAATCAAGGGGTGTTGGGTTAGAGTGTGTGGGAGGATCAGTAAGCAGAGCAGAAAGGTGCGCATCCCATCAAAGTGATGTCTGGAGGGCTTGGTTAAGTATCCAGGAAGCCCAGGTGAGAACAGGTTGAGGCAGCAAGAAGTAAAAGGGAGATCTCACTCAGAAATGGGATTTGGGGGCTACACATGTTCCTCTTAACATCATCATGCTGCCTCAAAAAGGCCTGGACTTGAACCTGGATATCCATATTAGAACTTTTCCTATAATGGGCCCTAATCTATCCCTCCCCACCCATGGATATTAATTCTGACCTTTGAAATTAAAGGACCCAACAAATCTACTGCATCCTCCACTATGATCCTTCAGATTGCTAGAGGCATGATACAAGTATCACCTGAGTCTTGCCTTCTCTATGCTGAAAAAGCCCAACTCCAACTAAGACTCTTCCAAAGTCACTGATATCCCAAGTCAATGTATATCTTTGTGACCTGGCGACCTTGTCAAAAAGCGGGTGCTGATTCAGTTGATCCAGTATTGAGTTCCAAATTCTGTATTTGTAGAAAGTTCACAGGTAATGCTGATGCTTTGTACTGCATTTGTGTCAAGGCTCTTGGTCCATCTTTAACTTAGAGGTTTCTACTAGTGAGTGAGCTCCACAGCTGGAGAAGGCTCACCAGAGCCATCTGACTTGCACAGACTGGAGCAAAGCTGCATTACCCGATTGGATTTCAGGTGTCATTTGGAAAGGAAAGTCAACTGGGATCTTGGTTGGGTGGTGTGGAAAAAGCCGGTAGGGGTGCAGAAACTGGTGGCTGGTCCCTATAATGGAGCAAAGATGAGGGGCAGGAGATAGACTTCAAGAGGCTAAGCTATGCCTTGGGCACAGATTTCCCTACATAAGTGGATAGGTAGCATTTTAAAAGCCTAATGTGGACTCTGATATGAAACAAGGAGGCAACTGGATTCTAAGTTGCTATTGCTTCTGTGGAAAGAGTAGAGGCAGCAGTAGCTGCCATGGGAAGGTGGGCTCAGCCTCAGGGAGTACTCAGAGCACTATGGGCACAGCTGGTTGGGTATAGGGCTGGGCATGAAGCTCCATGTTGGAGACAGCAACCTCCTGTCAGTGCAGACTGAGTTCACAGGACCGTTTTTGCTGACTACATCACACAGAGGGCAGCAGTGCAGCCCTGAAGCTATTCCAGTTGGTTGAATCTACCACCTGTTGCCTAGTCACCAGATCAGATGTACTTGGACTGGTGTCAGATTGCTTCCAATAGGGGGCAGTGATGGAGAGGAAAATCCAAGTCCCCTCCCCCCTTCTCTTACTTTTCAGAATCCCGTTCCCTGCTTAGTAGACAAAAATCAAGACCAAAAAAAAGGTCCAGAAACCTTTCTCAGGATGCTGGGAACTGATACTTAGTTTGGCTGTCATGAAAAGGGTAAGGTTAAAGGTAAAAGTGACCCAGCTACCATATTCCTGAAAGTCTTCCATTTCTGTCTCTGAAAAGTTCCCTTGCATTTCCAGCTAGTGGGTCAAATGGCCCACCTTCTCTATGGAACCACTACTTTAACAACTCCAGAACCCCTGCTCTGAAATTCACTAATTATATGACCTTGACAGGCCACTTCACCTGTTGAGAAAATTAAATCATCTATAGAAAAAGGAAAATAAAGCTAATACCTTCTGTGCTGAGTTTTGTGAAGATGAAATTACTTAGTATATGAAAGGTGCCTAGCACAGGGCTTGGCAGCCAGTCTTGGGCCAATACACTGAAGCTAAGCTTTTGAAAAGTAGTAGTAATTAAGCTTCTGTTTGATCGGGGGCTCCATGCTTGCCTGAGACAGTTGATTGCATCGCCAGGAGGCCCCATCGTTAGCCAACCCTAATATGCTTCCCTATAAATCTTATCACAGATTCTGCTCTGCTCCATTGAGCTATGATGCTGTGAGCCCTGTAGACACACTTCTGACTGCACAGGAGCAGGGCTAGCCCAGGTCTGTCTCTATCCCACTTTCTTACTTTCAGATGTAGAAGTCACATGTGAATGTTGTTTAGTCCATGGGTCCAGAGTGCTGTTTAGTCCTTTCCTCTGTTCCTGTATCACCCTTAAACATTCTCAGCACACATCCTTTAAACGTAGCCCTAGTGCTCAAACAGGCACCCTTTAAAGTATAGAGTGAAAGTTAGACTTCCCATTTTACAGAGCGGGCATATGCTTCTGTACCTGAAAACCAGTAGTACCAGCCAAGCAGGACTCCTCCTAATAACTTTGCTGGATGGTCTGTGATTTCAGCTCAGATACCTGTTGACTGTTAGACAAACTCTTTGGTTTGTCTAAACTACTGGCCTCTCTGATCTGGATATTCCTCTGGGATGCTCAAAGGTGCCCTGTTGTTGACTTATGCTCATCACTGAAGATGACAGCTGGGGGGATAGTCTTGGGAAAAGTTCTCTAAAACTCACCCAAGACCTTCACTTTGCTTCAGGTAAGGGCCTGGATCTACACTCAAGCAGCATTTGACACAAATGATCACTCTTCTCTGCTAAACATCTCTTCTCTTTGCTCCTGGGTCCTCTGCTCTCCTGAGCTCTTTCTTACCTGTCTTACCACTCCTTCTTTTTCTCCTTGGCAGCTTACCTTCCTCTTTCTGCTCACTAAACATTGCAGACTCTCATCTCTGCTAAGTCTGCTACTGAAGTCACTCCTATTCTTACCCAGGACAACTTCATCAAACCGCAAGCTTCAGATACCATCCATGTACACATGACTTAGACATTTTCATCTCCAGCTCAGGTCTCTTTTCAGAGCTCCAGATCTGAATTTTAAACTGCCTACTGTTCCAGAGAATTTCTCAAGTTCAAATTATCCCAAACATCCCAAGTTTAGTTTCCCTCTAAAGCTGTTCTCTTTCTGTTGTTTCCTGAACCCTTAAACAGCATCATTACCCACCTCATTATGAAAACCAAAGACAGTGGTCAACCTCAACAGTTCTCTCTCTCTTATTCCCCTAACCTAATCCATCAACAGACTCATCTCTATAACGACCTTTTTTATTGTTTCTTCTGTCTCCACTGCCATCACCTAAGCCACTATCCTTTGCATACAGTGCTTTCAGAACTCCTCTCTCTAACCCACCTTGCCTCCACACTGAATCTGGAATGACCTGTTGGAAATGCAAATCTGGTCAAATCATGGCTCCATGAACAAGACCTGAAGGGCTGTCTGTGTTTGGGTGGGGTCAACAACACTCATTGTGCCTCATCCTGCTTTGTATAGACCTACCCCTCCCACCTTCTCCAGCCTCTCTCCATTCTTATCACTTCCTCATCCTTACCACACCTCATTTATATATACATAAATCTTTGTATTCCCTGGGAATCACCCACAACCTTCCCTCCCTGACCACTCCCACCCATCCTTCCACTCCCAGTGTGTTCTTTAGTTTGGTTGTTAGCTTGTTTGGATTTTTATTCCTGGTCTTTTGTTTGTTTTCCCTATGTCCCATATATTAGTGAAATCATTTGGTTTCTGTCTTTTTTTTTCTGACTTGTTTCTGCTAATATGATTTCTTCTAGGTACATCCATGTTATCATAGATTTGTCAAATTTGCCATTTTTAACTGCTGAGTAATATTCCATTATGTATATATACCTCGTCTTTTCCATCCATTCGTCTGTCTTGGGACATTTGGGTTGTTTTCTTGCAATCATAAATAGTGCTGCAGTAAACATCTGGGCACAGGTGTCCCTTTGTATAAGTACTGAGGTCTCCTTTGGGTAGATTCCCAGAAGAGCTATTGCTGGGTCATATGGTAGTTCCATTTCCAATAGTCTGAGGGTCCTCCACACAGCTTTCCATAGTGGCTGGAATAGTTTACATTCCTACCAGCAGTGTAAGCAAGTTCCTTACCACCGTGAACATGCATGATCTTGGAAGCTAAGCAGGGTCAGGCCTGGTTAGTATGTGAATGGGAAACCACACCTCATTTCTTTCGGTCCTTAAATACGCCAAGCTCCTTGTCCATCACACAACCTTCGCCAGGGCTGTTTCCTCTGCTGCTCCTGCAGGTTTCCCTCATGCACTTCTGCTCTCATTGCCCAGCTATATAGCCTGTCATCCTTTAGAACTTACCCACCAACTGCTTCCTCTTTGCAGTGATTTATTTCCCTGTTAGGTACTTTCCACATGTCATGTGCCTCTCTCCCCAGTCCTCAGCACAGTTGAAAACTTACTATTATTGATTCTTGGTTTATTAAACCAATCCCCTGAGCCCCACCCACCACTCATTGTATGTTCTTGGTGAGCAAAATTATATCTGTTTACTCACCACTGTGTTACCAAATGTCTGTATTGTGAGTACTTATGATTATTTAGTGGAGGAATGAAATGTGAATCTCACTCCTAGGGTTAGAGGATCCTCTCCAGGGTCACTTTGTCTTTGTCCCCCCCCCCCCCCCCCCCGTCTCTGGAATGGGATCTTCTAGCAGCACTAAGTAAGCTTTAGAGCTATGCCAGTGAGTGAATATTCCAGGCTCATTCTCCTTCCAAATCCAGAACAGAAAACAACCTCTGGCAGTATTGAGGAAAGTGTAGTTCATACAGGGAGACTCTTTTAAGCTTGGCACCTGGACTAGATATCTCTCAGAAACTGTGTATCCAAAATGGGAAAGGATGAGTCCCCACACTGTATGATGTGAAACCAATGCTGCCAGGCAGGTGGTCAACTAACTCCATGTGGAATTCTTAGTCTAAAGATTAGCAGACCATGCTCAGTCCTGGACTTTGATGGACTGGTCCTGCCTTCAGCTGTTAAAGGGAACTCAATAAAATCCCCCATCCATAAGTCCTTCCAGGGGGAAGCCTTCTGACCCTGTTGTTGGCATAGTTTAACACACAGCACCTGGGGAAGTAGTAGAAATTAATGAATGATTGATGAATAAATGAAGCAAGCAACTGTGGTTCGCTAGCCTCTATGTCGTTCAATAATCACCTGTTAAACAATTATGAGGGAGGCCAGTGCTAGAAGCTGGCACTGGAGAGATGAATAATATGTTCATGCTGTGCTTTCTAGGGAGCCTTGAATAAGCAAACTCAGTTTAGTTCAGGAGCATTTGGGGCAGATGCTCCAGCAAAAAAGACTGTTGATGCTCTTAAGCAAGAAGAGGAGATGCATCATTGAGCTGGAGGGCTACTCTTAAACGTCATAAACATCAGTGAGTTTGGGGAGTTAGAGCCATAGCTCATGGACATTAGCTTCCTTCAGCTCAGCTGAGTTCTGCAAATACATGGCTGAAAACAGGAGAAACTCAATTTAGTTCCAGGAGAACAAATGTGTGTGGGCAGAGATGTCATTCCTTCAGCTCAACATTGAACAACCACAAGCATTAAGGGGACACCTATGATGAGCCAGGCTCTGTGCTAACATGAGGAAACAAAGATAAAGGAGGCATAATGTCACCCCTGAGGATCTTGCGGACCTCTGGAGGAGACAGATTGGAAAAGAAATAACTAATAATACCACACTTTGGGGGATGTGCGAAAGGTTACAGATTGTTATCAGAGTTTAGAGAAGAGAGAACGGTGCTCTCCCAGAGGCAAAGAGGTCACTGATGAAGGATGGGCGGGCACTGATGTGCCAAACAAAAGAGGCTGGGCAGACAGACTACTCTTTGGATTTAAGCTGCCTCATACAAACATGGCATCATAGAGACTATGAAAGACAGCAGGGTGAGAGTGCTGGGCTACTCTCCACAAGTGATCTATAGGTGTCCGCAGTGACAGGTTGCCTCAGCTCACTGGCACAATACATGACAAGGTCAGGTGTAGCCATCTTCTGCTGTAGCATCTGCAGAACTTATGTTTTGGAAGGGGGGCACAATGGAACTAGGGAACTGGAAAACTGACTTCAAGGTTTTGACTGTTGAGACCTAGGTTCAGAGTAAGAGAACATTAGCATCATGCTGAACTTTGCAAGTTTTCTCAGTAGTTCATCTATAAAACGGGGAGGACAGTGGCTAATTTGGGGAACATTTGTGACAATTGACCAAGATGGACCTAGAAAATGGCCCAGCAAAGAACCAAGGATATTACAATTTCTCTGCCTTTCTCATTGGGAAAAGAGTCACTGACTTAACCCTTAGCAGATCGTGAACCATCAACACTACATTCCAGAACTGGAGTAGTGAGCCATGAGTGTATTTTGACCCCAGAGAATTCCCTTTAATAGACTTGACTTCTCCCACCATCTGTTTCCTATAAGGCACATAGCAAAATTCCATGTGCTGATTGTTAAAAAATCATTGTGATACCTTAATATAAAGCTGCTGTTTTCACCGCTTACTTAAAAGAGTAAGATTTGGAATAATTCCATGAGCCCAGATTGGAGGTGGAATTCCATGTTTTGAACCTGGGACCAAGCAATGTGAAGAACAAAATACCACAGTGACTCACTGAGTGACAATGATGTCCTAATACATTATCTATGTAGTTTGGGCATCTCATGTTCTCATCTACAAAACAGACTATTATAAGAACTTCAACCTCACAAGGTACAAGGTACTAATCATCAAAAGGACAGTGTACCAATTGTCTTAGCACAATTAGATCTTAGCCTGGCACGTAGTTGGTGATCAATAAATAGAAGTGGCTGTCATTGAGATTCTTGCCCAGTCACATATGTGCGCTTTTTCAATATCTTTCTCTTTCTTCTCTTCCAAGGTGCCTCCACTCAGAATTCCAACACAGTGGAGCCAGAAAAGCAGGTTGACAACACTGTGAAGATGGCCGGTGTGATTGCTGGCCTCCTCATGTTCATCATCATTCTTCTGGGTGTGATGCTCACCATCAAAAGGAGGTGAGTCTCCTTTGCTGCCCTACAGACTCTGCAGACCCCAAGTGGCCCCCTCACCTCCCATGGCCAGGCCCTTGCTCTGTTGATCACTTCCAATCAGGACCTTCTGATATGATTGCTGAGACCTCAAGTACTTGAGCCAATGGTGGCTCTTTGTGTCGGTGTCTGAGATGCATGTGCTGCTTAGTGAGTGGCCCTGAGGTGGGGACAGTGGTTCCATGGCGGGCCACCTTGGTGTGCCATCTGGTTCTGTTAAATGACTCCATGAAATGAGTCTTCTCAGCATCCACTGCTCTGTCACCATGAGGCATGACATCAAGGCAACTAGGCATTCCCAGGAACACAGATGAATCCAGAGATTCAGATATAGGAAAGTAATGATTCACCCATCTTACCTTCATTCACCCCCAGGTGCCCTTTCCTTTCACAGCGTAAGAGTTCTCAGAGATACCTGCCTACACCACTGCCCAGACTTTCCCACGTGGACTGTTGCCACTTGTCACCTCTCAATAAGATGTCCCTGAACACCTGGGATCCACTGATCTCACATCATGTGTCCTTGCTCCAGGCTGTATTGCTCATGAAAGCTGGGTAGATTCCTCCCTCATCCTCACTGCAGTGATGATAGCCTCCCTTATCACCACACTGCCATCTTCTGTTCATCAGACACTCACTGTCTTGGAGACCACTCACAGAAATGGCAGAGGGAAAGGAACATTCATCACAGAGCACTGACGAAAAGCAGCTGCCACTGGCCCTTGTCTGTGCTGCCTGCTCATGAGCACAGGGCCTCCTCCTGCCCACCTCTTCTCAGCCCCTGGACTAGAACCTTATTTCCATACACACCTACATCCACGTCTTCACTGCTTTCAAGCCAGGATCCAACTTTGGTCTCCACCTTCCCATGCCCCCTTCCCTCCAGAGCAAACAAAGCACTTCAGTGCCTTAGAACAATGTATTATACTGCAAGGTGCTGTTGCCCAAATCAGAGATGTTTACATTGTTATTCACACTATTTAAGATCTCAGCCTGAAGCTCTGGGTTGGGGCATTATAGAGATCAGAGCACCCCAATGACAAGGACATGTCTAGGACAAAAAGTGCTCATGAAGCCTGTTCCCCACCAGGACAGAGGGACAGAATGTCCCAAAGACACATTTCAACTTCTACCCAGCGAATCAAATGGATATAAATGTAGGAAGTTAAGAGGAGGTCAGTTTCCCTCTTTTCAGGGAAAAGGTCAACAATATGGGGCCCCCATTATACATGCAGTCAGTCTTCTCTCTCTCAGATTGGCAACAGGATGTTCCTGAGTCTCTCATGTTTTGTTCTGAATCAGGCAGTCCTCCCTCTGACCAGTATGCTCTATGGAAAGGTCCTTTCTTGACACCATTAGCCTAACAGATTCACTCCTTTCCTTTGGCTCCCAGCAAAATGACCTGGAGTTATGGTTCATAGACAGCTGCTAACTCACTGGTTGGAGAGAATAATGCTATGCAAATATTGGGGATCAAGAACCCCCAAAGGGTTAAGATCAGCATTGCTCTGTCATATCATCATTGCCATATCATCATCATCCATAAAACATGGCTGTATTGTGTGTCTCAGTGACCTGCTGTTAGATGAAGTCAAACATGATATACTTTATCTGGGGGCAGAGAGCACGTTGCTGATATAAGATCATTGAAGTATTTCTCAAAGTTGCAGACACATTGGCTGCAGAGGTGAGTCTGGGATTGTCCACCTGGACAAAGTTGCCAATTTAATACAATTTCCTTCCTCTTTGATAGACCTGAAATGTCTCATTCTTTGTCACTGATTTGTAAGTCAGATACGCTCTTCCAATTTTGCTCTTTCTAAAGCCTGGCTTAACCCACGTCACCATCGTCTGTAAGCTTGTGAAGAAATTTCACTTCCTTCCCAGCAGCTATTTCTGAAATGTGTGACTTTTAGGGAGGGAGGGAAGGGCTTTCTGTTTCCAGGGTGGGAACAAGTATAAAGTGAGTACTTTGTGTGCTTTTAACCTTTCCTGCATATCTTCATCATCTCTCTCCTCTATCATAAATATCCACCAGCCCCAACCAACAGACATCACATGATCAGTATGTCTTCCTAAGAGGCAAAACTCAGCTGTGGTTGCAGCAGATGGGGCTGGAGTGCAGGGTGGAACCGAATTTACATGGACAGCATCTTCTGGAGAAAATAAGACACTTTGCTGACCTAGTTGGTAGTAGTAATTTACAGGTGGGCATAGTAGAAGGAAATAGGAGGAAAAGGAAAGAAGAGAGAAGGAAGAAGAGGGAGAGGAGAGAGAGTAAGTACAGACCCACATTCTTTCCTTTAGCTGACAGTGTCTTCTTGTGTCTGGACATGCCGATAAAATACAGTGAAAGGCTGGGTGGGATCCTTTGCCTCTTCATAAGCAAATATAGGGACAATTTCATTGGTCATTTGAGCCTATCACTTACGCTGACCAAAATGCTGTTCATAATTACCTAAAGAGAACAAGTTTTAAAGAAAAAGAAGGTTTGAGTAACAGGCAAATCATCCCAAGGCAAGTTTTGCCTTTTCACTTGTAAGATCCAGTAATATCCTGGGCTGTTCTGATGCTCAAATAAGATAATAGTTAAACAAGCTTTGCTCCCTGTACCTGCCAAAGGTATCACAATTTACAGTATCAGCAGAGACATTCATCTCACACATGACCATTAAATGCCAGCCATTGCTAATATGCCATCTGCTATTACCACATTACCTACTCCCATTGCTATTATAATACTATTGCTGTTACCATATTCACTATTACCAGTATGCATCTATGCTAGAGGCACTCTGGCCTAACTAGTTTGTTTATTTCATCTAAATTGCTGCCAATTCTGATCTCAATCCTATGAATAATCAATCATAAGAGGGTAGGGCTGGTTTTTCATACCCCTGTTTTTTTGAAAAAAGAAAACATGCTAAAAAAAATTACATGAGTTGGCCAAGGTCTTAGGCAAAGTTGCAAAGTAAACCAAGGTTCTGTGACTCCAGGTCCCATCCTGTTCCTTTCTAATCCATCAGTTCTTGGAGACCAGTAGAAAATAAATGAATCCTGGCTGAGAAACAAGCAACCAGCTCTGGTATCGTTTTCCATTCTCCTCTGCCTTTGCACCTGCTAATTACCATGAATCAAATGTCTGAAGAGTTCCCTTCACCTCCAAGTTTCCTATCACTCTCTAGTCTTCAGCACCAAACCCTTTACATGTAGGACTTCCAAATGTTACCTTGTCCGTCAAGTCTTCCTACAAGCCACCCACCCCAGGAAGATCCAAGCCATACCCCTACATATATAGGCCTTCAACTGTGTATTTATGATCCTACCTGGTATAGCACATGCAGGCCTTCCTTTGTTTATTTATGATCCACCCTAAAGCTGTAACTTGACCTGGGAGGACTGGTTCTCCTAACTTTGCTTTTTCTCACCAGAGCTACACTGCCCTGTATCATCTGCCCTGGGTATCTACCCTGAAAGTCTTTCAGGCTTCATGGTCAAAACCAAAATCATCACCTACCCCTCAGTGTGTTCCCAACTTTATGCCCCAATCTTAGTGGGGACTGTTCCTTAGCCTAACAGAGGGGAGTCCACCACCCTGATACTTTTGAACCTGCATGTTTACATTCTTTAAGTCATTCCTCTCCTCTTTTTCTCTGCCATCACTTCCCTGGTCTTTTTATCTGTTGTACAGGTCTCCTACTCAGACCCCTGACTCTGACCCTACCTCTTAGCTCAGCCTCTTTACCATAGTCAGAGTAGTACTTAAGAAAATGAAACTTGTGCTCCCAAATATGTTTCAGTGACATCTCCTTCCCTTTAATGATGGATCATGGGGTCAGAACGAGAAAAGAAGAACACATGCCTAAGTCACATGGATAGCTTTCTCAATCCACTGTCCCCCTACCGACAGAAACTCTACAAGTTTCTTAAGACCTTACCAACTCTTGTACTTTCACTGCCAGTGTTCCTCAGGTTCACAGTACTAGATGTTGCCTATCAAAAGATCTAATTCGCAAACCACCTTCTTGAGATTTTCTTCCAAATCTCCAGTCTAGGCACAACCTTTTTACCATCTGCATCCTTTCAATGAGTGTCTCTCTATATTCTGTTCTGCCTTTTATCTGTCATTTGTATTCATATCTTACCTTCTTGAACTATCAGCTGCCTATTCTGATTCATCCTTATGACAAATGAGCTTTGTGATAACTGGGGTTTCCCTAAAAACGTGTTGAATGGAGGAGCTGGTGAAATTAGAACAGATGGAGACAAGGATCAACATTTCATCTCCTGGGCAACAAAGCTTCACTCAGAACACAGCCCAAATATCAACACTGAGTATCAGGAGTACAGCCAGTCTTGGGGGTAGAGGGTTAGGCCAGAAATGGCAGTGTGTAAAAGATGAACATACCATGGTTTAAGCCTTTAGAAAACACATTGTTCATCCAGGAAAAAATTGTGAGGCAATAGGAAAAGCTAACTACTGGATGAGCCAAAAGAGACAGAGTCCCTATTAGATTATATTATGTGACAGACCAGAGAACTGAAACAAGTCGAATTTGAGGAAATTGTACCAAATCACATAGCTATAAGAGGTGAAACTAGACCTCAAACTTGAGCAATCTGATAATGGCATCCTCTGTCTATATACCATCTCACTTGGGTGAAATACTGAACAGGGCTGCTGAGATGCTGAATCGTGTGACAGATTTTGAGTGGTTCATTGGGGTAGGAGAGAAGCATAAATGGAATGTCATCTTCTCTTTTCTACCCTGTTCTTCACTCCACATCCTGAAAAGTAATCCTTCTTTATTATTTAAGCTAGAAACTTGGGCATCCTCTTCACTGTACTCACATTTAATTGCCTGTTTATTTTTTGTCTTCACATTTGCTTCTTCTTCTCCATGTCCATGATCATTGCAAGGTAGAGCCCCAATATCTCTTGCTTTGACCTTTGTAGTAGCTTTCATGATCCTGACTCCCTTTCCCTTTGACTTATTTTCTCACATACCAGCCAGAATTATCAATAAAAAAAAGTAATAATAATAATAACTGACCACTTGGCTTATTGGCTTCTCCCTATGACCTATGGGATGAGATCAAGTTCTTTAAGTTTTTGGAGACCAGGCTTATCAAAGTCTTGACATTTTCATCTTACTGATCCACCTACCCATTCCATGAACATGGTTTAATTTGCCAGTAATAGCATTTCCCCTTCCTTATCTGGATGCTCTGTGACTTTACAGCCCATGTATAGATGTTACATACATCTCCTGTTGCCTCTCTCCACCCTTCTCTTTAGAAGTGGTTCCATTGGTCTCTATCTTGCCATATCATTACCACTTATTACTCCAAATGACAGTAGAAGATAGTGATGAATAATGTGGGATCTTAAAGTCAGACAGCTTGGATTCTAATCCCTGTCATGTCGTCTACCAACTACATAAACCTAGACAAGTTACTGACCTCTCTGGATCTTCCTTTCCCCCATCTCTGAAACATGAATAATGGTGCCTCATGGTGCTAATTAAATAAAATAGTCCAAATAATGTACATAAGACAGTATTTAGAAATCTACTGGCACAAAAGTGAGTTCCTGCTATTTGGAACTATTAACAATTTTTGTCGTGTCAACTTTTTACTCTCATGTCAGGATTTCATTTTCCTACCTCTGATCTTGGTAAAGACACTTAGATTAGGCCCTCAAGAAGTATTTGCTGAAGTTATAATAGAACTATATATGAGTGGATGATGGGTGGATTATTGGATGAATGGGTCGATGAGTAGATGGGTGGGGAGATGGGTGGGTGAGTATATAGATGTATAGATGAATAGATAGACTATTAATTGAGTGGAGGATGAGTGGGTAGATGGATGGATAGAAGGAAGGAAGGAAAGAAGGAAGGAAGGAAGGGAGGAAGGAAGGAAGGAAGGGAGGAAGGATGGTGGATGGATGGATGGATGGATGGATGGATGGATGGATGGATGGATGGATGGATGGATGGATGGATGGATGGATGGATGGACTTATAAGCTAAGTGTATCACTAGATGGTCAAATAGACAACTTAGTTCTGTTTAAATGGAACAAAAGGAAACTTTGCCTCAAGTCAGTCTTGTCAGCCAGCTATAAAGAAGATTCTGCAGTATGTGATTTATGAAGTTTGGGTGAGATTTTTTTGTTTGTTTTTTTTATTTTTTTCTGAGCACAGCTGTCTTCCTGCTCAGGATTTTTGGTCTCAGGCAATCTGTTACTTGCAGTATTGCTGTATCCTTGTAAATTTAGACCTTCAGTAAATCTTCTTAAACCTATATAGAAAACACACATGTATACGCTGTTAGGACCATGGAGTAAAGAACTGCAATCCTTGCTCTGGAAGAGTTGAAGAATTAATTGGGAAAATTAACAAAGCTTCTCAGTTGTCATCACTCCAGAGTTTCCTAACAGTTGAAACGAGAATAGCACTGATTTTTGGAGATATCCAGGATAGTTCAGAAAAGCTTCTTGGAAGAGTTGATTTGAAGTTGGTTTGAAGATTAAGGGGTATGTAGTCATGAAGAGGTGGCCCAGGTCGAGATGAATCCTGAACACAGAGTACATAAAAGTTAGAGGTTCCAGAACATGAATGGAACCTGTGGCCCAAGAATGCAACCTGCTACTGCTGACTATGAGAAAATCCCGGCTCGGCTCTGGATGGAGGCCTTGCAGTTGGTCCAAAACAACCTGAAACCTTACACTTGCTGAGGAGTGACCTCCTAGAACCTCAGAAAAAAATAGCAATAATAATTTGTTGTGTGGTAATTAAAAGTGAGAAGGCATGTACCACGCCTGACTCGCTGCTTTGCTCAAGATATTTCTGTGCTCTTTCCTCAAAGGCAGAACAAGGTGATGGATAAGAACATGAGTCTTAGACCCATGTTGCTATAAAATCCAGTTGTCTGTGTGATTATAGGCAAGTTACTTAACCTTTTTGACCTCAGTTTTCTTCTTTGTAAGTAGGGATGGCAGCAATACCTCTCCATTAGGGTGGTGTGACGAATGTGTGAATTAGTATATAATAAGAGTCAAGAGAAATGCCTAGTCCTTAATAAACACTATATAAATTCATATTTTATTACAATTTTAATATTCCTAACGAATAGGGAGAAGGAAGCTTTTTTATCTGTGAATGAGGTGGAATCATAAACTCTTTAATGAGTTCTACCATATTCCAGGTGTCTATTATAACCTTGTATTAACTGAGATGAGTATAATAAACTTCAACAACTGTATGTATTGTATGTACATCAAATGTAATTTCAATGTAATTTATAGCAATGCAATGTTTTGTTACAGACCATAGTAACATCCATTGATCTATACATTGATCTATCCATCCATATATCCATCTACCCACCTACCTAACATTCTTGGAAATAGGTCAGTCTTGCCCCAATCTTGAGATAGAGAAATTGAAACTCAGGAATGTGTAATGACTTTCTAAAGACCACACACTTAGCAAGTGGTGAGTCTACAATACAGAGACTTATCATATTTCCACTCCTCAAAGCTGTTGAAGGTGGCAGTCATCCATGCCATTAGCATGTGACTCAAGAATAAGAGGTCCAGGAGAAGGAATCAACTACTCAAGAAGTCATAGTGAGCACATGAAAGAGCTGGGATGAAACCACTTGTTTCTTGACTTTCTGTCCAGTGTTGAGTTAGAATATAGGTGTTTCTGCATCTCTTGTATAGAACCTCAAGTTTCTGCCCCTGATGAATCGCATTTCCATGTACTGAACCATATAATTAGCAGTGAAGAAGAGCAATTATCTTTCTCATAGCACCAACCTAGATGGTTGGTGAAGGGTTTAATGACTTGCATGGATTCTTCCAATTTCCATCCATTACAACCCTGGTTCTCCCTCTTTTATCATCGTGGGCATTTGGTCCAAAATGTTGAAGCTTTGTAACCAGATAGATTTTGCTGTATTGTGACTCATACTTCCTAGCTCAATTCCCTATGGGTGTATGGAGCTTTCCTTCTGCTGTGACTTTTTATCTCTCAGAGTTACTTTCCTTCCAGAGCTATAGATTTGGCTCTCCTGATAAATGAAAGTCTAAAGATGGTCCTTCTTGGCCAATTCCTAGTCCAGAGAAGGGAAACTTGGGCTCTGAGGACATGTTCCACACTGTGCCTATAAAGAGTGCCTCTTCCAGGGCCAAACAAACTAGATAATGGTTGCAATTAGCCAAATAACTCTACAGGGAGGGAAGCTATTCTTGCCTACTCAGATAGATATTTGGGGACCTGAATTATTCAGCAGTTTTTCTCAAACCACAAATGTATCAGTTATTGTCAGGGTAGCTAAATCTGTGAAATAAAAGCACTCCTACATCCCTTCTTATTTTCCTACATAATCAGAAAGGTTCTAACAAAAGAAAACTCATGGTCTTATTTGGGTCATTTGATGATCGTTCAGAAGCCAGGACCTAGAAGGGACCTCAGGAAGAGAATTCAGGTAGTGATTTTTCAAGCTTTCTTTGGGGAAGTGGAATTGTGAGGCATTCAGAATCTTAAATAAAACTCCAGTTTACAAAATACATGAAAATGGAGAAGCTCTGACTTTGATAGATAGTGGGACTGAGAAATCCTACCCCTCAGTATCCACTTCTTAATTATTACAATAAAGTTTCTTCTGGGAACACTAGTTTTTGTTTGTTTGCTTGATTTATTAATTTATTAGTTACTTTAAAAAGTACTGTTCAGGTGCAACCACTTTAAGAGACAGATAAGGAAATGAAAGCACAAAGAGTTATTGGAAATTATGTTATGTTCCATTTCAAAATTAGAATCCTCTCTCTTCACACAATACTTTCATTGTGAAATTTGAATTTTGATCAGGTTAGCCACTTCTCTATAACAAACAACTCCCTTAAATTTAGTAGCTTAAAAATAAGACATGAAATTTAGTGACTTATTTTCCCCATGAGTCTGCACTTTAGTCAGTTCTTGAGAGAAATGACCTAATCTGTTCTGTGATATCCAGGACCTTATTTTGCACAATACAGTTGACTGGAGTTGGAATGACTGGGGCCCAGGTAGTTGTCCTTTTTTCTTCCTGCAGTTTCAAGGCCTCACCATGTAGTCTCTCTCTTGCATGGCCATTTCAGTAAATTTGGACTTACATGGAAACTCAGGCTCCCATGGGAGGGTCCCAAAGACCCAGAAAGAGTTGCAAGGCTACTTTTTGCTCTATTCTAGAAAATTCCAGAATGGAGCTCCTATCACATTCTGTTAGTCACTTAGGGCAAGCCTTGATTTAGTACATGAGGGTACTGTACAGAACATGAGTCCTGGGAAGTTTGCATCATTGGTAACGCATCTTGGGTTTCCTTGCTTTCAGCATGACCATACTAAGGAAATCCCTGATGTAGTTGACTGAGAAATAGAAAAGACAGAAGTTGTTACGGGCTTTCTTAAATCATAGGAGCACCTCTGTGTGAAGGAGTAGTTGATATTCTCAAAGGCCACGGAAATCTGACCCAAGATAAAAAAAAACCAGTTTTACTTGACCATAGAAAGAACCCTCTAGTTATTGAAACAGCCAAAAAAATGAGACTTGGCTTCCTCTGCAGGAACAATGAGTTTCTCTGTCATACGAGGGACTTTCTGCATCTCTTCTACTACTGAAAATATCTGAGTCTCAGTGAAGATGATTAGCAGAGAAACTTGCACCTCCTTAAACTTAGGGATGCTAACATGCTATGTGCATTTCTAAGGATCAAGATTTCATATAAATCTAATTCTTGTTTGTTTGTCTTTTCTTTTTCCCCCCTTTTTGGACATTTCCTTCATCTGACTGCCCATCAATATATAGAAGAAACGCTTATTCCTACTCCTATTACTTGTAAGTATCGACCCGATGATAACTTTGCTTCATGCCCTCTAAGGGTACCTGTAGCATGCATTTCCTGCACCAGTCAAGTGTCTGTTAGTTTCTCACAGTCACTCTGTCTAAGTGTCCCCATGGTCCCAAAGTTTTATGTTTGGCACAGATGTTTTCCATTTGAAAATGCCCTGTCATCATTCATGCTTGTTACGTTTCTGTCATCTTGGATTCCTCACCTCCCCTCCATTTTTGGAGTTTTTAAAGACTGTTCTCCCCTTTGTCATTGTGGTTTTCCAGTTAGGAATCCCCCAATTCCAGCAAGAGGTTGACCAGTCCTTCTATAGGACTCACATACCCAAATGTGAATCAGCCTATGAGCAACATGGGGTCCCATTGTGCCTACTGGGGGGATGGGTTCCCCTAGGACTTAAAGGTTAGAAAAAAAACTATTGGCAATTTCCACTACTGGGGGGGTGGGTTGCCCTAAGGGCAATTTCCATATTTCAGGAAATCCACAGGGAATTAAGGCTTTATCTAGAAGCAGCTTCATGGGAGACAAAATGCCCAGGGCCTTTGCTTTGAGCTGGAATAATCTCAGTTGGTGTTTAGCATTAGTTATCTCAGGCTATCAGTGTGTTGTGTTGGGGGTTTTAGATGGCTGATTGCCTGTCTCTTCATTTTTTGTTTCTTACTTTTTCTAAATAAACAGAATATTTTTCTTATTTTTAAACCAGACAAAAGGGACAAACTTTGTAAAATATAAACTTGGTAATCAACAGTTAAAAAATACTGAATTAGTATCATATTCCTAACATGCATTTTCACATTTGAAAACTAAAGTATGTGAAATCACACATCCAGTCAGCAAAATAGTGGAATTAAAACTCAGAGTGTCTGACTTTTGGTTATCAATCCATGTCTTCCTCCCCTGTGGTAGCCTTGTATGAGAGTCTGCCTGTCAGTTATTACCTGGTGAAGCCTTCACACATCAACACAGAGCCAGCAGAAGTTTCCTTCCCTATGCTAACTGCTTGCACCAACAGCTCCACAGCTCAGCATTGAGCAGATAATGGAGGCACAAAACAACATGGGATGTTGTTGCTGTGGTGGAAAGAGGAGGTTTAGGAGTCACGCAGCTCTGAGGTCAAGTCTATATCTATCTGCCGGCAGTTATGCAGCCTTGAGCCACTTTTCTAAACAATTTGAGTCTTGTTTACCTTAGCTCTAAGATAGGGATAACAGTGCCTAACTCATAGAATTTACCTTGAAAAAAGGGAAGGAGATGATTTTGTCAAGTGCTTGCCACAAAGTTGGCACTCATGAAAGTTCAGTTTTCTTTTTTCCCTCTTGAAGAAATCTCAGGGGTCTGGAAAGTATTGGCAGCCATGGGGACGTCTTTGGGCTTTAGGGGTTCTTAAGACACCAGTGTTCCATGTAGGTGTGGACATATCCCATCACAACTACTGGCCACCTCCCCCGACCTGTTTATTGATCAACGTACATAGCCACTCTGTACAATGCACTGGACTGGGTATACAGTGACATCAAAGATGAATGGTGTGAGAATGTAGGAAATATAAGGAAGTGTTTGTAGTTCAGATGGCCATGATGATCAAGGACATCTCAACTGGTGCCAATGGGAAGTTCTAAGCCACAGATTCTACAGTGTAACTCTTGCCAGCTCAGAACTCAGACCAGGGATATGCAGAATATGCAGGGATATGAAGAAAAGGGAGCTCCAGGATCTGACCCATACAATCTCCAGATTTCCAATGCTCTTTCAGCAAGTTTAAAGCATAGACCCCAAGCAGGTGTTTAGAACCCCGCCTATTCCAAGTGGGTCCATAGACCACCAACTACAGCTTCAGTGCCAGAACCCCAGCTCATACATGACAGAGAAACTGCACTGTTTCAAGAGCACTGTTATAAGAGCCTGGATGACTTGGGTGCCTGTGGAAGCTTCAAAGCAATGGATTAACCAGTCTCGATTTAATGGAGGGAAATGATGACCTCCAAGCAAGGGTCAGAAGACTACCTGATCCTTCTAAAAGTGCCAGAATCTTCCATGAAAGTTAAAGCCTCCAGCACATGCTCTGACTGAACAATCACTTCAATAAAATCTTTGTTTACTCTTTTCTCAAGTATTTGTGGGGTTCTCATTTACACGTTGAGCACTGGTAAGTCTCTGGAATTTAAGCATTCCCACAACAAATGAAAATCCCTACCCACGTGAGGGTTTTCAGTGGGGGAGGTAGAAAATACACAGGTATAAGAAGTCTGTCTAGTATAAAGGCTGTGTGATGACTGAGGGGCAAAGCAGAAAAAGACTGGAATTAGATGGTGAAAAGTGTGGTGGGGGGGAAATAAAGGACTTTATTTTTAAAGCAAAGAACCCTTCAAAGGCTCTTTTCTAGTGAAAGGTCCCACGCAAGACAGGATTCCACAAAAATTTTTTTGGAACTAGCACAGAAAGAGCTCATTTTATTGAATTACATTTTTATATTAAAACAAATAAAAAACATATATTTCTTCTGACAAGAACAGAGAATTCCTCTGTGTTTGTTTTTCTATATGAAGATTTATGGCAAATCTTAATAAGTTCAAAAAAGCAAGAAACTTTTTCTGAAGGGAGCTAGTAGTAAATATTTTGGGCTCTGATGCTGTAAAGTGAAAATAGCCATAAATAATATGTTAATAAGTGACCATGAATATATTCCAATGCAACTTTATTTTGTAAAAGCAGACAATGGACCGGATTTTCCCTGAGGATATTACTTGCCAACTTGTGCCCTAGACTTTTGAGACAGAGGAGAATGTGGGGGTCAAGATATCTCCATCTCCTACTGTGTGCTGCTGCTTCTAACTGCCATTCAGACAGGAAGGTGAATGAATGGTAGCCTGGAAGGGGGTGCTCGCTGAAAGGAGTAACCAGTTGCCAATGCATCTGGCTCATCTAACGCTGACAATGAGTCTGCAAGATACACGCTGTTGTTGAGTTTACTTAGTCATTGAGGTTGGGATTCGAGAACTTGTCTGCATCTCACATCTAAGATGTGGTAGGCGAGCATTAGACCTCAGAACCATGTATCCCCAAACCCTACCCATAGTTCTCACCCAGTATTCTTCTCAGGGCACTTAGTGGCTACTGCTGCCGGAGCGTGTGTTTCGGGTGCCTTGGCCAGGCTGTGGGACAGTCAGGATTCAGTCACCAGTGTATCATTGTAGAGGTTGAGTTTTGTGCACGTGTGGGCATGGTTTCTTGTTATAGGTGTGGCCACTATTCTTGGATGACCAAGAGGCCCTTGGGGTACCCCTGTCCTTGATATCCTGGGCCATTTACCTCATGATCAGAGCTGAGTGTGTGGGGCTGCTGTAGCACAGGTAGCCGTGGGGCTAGACTGGGATGGGCCAAAGGCACACTCATGGCAGAATAAACAGGGCTGCAGATAGATGGAACTGAAGAGTCGGAGATCTGGGAGCATCTAGAAGGGGATCATCACATGTGGTACACATGAAAGGTTTTGATCTCGGCCATCAGCCTGAGGTCACAGTTCCAGGTCTGCCTTTTTTGATGGTTTTGACCGTGAACAGTCATAAAAATACTGAGCCTCAGTTTCTTCATCCAAAAATGGTGAGAACAACCATGACTTCCCAGGTCTTTGTGAGGGAGTGATGAAAGGGTGTGTGTGGAGTGGCTGACACAAAGTAGGCCTTTCATAAATAGCAGCTCTTATTTCTCACTTTGAGTGAAGAGAAGTGCTTCTCTATGAACCGTTTTTGCCTTTTCTATAGTAAAACGGCACCACACAACTTCAGTGCCTGCTTTTTACAAGGACACTAAGAATTGGTGTATGTTCACAGGTTAATTTACCTCAAGGTGTGTGATGGGCACAGTAATTGTTTCAAGCAGAGACATTTTAGTGTAGTAGTTCTTGAAAAAGCACTAAGATGTTTACCAACGGAAAGAAAGCACTTAGCTGCTTCGCTTAGCCTGGACAAATGCCTTATGTGAGTGTCACAGAGACAAAAAATGGTGACCGGTGCTTGCCCCTGTCGCCAGACACTCTGAGATTGTTGGGATTTCCCTGTTTCCTTCCCAAATGCCCCATTTCATCATGTTGAGCTCTTACGTCTCTCTTTCAAGTTCCAGATCAAACACTGGCTCCTCCAGGAAGCTTTCCCTGATTCTTTCCTTTCCTCTGAACTATCACTGCAGCTACTGTGCATCCTGGACAGGGGCAAATACATCTTAAGGATATTTCTTGTACTTTGGGGTGTTCCCCCTGTTGCCCGGGCAGCACAGGGAAGCCCCTAGTAAGTGATTGTGGATTTAATGGCAGAGCAAGGTGAAACTAAAATATGTAAATATAAAATATGTGACTTTAAGGAAACTTTCACTCCAATTCAGCATCTGTGGACAAACCATTTATCATTTTCTAAGTCTCAGTTTTCTGACATGTAAAGGAGATTCTTAAAATAATACGACCTCCCAGAGATATTGCAAGGATTCACTGAGATGTTGGAGGAATAACTAGCGCATAACTAGTAGCCACTCCACCAAAGTGAGAAACTGCAAACTGCCTCCTTTTCCCAAATGCAGACATCTTTTCACAGCCTAGCCAGTGACGAATCATTTCTCTTTGCTTCAATATGTGTAAAGAGGAATTTTAAAAGATTATATCAAGAGATACTCAAAAAGCATTTCATGTAATTCATCAACCACTTCAAGTAAAAATGAAGAAAAAGTAGGAAGAAGAAGAAATCATTTAAAGATGGTATCAATTACCAAAAGCAGATAGCAAACATGTTGGCAGGTGAAAAGTTAAGGCAATACCAGGAAGGCAAGACAAAGCTACCCCCATCATGCTGCTATTTCGCCAAGAAGATATTAGGGAGACTCCTGTGTCCTGAAGCCCATCCTAGACTTACTCAGTCCCTTTGAGAGTGTGACCTGGGAATCTGCATTAAACACACATTTCTGATTATTATTTTGCATGCTGATGCTGAGACTAATTCCTCTCCTGACATCCTCATGTCACCCTGTTACATCTGTTCCTTCTCAGTGGTGTACCTTTTTGCCTGCAGCACTTTTTTCCTGGAATGACTATCCATCTTCTGAGCCTAGAAATGTCCTCCCCAACTCCCACAGAACATACCCACAGCACAGGGCTCATGTCTTTGAACTTGTATTCCCCTTTCATTCATTCACCCACTGGCTCTCCTTCCCTAGTCATTCTCAGGTTATACTGCCCTTGATGTGTTTTGCACATCTGTCTCCTCTTTTCCCCACCCCCACCTCTATCTCCTTGTGGACAAGGACTGTGTATTATTCATTGTTCACTTTCCAGTGACTAGCTTGGAATCCAGAACAAATCAAGTTTCATAACTCATGTTGATTGCATGAATGAATACAAATAGGTGGGTGTAAATATGAGGTTAATACCCCCCATTTTGTTTTATCTCCCACTGAGTTGTATTATTCCATTCTCTAGAAGTTAGTATCCATTTTCAATTATTTTGACATATAGTGAGTGTGAGGCTTTCAGCTCACCTATTTTGTAATTTCATATTGATTTTAGGTTTAGAAATCTTCCACTTGCATGTCAAATTATAAATGCATGAAATTAATAAAAGACGTGCAACAAGATAGATATAAATGCACTGGGCCAGACCATATGTACAGATAGATTGGGGTAGGGATTGCAATTGAATGGATGCCTTATTGTTTACTCTATTGAATTCGAGTCCAAACACATCAGTTGTGAATTCCAAACAGAGCAAATCTATAGGTCAGAGGCTCTGTCGCTTTAATCAGGGAAAATACAAATGACTGTTTCTCTTCCAAAGGTGGCAAAACTGGTTTCTACTTTAGTTTGAAGCTTATGCTTTCAATTTTAATATCAGAAAGGTATTGAGAATACCTTGAAAAATTAAAATGGCCTATCTATGATACTGGGTTTTCTTAAAGTTATTTATTTCTTTAATTGTATTTTTTATTGAGATCATGTTGATTTAGAATTCTGAAGGTGATTTAGGGGTCAAGATGCACATCTCTTCAGATGTATGTAACCACACCACTCCCAGCACCCAAACAGCCACAGTCCTTCACAGTAACCCACTGAGCTCCCACAATTCTCCTTTCCCCTCTCCAAACCTCCTCTTTGGGTAGCCTCGATTCTGCTGTCAGATGTAAAAATTGTTTTGATTTAGTTTTGTGTGTTCCCTTGTTTTGTCTCTGTATATTCCAAATAGGAATAAAATCATCCAGTATTTGTCTTTCTCCTTAAGACTTATTTTTAGCAACCCTTTACCATAATCCCCTCCAGTTTCACCATGTTGTCACAAACAGAAAAAGATTTTATCTTTTTTTGCAGCTGAGTAAACTCATCTTAATTCACTGCGTTGTCATTGAACACTTAGGTTGTTTCCATACTTGGCTATGATAAATAGTCTGCAATGAACCTAAGGATGCAAATATCCCCCAATCAGTGTTTTTGTATTTATTCTTTGGGTAGGTATCTAGGAGTGGAATTGCTGCAGTGAGATTCTACCGCACCTCATGAAAATGGCCCTTAACCAAAAGACCAGAAACAATTGTTTCTGAGGTGAGGATATGGGAAAAAGGGAAACTTCATAGGCTTTGGTAGAAATGTGGACTAGTCCATCCTCCATAGAAAACAATATGGAGATTTCTCCAAATTTTAGAAATAGATCCATCACACAATCCAGTAGGTCCACTCCTAGCTGTGTTTCTATATGACTCTACCCTATAAATGCATTTGAATGTTACAAAGAGGTACAAGAGAATGTGCAGGTTTCCCTACTGATGTAGGAGTGATCCACTGAAATTTGGTTGAAAAGGAACATCCCTGTAGAGGTTGCTGTGAAAGCTACTGAGGTCCCCCTTTAGGGAGGCTTTTCCCCACCACAAAATGGCTACTGATAGAAAGCATTTGGCTCCTGCCCCCTTCAGGAGCACTTACCTTTAACAGCTGCCTTACCCCAAATCATCCAATACTTAATGATGCATGGGTGTAAAAGTCACCCCAACTTCAGAGCTTTCCATGAGTTGGCTTCAGCCAACACTATGACTGAGTCTCTGTTCACCTTCCCATTCTAACAACACCTTTTCCTTCTCTCCCCTCTCCTTCTCTCTTCCTTTCCCTTCCATCCCTCCCTTCTACTCCCATCCTTTCTTTTCCCTTCCATTCACACTTAGAGACCCTAGAAGTTCCTCCTACTGCATCTGTGTGTAAATCTGTCTCTCAGAGGCAAATTTCAGATAGCCTACCTGTAATACTCCCATTGGTTTACCTTCAGTTTGACCACTGGAGACAAGTAGATTTTTCTTTGTGGTTACCCTGAATATGCAACTTCATTGCCTGTGGACATTTTGTGGCTCACCTAGTTGGGATGAGTAAACTCCCCCGCTATCCTTCCTTGGGCAACAATTCATTCATCCGTGTTTGCTTTCACCTGTGCTTGTGTTGGGCATAAAGGTTGTGGGCATCCTCTCACACAGCACCTTCCTGGGGAGCTTGTTGTATATCCTAGAGGGGACAATAGTAAGATGCTCTGATTGAACCAGCCAGAGGGGAGACTGCATCAGAAGAGACTGATCGCTGTCCCTGAGTAATATGTCTCTGGAGTAGCAACCAGTTTGTTTCTGAAAGCACTTTCCTTATGTGTTAGTAAGACAAGACTCTGGCAAGCACCCCCAAAGTGAGAGTGACTCTTTCAGCTAAAACTGTAGCAAAGATAGGATCCTGAGATGCGCAAACTGGAAAATGTCTTTCTAAGTGTTTCTCCGTAGTGCTTTTAATGGAAGGAAGTGCTTTAGTTAAGCTCTGCTGTGCTGCTGATGATGATAATGATTACATCTTGTTTGTATATACATCTTTATCTCTTCCAAAGTGCTTTCCCACTTATTATCTAGTTGTCTGCTTGGGCCTGGAGGTACTTAGCAAGATATTATTAGATAGATGACTGGCCATGCAGGAAGGAGCCCTGGGCGTTCTGGTTCCACAGCTGTAGTTAAGTCACTTAACTCCATCTCAACTTCAGTTTCTCATCTGTAAAATGGGGGTAATAGTAACTATATTTGAGAACACCTGTGATGTTTAAATGATATAGTCTTTCATTCATAAGCATTTAGTGAGTAGTTCTTTTGGCTAGGCACCGCACTAGGTGTTAAGTTATTTAGAAAGAAATAGCCTTCTCTCTCGAGGAGCTCACAGCTTAAAAGGCCACTAGGACATGTTAATGAGCACTTATAAAATCATATTATAAATACATGATACAAGTGAAGATATGACGTAGGGAAGAATGCACTGATTCCACTTTGAGGAAAGATGCCATGGGCTGAAGAACCTAATAGGGTCCCTGGTATAGGGTAGATGCAAGATTTGCCCTAAAAAGTGACATATTTGCCCACTTTTGTCCTTGAACTCACTATCTTGAAGCATACACACATCTTAATCTCTTGTGAGATGTTTCACAGGTGATAAGGTAGACAATGATGTGACAAACATATATATCTATGTATCTACATACATGTATACATATATATACACACACTTGTGCAATCGAATTAAAAAATAAAAAATACTAAAAAAGAGTATGTATAAAAAATATATATGCACATTTTATAACCTGATAGATGGCATGCAAGGACGAAATATTTAGTGGAAAAAAAGAATAAATGAAATAATGGATTGTAAAGGAGGTGGGGGAATTTTTGAAGCTCATGTTCACTAGCATTAGTGAATTCTCAACTTTTTAAAATTTTTTTCTAAATTCTTTTAATTCCTTACCTAGGTAAATGGTTACTGGCATGTCTTCCCTCTTCCACTCCCTCCACCCCCTGACACCTCTTGTGTTCACTCAGTCTCCCCTCTCATTGTTCTTTTTTGGTTTATGTTGAGTTCATTGGTCCTTTGGTCTCTTTTTCTGTGGCTGTGTCTATTTGTCGGGTGAGGGACTGTTGTTCCAGGGAAACGGCACATTGTGCTTGATGGTTTGTAGCCTGAACTTTGTATTGGGCAGCCAGTCCATGCTCATTTGGGGTCTATCAATGTCTACTATTTGCTGGCTGCCCTCTCCAGTACGATCTCCTTGCCATGCCACTGTCTCTTCACCCCCTTTCTCTGACCTCTGGCTTTGGGGATCCTTTCCCCCAGCATTGTCAGTGAGGAGGCTTCTCCATGAGGGCAGGCATCCACTGATGTACCTTGCAGGTCATCTCCTCTACGTCCGTTTGCAAATGTTCTGTGGAGCCAATGCCCTGACTCTGCAGGCCTCCTCTCCCAAGGCTTGGGGCGGGAGCCACGTTTCCTTGGGTGGCAAGTTCCACGTGGGGTTTTGATTCATCAGCTTCTGGTAAAGCATTGATGCAGTTCTGATAGGTCTTTACCGTGGTTGTTTTTCCATTCCAGTGTCTACTGTTTTTCTGAATGATCCTTGTCCTGTTTCCCACACATGTGTATGGGCAGGCTCTTTTCTGGTCCCTCATCCATTCTATGTCACTGTGTGCTATGTTCATGCTACTATTCCTCCTGAGAGCTAAGTGGAGTGAGAGTGAAACAGCAAAGGGGTCATCCCGCCTCCCCACCCCACTCCGCTATTCCTGGATCATGAATGGATACAGTCCAGTCCAGGGGTCCTGGCTGGCCCCTGATTCCCCTTACCCTCCAGCTGGACAGTACAGGGGCCCAATGGGTGCTGTTGGTTGCTGATGAGTAGGTCCAGTTGCCAGCCTACATTCACTAGCAGCTGCATGCTGTTCCCACATGCCAAACTAGTAGTTTCTCATACCAGTTCCTAGATCTCACCAACTGCTAGGACATCAGCAGGAGGAACCTAGTGCTGTGGGAGTGACGGCAGCCACCATAGTATTGGCAGCTGTCTTGAAGGGCTTTAATGCCCCACTGTTATCGCACACCCCAGGCCAGTCCAGGGGTCCCTACTGGCCCCTACATCCCTCTTACCCACCAGCTCAACTGTAGAAGGGCCCAGTGGGTGCTGTTGGTTGCTGATGAGTGGGTACAGCTGCCAGCCTAGGTTTGCTATCAACTGTCTGACTGTTGGTTTCTCATCATGCAAATGGGAACAATACTGCTCTACTCATGGGATTATCTTGAGAAAATAAACAATATTATCTCATGTTCCAAGGGAATTCCATTGACTTCATTCACTAGAGCTACATTGGAACATGGTCGGTATGCTAGAGGCTGTTGATAGGAGAGATAAAAGCTAGGTTAAATGGAAAGTAAGTTAAATGAAAACATTTATCAAGCAGGGTAGGAAGGGCAATTGTGGGTGCTAGTGCTGAAGCTTGTGGATTTCGTCCTCTGAGCGGTTGATAGGACACACCTTCTTCCGATCATCATCCACTGATATCAGTGAGACAGTTCAAAGTCAATTAATGACTCTGGCCTGAGCTGCATAGTGTACTTTTGACATAAGAAGTCTTTGCACCAATAGGCAGAGAAAAGGACTAGGTCTGAGTGTGAGAGGGCTACCATGGTTGTTTCTAGGGACCAAGGGATAGCATAGTGCTTTGCGACATGCCTTCCAATCCCTACCTTCAAAGAGACACTTGACTCAGAATACTGAAGGGGGTCTCTCTACTGCTATGACTATGCCCAGCTATTTTTTGAGACTAGCATAGGGGGTCTCTCTATGCTCTCTACAGCTCCATTGGAAAAGCTACCTCCCTCCTGGGAACAGAACACAGATGAGTGGGTGGAATTTGAGGTGGGCAGCCAGGTAAGAGGGTAGCCTAGGCCACATCCTATGAAGAAAGACTAAAAGCTGGCTTCATGGGTTTCTAGTGGTGCCTGAATAAGTGAAAATTCCCCGCAGAGTACTAACTTTGGTTCAGAACCACCCGCTAGGGAGAGCTTGGGAATTACCAGGGTCATGGAGTAAAAGCATTTAGAAGATTAGCACAAGGGTTTGATCTAGCTACTTGATCCAGAACTTTGGTGGAGAACTTGGTTCCATGGGCTGGTCAGATAGACATGGCTTTGGTTATGATAACGGAGTCCTGGTCTGGAAACGAGGGCCTGAAGAAGGATGTCATTTGATGGCATTACTTCTTTCCTTCAGCTATTTGAATACCCAGTCCTTGTGCTGTTTATGAGCATATCAAGGTCACTTGATGAAGGACAAAAAATGTCCCAATATACATGTAAACAGCATTTGTTTGTCAGCATAATCATTCCTCAGAGTGGGGATGGTCCCAGTCTGAAGAAAGGACCCTCAGCCATGACCCAGCTCCCAAAAGTGTCTGTTCATGAGCATTCTCGTCATTGGTGAGACCTCAAAGAGCCAAACACTTCTGTTCAGAAAACCTCCTTTTCACCAGAATAGAAAAAATACTTGCTGAGTTTCTTTCTGGGGGAAGTTTTTCATCCCAATGGTGTTCAGCCACTGCAAAGAATAGTCTAAGACAGTGAGAATTAGTGGGCATATTACAGCTACCTATATTTTTTAAGTGGAGGAATTGAAGGCTTAGTGTGGTCAATCCCCTATTTTTGCTGGGAGGCTTGATTTTTATAATGAATGGAAATAATGGTTTTATTCAGGTTACAAGCCAAATTGAGGCTCAAGACTAAAGAAGCCTGCTGTTTTACTTTGGAAAACAGCACTTTTTTTTTTTTTGAGACTAGGTCTCATTATGTTGCCTAGGGAACTACACATTCACATTGTTCGGGTACCACGGACTAAAGTGATCCCCATCCTCAGCCTCCCAGGTAGTTGGGATTACAGGCATGCGGCACCATGCTCAGCTATTTTTTGAGACTAGGTCTCACTATGTTGTCCTGGGTGGCTCTTGAACCCATGAACTCAAATAATTCCTAGTTTTGGCCTCCCTTCTTAAGCTGGGATTAAAGGCATGTGCCACCACACCCAGCCCAACTCACTTTTTTTTAAAAAAAACAAGTTAAGGGAAAACAAAGGAAGTCTTTACAATTTATTTTATTCTTCCTTTCCTGTGTCTTATGATTTGGATATCTGTTGGTGGGGAGAGAACTTCTGGTAAAAAAAAAAAATCTCATCTCAGATCTGGTTGATTTGGGATTTATACTGTTCTTACTGTAGCTGCATGGAAACTGAGGGCTTGCCAGGGGAGCCCTGGCTGGTGCAAGGTGAATGCACCCATTGAGTTGTGGTGCAGGTGTCTTTGAGCCATCTAGACTGGGGACAATTTGCTCAAGGAATCATACTTCCGCACTCTCACCTCCTACTCTTTAATAGCATTAAACGACGCTTTTGCCTTAGCTCTGAAAGGTAAGAGAAACAATGCCTAGAAGCAGTATTATACTAAAAAGAATTTTGACTGCCCTTGAATTTGAATCCTGGACTTTGGCCACTTCTCACCTAACTTCTAAGCCTTTGTTTCCTCATCTCTAAATTGGGTACAGTAATACCAAATTTAGAAGGTAGCTATGGGAATGTACAGGATTATATAAGATGATAAACTGCATGTACAGCATCCAGTAAATATCTGGAAGGTAGTAGGTGTACAGGACAGTGCAGGTATTATTATTAATGTACTTTATGTTTGATAATTATCTATCTTCATATCTACTTATATTTTCCAGTTTGCATAGTACTTGCATAAAGATATCTCATGAAATCTTTGAGTCACTGCAATGAAGATGAATTGTTTTGACTGTAAGGAAAGGATGATTCACCAAATTGGCCAGGGACATGGGCCATATAAGGAAAGAAAGAAATCCATAGAATGGAGGATACCAATCACAGATGCTGCATCTTTCCTTGGGTTGGGAGGTGAATTTGACAGCCACTGAAAGGCTACTTTACATCGTTGCAGCACTGAATAAAACTACACCCTTTGAGACCACATGGAATTGTCAATAATTAAGATCCAAAGTTGGTCCCTGAAAATCTGAAATCATTTGTCAATATTCCAACAGGGAAAAAAAAACACATGTGGTCACCACTTCATTCCTTTAAATACACTGACTGTCAGTGAGATAAAGATCGAAGAGAAACAGTATTATTCCCTTTTTATGCTTCTGTGGAATTTTATCATCTGCATTGGTTCAAACCAAGATTGAAGCAAGAGTGGGGTTGTGGTTTAGTTTGCTTTATTTTGTTGTTGTTGTTTTTTAATAGACCTCTTGAGTCCCACTTTTAATTCTCTAGAGTAAATTTTTTTCTCTTGACATTTCTTTTGTTTAGACTGTCTTCCACAAAGATTTGTGCCAGGCAGAGGATTTTTTCAAATTCAGCTACCCCAGGTATATAAAAATAACTTAGTTAAAAAGATACCTAGACAGTTATGTAGTTAGCATGACAACAGGTATCTGGTTTAATTTTCCCCTATAGTTTGGGGTTTGAAGACCTCCTCCCACTTTCTTTAAAAGAAACACATATCGGCATATAAGATGCAGCTTGTTAATATCTGCAAGAGTTATGTCTTACTGGGTTGTGATCAGACTTGCGTTGATATGTAGATCAATTTGGTGAGAATTGACATCTTAACAATATTGAGTTTCTGGCCCAGGATCTTGATTTGCCTCTTCATTGTCTGGGTCTACTCTGATTACTTCCATCTCCTTGTGTAGTTTACAGCGCACTGTGCCATGCATGTCTCTGTGGATGTGTGCCATTTTTGTCTATGCTGTTACAAATGGTCCTTTTTTTAAGGATGCCTAGAACCAAGAGAAGGGTACTTCTTATTTGACATTCTGATTACATTATCACACATATAATGATGTACATGATGATATAATTAACATTGTTCATTTATAGGTTAATTAATAGGACTGACTGGTTTTCGTTAGTGAGAAAAAAACCAAAGGAATATAGAGCTCCCTCTGCAAAAATAAATAAATATACAAATAAATAATCACAAAAAGAAAGATGTCACAGGTGAATAAATACAGGCTTCCTCTGCTCTCTGAAAGTAAAACATTCCTATCTGTTATGACTTACTGGGTTATTTGGGGGAGCTTGGATATGCTTGATATTTTTCTACAAAAAATGGTAGTAGTAGCTTTCCCAGATCCCAAGAATATCCTCCCAAATCAACTATATAGGACTCTTCTACTTTCGGAGAGCAGGGTAGACCTGCAGCAACATACTTCACACACACAGGCTGTTGCACAAAAGGTGGCTTATCTAACCCAGGTTGGGAACTCAGGAGAAGGCCCAGTACAAGCTTAAAATGTGAGTTCCCATCCATCTTACCTTTTCAGTCTGTGCTATCTCTAAAAGCCAGACACTATTCCATGAGTGGAAAATATGGAATATGGAAGTGTGTAACAGTGGAGGTGTAAAGACTTGATTTTAAGCAGACCTGGTTCTGTACCTGGGCTCTGCCATCTACTAGCTGTGTGGTCTCGAGCAAAGCTCTCACCTTCTCTGAGCTTCAGTTTCCTACACCTGAAGTGAGGTTATTATAAGATAAGGCTTCGACTTGACTAGAGCATAGTGCCTGGCACCTAGCACATGTTTAACGAGCTAGTTGTTGCTGAGGTTAAGTCACAAGGAGGAAGATGCTAAAGAAACCTAAAGAAGCGCTTTCTAACAATGCTTGTCTAATACTAGAACACTGCATGTGAGGTAGTGAGTTTCCCTTCATAGGAGAATGTACCCCTCCCTAGCCTGGATGCCACAGGTAAGTCAGGCTCCCCCAAGATCGCCCCCTGTGGGGACACACTATAGTTTCCCTCTGGTGGCATTGTAAGAAATGACAGCAGTTCCCAGGTCTTCCCAGCCTCTACAGATACTTGACCCACAGACATAGAAAGCTTAAAGCAGTAATCAGAAATGGTACGCAAACCAGACTTATCTTTCCATCAGCTACAGTTTATGATTGCACATTAAATTCAATTGCTTTCTCCAGGAGGCTGGTGTTGAGACCCATCATCTCTAGCCCAGTGCCATCCATTCTCGCTTTCCCCAGGAGTACAGACAGACCAGCCGCCTTCCTAGTGTACACTAATTAATTTATCTCATGCTTGTGGTTTTACAGCGCTTAAGTGCTGAAGGATCTCTGTTTATTCTTCTCCCTGCAAAGCACCTCATGTTGCATAAAGACCATGAATCTCCATTGCAAACGCCGTCTGTCTGGGGCTAGGGAACAGCCCGCTGACTGCCTGTTGTCTTGCTGGCACTGCCTCTTACAGCCAAAGTAACACATCCATTAATTTATCCTTAATGACATTTTGACATTCCAATCAGTTCATCAGATGTTCCCTATGCAAGACTTCTTCCACACGGCCAGGCTAGGGTGCCAGGCCACTCTTGATGCATAATGCATGAGACCAATGCACTGCTCGGTACCCTCTGACAGACACATCTGCTCTTCGCAGACTGTGAGTTCCTAACAGCCCTGCCTCTCCCAGTGATGCACACTGATGCCTTCTAAGACATCTTTTCCCTTCTAGCTTGATGTGCTGGGGGGGGGGGGAAGCTGGTGAGTGCTTGGAGATTAGATGTCCGGGTTCAGAAATATACACACACTGGTGCTATTTGGGAGAAAGTAAAAGTATATCAAAATCCTGCTTTGCTCAAAGGATTTAGAGAAGCTTTCTGTCTACTAATTCTGCTGGAAGGCGGACCTATGGCAAAGCAAACATCTTGAATGTCATTTTCCAGCTACTACTACTTAAAAGTAATGATGGCAAAGACAGCCTGATAATAATGGATATCAAAGAAGAAAAGGAAATTATCCTTAATACCTTCAATCTAACACATCAGTATAGATCTGCTTTCTGATAGTGGTAATCACAGTGTAGACAGTTTTATTGTCTAGATTTTTTTCCCAACTTAATGTAATCCAGTTAGCATTTTTCTGTGTTGTTACATAGTTTTCATTTTTAATAGCACTCCATCATTTTAATAGCTGCATAATATTCCATCCAGGGAAGGCACCATAATTTACTGAACTGGTCCCCTATTGTTAGACATTTATGAGGCTGTAACCGATTTGCTGTTCAAAAGAAGGACCAGCACAGGAGGAGGGTGAGAGCAGCTCTCTGTGGGGTGAAAAACCAGGGATAGTTCTAGCTGACATGACATTTGGCATGTCTCCAGCATTGTGATGATTACACCTATGAGTAGGGGAGATCCTGGAATCTATTGAGTAAGACCAAGAATGCTGATAAATAGCCTGAAATTCTCAAGATATCCCTTAAAGTAAAGATTATCCCACCCAAAATATCATTAGTGCAGGTGGAGAAATCCTGGCATATACAAAGCTATGTTTTATAGCACTACCTGCATGATATAGTGTGTTTCCTTTTTCATTATTATTTAAATAAAATCTCAGGAAAATGGGAATTTGGGGTCAAAGGTTATAATATGTCCTTTGGCAGTTTTAGAGGGAGATGGGAGTAAGGCATGAAGTGACTGATGGAGAAAAGAGAGATGGGACACCTCCAGGGAGCACTAGAAGAAGTGACATTCCACCTGGTAACTGCTCGTAGGACCAGACCCCTGTAGAGGGAGTCATGTTGCTCCAGGGGCAGCCTAGAGAGGTGGAGAGCTGGACAATCGGGGGCTGGGTATCCATTTTCTAGTCCTATTGCAAAGGGACTCCTAGCTGCAGTTGGAGAAATGACTTGGCAACTCCAATGGCCATAGAATCCAAGATTCTATAACCTGTAGTGACCTGAAACTGAGAGAAGTAGCCTGAGTGCCTGAGTTTCCAGGTTGGCTTGTGGATATGAGCAAGGTGTGGATGGAGCTCAGGAAAAAAGATACTTTGCCTCCTTTACCTAGTATGCTCATCTTGATATCGGGTCGAAGCACCAGGCAAAAGCCTCCAAATTGCAAACCCCAAGGTCCGTTTCACCTGCGCCTAGCAGTTGCCACTCCAAATACCAATTAACAACGGATTTTATTAACAAGGGAGCTGAACAGGGAGAACAAAACATCGTGAAAGCCGCACGTAGCAGTTATCTTACCCCAGTCACCATTCTCAGACCCAAAGGTCCCCAAGGCACAGTGCACAGTCCAATGACGAATCCTTTGCCCCTCTGAACCTCAGAGGAAGGCACTTTGGCAAAGTCCAGTCCTTTCGCCGGCGTCTTCTCTTTCCTTTCTTTTCTCTCGGTGTCCCACGCTGCTCGACTTCTCCCAGGTGC